>VZZY01008364.1:586135-620879 GCA_013400335.1 Eurystomus gularis
GCTGGGCAGCGGGATGCCCGCGGAGGGGCTGCGCGGAGGCCCGGGAGGGCGGCACTGCTCTGGGGAGGGGCCTGCGGCAGCTCCCCCGGGCTCTGCGGGGCTGCTTCCCGCCGGGCAGCTCTGCGTCTGCTGCCGCCTCGTTCCCCTCCCTCGTTTGTCGGGCTTTAAGCCCCGGACAGGTGCCAGCGGGATTCTTCAGGTGCACGGGGAAGCTCGTGTATTGCCTCCTGGGTCGTCCGGTCCTCGGTGAATCCTGCCCGTGTCTTGCTTTCCTCGCCCTTTGCTGCTTTGACGTCCCCCCTCATCGTGGGGCCGGCTTAGTTTTGTCTTTTTCTACTCCTTTCCTTGTCCGGCCTGGGGCATGTGTTGCTGATGGTTCTCTCCTCATCTCGTTTCTTTTTGCTGTGGTTTCACAACTTGCGCAATGTGGGATATTTGGTGGCAGATCTCTGTGACAGCCCCAAGACAATTGCACATCTCGGAGCAGGCAGTGACATTGCGCCATTGCCTTCTCATTTCATACGTGCTGTTCCGTTCTGCCTTACCGAACTGCCAGCTCGCAGCTGCTGCTCCTCTGACAGACTTACTGTCAAACGCTTTTCTCTGGTTTGATCCGTGACTGCGACCCGATGATCCTGTTGTGTTGCGTGAAAGTCAGGAGCGAGGAACCTTCTTTCAGTTCGGCTTGCTTTTGAGCTGGTGTCAAAGCCAACAGCTCAGACAGGCTCTGCTGGGGGCCGATGAGTGTGAGAAGAAAGCTGGTACGTAAGTTAACTGGGTTTGATGTGTGTGTAGTGAACCAGGTCCCGGCTATTGCACCTCCCGGGGGGCAGCTGTATTGTGAAGAACTCTGGCCTAGCAGCTATTTTTTTGCACTTTGGTAATGTTGCCAAACACTTTGTTTCAATCCCAGCTCTATAATTTTGCCTCCTTGGGCATTTTCACCCCAGGGGTGTATTCTGCTCAGGGTGCATTGAGCACTTAGTGTTCCTGTTAAATAGCTGTTGCATATTGGCTCCGAGCGTTTGTCTGTCAGTGACTCTGGTTACAGCCACACCGCATTTGTTGGGTTTGCAGGGTGAGGGAAGGACTGTTCCAGAAAGCCCTTGCAGAGGACAAGTGGTGTGAGAAAGTCAACTGCTTCAATGGCAGCCTTTACGCGGCTCCCTGCGAGCTGCGCGAGGAGGGGAGAGAGCTTACAGAAAGTGCGTTGTGGTGGAGATAATCCAGAGCACCTCCAAGAAGAGGGCTGCAGTGTGTTGGGTACTGTACAGGTGTCTGCTAACCACGGGTCCAAAGAGCTGACACCATCCATGCCAAGGGGTGAGGGAACAGACACTGCTGTCATTGCACACTGCAGGGGGGGTGGGAGATCAAAGTTTTGAGATTTCCAGAGCATCCTTCGAGAAACTGTAGGAGCAGGGAGCTGTCCTGCTGGGTCCCCCTTCAAGTCCCAGGGTCCCACTGCCTCAAGTAAGGCCAGGAAGGGACAGGTTAAATCCAACCGGAAAGCTCTGGTGTTGGGGTTGGTTTGCTGCAGCAGCAGGAATGTTTCACCATAAGGGAGGTTAAATTTGACCAAACAGCAGTGGGAAACCTAAGCTGAGCTGGAGTGACCAGAACATTCAGTTGGGGAATGCAGGTACCTTCACTGGTAACACCTAAACATGAATTTTCATGATGTTGATTGAACCCGAGGAAAAAAAAAAAAATCCGTTGTTTTCAGGCAGTTTGGTTCCCTCACCTGATGGATTAGTGGTGATAGCAGCCACTCTGCAGTGTGAGAGTGGTGGGGCTGGGCCACAACTGCCGGTTCCTGCAGCAGCACAGCCTTAGATGACCTTAAGCCACTCATGAAGCACCACAGGTTAATTTGTGTCCCCTGGCTGCAACCCTTCGGCAGTCAATGGTTCCCTTCTTGGGGCTCAACAAAGCAATCCTGCTGCTGGAGGCTCAGGGAAGTCCTTGGGCTCTGCGAAGCTGCTGAGCACCGTGTGATGGTGGTGGTGCTGGCTCTGCTCTTCCATGAGCTGCCGCACAAGTGGGTGTATGTCAGCCGGGGCTGGTCCTGAGCAGTGCTGAGTGGTTTAGAATCATAGAGTCATGGAATAGTTCGGGTGGGAAGGGACCTTTTAAAGGTCCATCTAGTCCAGCCTGTCTGCAGGGAGCAGGGACATCTGCAACTCGAGCAGGTTGCTCAGAGCCCCGGCCAACCTCACCTGCAATGGTTCCAGGGATGGGGCAGTGACTACCTCTCTGGACGACGTGGGCCAGGCTCTCGCCACCCTCAGTATCAAGAACATCTCCCTTCTCTCTAGTCTAAATCTCCTTTTAGTTTCAAACCATCGCCCCTTGTCGTGTCCCAACAGGCCCTGCTCAAAAGTCTGTCCCCATATTTCTGACAGGCCCCGTGAAGTCCTGCAAGGCCACCAGAAGGTCTCCCTGGAGCCTTCTTCTCTTCTCCAGGCTGGACAAGCCCAGCTCTCCCAGCCTGGCCTCCCAGCAGAGGGCTTCCAGCCCTCGCATCATTGCTGGGGCCTCCTCTGGCCCTGTTCCAAGAGGTCCATGTCTCTGCTGGGCTCATTGTTCTGCAGTCTCAACTGGTGTTCAGCAGTTAGTCACCCCCTGGGCTGAGGGTTTGCTCTGCGGGACCTTCCCTGCTAGCCATGACTGATGCTTTCTGAAACATGATCATACCTGCCTCTTGCGTTGTCTCAGCCAAGCCCAGCTGTGCCAGGAGAAAGGCAGTTCAGAGAAAACCCTTCCAGAGTTCATTAACTCAACACCAATACTTGGACAGGTTCTGTTGTCAGAAGTCTTTGCTCCCCGTTTTTATGCTCAGTGTCTTCCTTCCCCTGGCTGTGCTCCTTTGCTGTCCTCATGATGAAGCACATCCCCTTACCCCTTGGCTGGAGGACATAGCAGCTGCCTGGACCAACGGAGGAGGCTGGTGGTTGCTCACGGGGGTGCGTGTCACCCTTCTTTCAAGCTCAGTGACTCCCCCAGGAGTCCCAGGCAGCAGGAACCCAACTTACCCATTATTTCCAGGCTGCTGCTGCTCTGCCTTCAGCAGCCACCTCGCTGCTGTTAAGGAGGTGTGGAATCTGCAGGAGGTGTGCTGGGCTGCAGCGGGTGGGAGTTCTCCATGCAGTGCTCCTGGGAGAGCCTCGGCTGTGGGAGCGCTGGTTCTGCTGCGTGGGTGGGTGTCCCGGCAGGAGCGGTCCCCCACCAGCAGCGCCTGTCTTTCCAGAGAGCCTTGCTCACCAGCTCTGCTTTTTTTGGCAGTTCTTGGTTAACTGGATTTCCCTGGGTTGTCTCCACAAGCCAAGGCTGTGCTGCTGTTTGTTAGGCTGCTTGAAGTTCACTATTACAAATTGCTTGGGAACTATCTAAAGGAGGTGAGAAACTCAAACTCCTTTTAAAGGGAGCGATGAGCAGTCCTGGCCCTGGAGGTTTCTCTGGTGCGAGAAACAAATCTGCGTGTGCGAAGAGAGCGGTTGGTTTTTTCCGCACTGGACTAAACCTCTTCAGTCTCGGAGCAGCCAGGGCAAAGCTACGAGGCAGCGCAGAGATTGGCTGAGCTGTGGGATTTTCCAGCTGGATTTACATATCGCCCACTGCTCCGCATGCCTTTCTGTTTACATCACTTCAGAGCGATGCACACATACACGCACACAGATAGCGGAAGAGACGTTCTGACCGAGGAGGAGCCTGCCCACAGCTTAGGAACTCGATCATGGTGGTATCTTGCCAGGCTTCACCGCTCCGTGCCAGCTTGGATGGCCGATGGTGAGTTTCCCCCAAGGTGAAGTGTCAGCAGGGCGCTGGGTGTCGGGGCTCCCCGGGAGGCTGCTGGGCTTTACTGGTCATGGTCAGCAGCGAGGGGGAAACTGTTTTCACCCCTCTGTGTAGATCTTGGTGGAGAAGCAGGAGGGATCTGAAACCCAACGCCTGTTTAGCGGTGGGTACCTGTCACCTGTCCGAGAGCTAGAGCTGTCTTGTGCTGGTTCTGTGATCCTTCGGAGTGACCTTTGCAATGGCCGTGTAACGCTGGGGTGTGCAGCCACCCCGGGAGTGTTTTCCTGGTGGTTTCAGAAATGGGAGATCCTCGCTGCTCTGGAAGCAAAGCTGTGAGCAGAGCAGCGGGTTTGTGAGGAGAGGCGGTACCTCCCGCTGGCCCTCGCACCCGGAGCTGTCCTGGCTGCGGTGCAGCTGCTAACGGTACATTGAGGGGGTAATTTAACAACAGCTTTCCAAGCGTGGTGTTAGGTGGTGGTGGGACGCTGAACAGTGCCTCTGTCTTAGAGTTGTCAGTAGGTTTGCCGCGGCAGAAGCGTCCACATCCACGGGTTTCTTTAGGAATCAAGGAATTGGTGCTTGTCTATCAAAGGGCAGGACATCACTAGCTGTATCGTATTCTACCCAGCTCACGTGCTACCTGGAAAGACCCACGATCTTCTTCCGTGCTCAGCCACTGGTTAACACTCCCCAGGAGCGAGCGTAGCCATCCTCTGTTGTGTTCTCCTGCTTGTTCTGGGTGGCAAAGTCCAAAGAAACTGTATGAAAAAAATCAGGCGACTGAAACTTCAGTACGTTACCAGCCGGGGTGGGACTAAGATGGGTGAGGGTGGATTAGTTTCTGTTTTTCATGGTCAAGTCTCTCAGTCTCAGCCTTGCTGAGGTGCTGGGTGTTGACACCGCGCAGGGTGGATTCAGAGTCTGTTTGGAGGGGGGTTTCTGTGTGAGCTTGTGCTGCTTTTGGACTGATCAACCAAGACTGAAGCCCTCTGAGCAGAAGCTTTGCTTCCTCAGGTACTGTCCTGCCGGGACAGAGGCTGAATCTCCCCAGGAGCCAGGCTTTGCTGCTGACCTGACACATCTCAGAGGTTTTTTCATGAGTTACCTCTATCTGCGTCTATCTACCAGATTCCTGCAGGCCCATCTGCAGCAGGGAGGCCATCAGCAGAGCCTCAGCTAGCCCATGGGACCCCGTGGGGTCTCAGCGGACGCTTGTGCTCTGTCAGGCAAGGCTGAGGAGCACCAATTAGCACCAGTTCTGGTGGGCCTTGTGTGGGTGACTGTTGGTAGCTTTTGAAGCATGGTGTCTCGTACCATGCCCTGCCTTGCGCAGAGGAGACGGCTGTTCCGTCTCGAGAAAAGCTGCAAGACTGAGATTTTTGTCTTGAGCAAGTTGTTGGTTTGCGGTTTTGTTTTGGCTTTTTTTGTTTTTCCCTTTTAAATCCACAATTTAATGATGTGAAAGTCGCTGAACGGGTCTGTTCTTTGAGTGAGGATGTGGGAAAGTTCACAAGCTGTGAGAGGAAGAGCGTGCAGCACTGTAACGTGGGGGCCAGCTCTTAAAACACCTTTTGATTAAGGGCTTTGTGTGGAGGAGATCTGAGTGCTGCGGGGTGGCCAGGCTGGCAGGACCCAGCGCAACCATGGAGGTGCTGAGCCAAGACAGGCCCATCTTGGCTTCAGGTCTTAGGCACTGCTGGTCTGCAGCCTTATGCATGAGGAAGATGGTGTAGTAGGTATATGCTTCCGGGCTTCCTGAAATGGAAGTAAAGCTTCAAGTGTATCTTTTGTGTCACAGAAACACCATTGAGCACTTAGTAACTTCTAACTTGATTTGAGGGTTTGGGGAAAAATGAGCCTTGTTCCACCAGAGCCATCGCTTTTGGTCCAGTTACAAACACATTTGAAAGTTACTGCTTCAGGTTTTAACATGGAGGTATTGCAAAAGTTTTTCTATCCCAAAGACTCATTACCCTTGAGGAAAGCACCTAATATAGAATGATTCCCCTTCTGAGCTGCATTTGTGCAGAGGAGCGAGTGTTCCAACAGCTGTTGAATGTGCCCTCAGCGCTGCAGTCAATGGAAGTGCTGGTAAAAGTAGCAGCGATTAAAATGTCATTTTTATTTTTATTGACGACAGCTCAGTACAATTATGGTCTCACTTTAAGTAGCTCCGAAAAGTTTGTTTGACTTTCAAGAGCAGTGCAAAAAAAACTTGTAAACAATAAAAAAGACTCTTTCTGTTGCGCAGAACCAAAGACCCACCAGCTGGAAGTGCCAGGCTCTCAGTAGGCCAGAACTTCTGCTCACGCTCACGTTTTGTGTCCTTCTAGCACTGCGGCATGTCTCAGTGTATGTGCCTGGCCTTGGAGAGGTCACCCTGAGAGCATAAGGAACGTCCTACCAGGCATTGCTCTGCCTTGACCCACTTCTGTCTTCAGCAGTTCCAAAAATGGATGCTGTTAATGGAGAGCATGTGAACCTGATCACCTCCCAGCATCAATTCACCTCGTATTTTCCCCACTCATAGTTGGATTAGGGACTCCATCCTGTTTATCACTTCATCTGTCACTCCCTGGAGTTTCTCTGATCACGCTGTGGTCTTGTTCTGAAGCACAGACCAGAGCCGCTACAGCACTTGGGAGACAAGTACATCAAGGTTTATGTAGCACCCAGGTGGCATCCTCGCAGTTGTTCTCCACAGCTTTTGTGATGCTGCTCGGCATTTCGTTGGCCTGTTTGTCTGCTGCCGTCCTCTGGGCTGAGGATTGCAGCTACCTGTCCACGGAGACTCAAGCGTCTCTTCCCCGAGCTGCAGTTGCCAGAGCAGAGCTGAGCATCACACAGGTCTCCTTTCGTTATTTTTCCCTAGATACATTGCTTGATGTTTATCTCCATAAAAGCTCGTCTGCAACCTTTTTGTCTCCCCAGTGAGCTTGTGAGAACCTCCTTTGTGAGGTTCTTCTTGAGTTTCTTACCATCAACATGGTATTTGACTACTCAAAAGAGCTTAATGTCAACTGCAAACTTGAATATTTCACAGCTCGCTCTTTATTCAACATCTGCATCTCAACTCTTTACTCAACACCTTCACCTATGACCTTGACAAAGCTTATTCAGTAGTGAGGAGCAACCATTGAGCTCCACCCTCTCTGCTCCCATCCACTGGCCACCCTGAGTGATGTCTATCTGTGTGATCTGCTGTAGCTCACTCGTGTTCTTACGGCCCATGTTTTGCAAGTCAGACTAGATGCTCATGATCCTTCTCACCATGTTCTTTAAGCCCTGTTAATGCAGTTAACACTTACAAGTGTTAACACTTCCACCCGAGACATGGACAGGAAAGCCAGCGTGACTGTCTGTAGAAGAGTTGGCATCAGAGCTCATGAATCTGGTGCTTTGGTCTGAGATGTTCCCTTGCAGGTTCCTGTGGGTCACTCAGAAACTGTTCGCAGAAAGTGTGGGCAACACCTTGGTACTGCAGAAGGATGAGGTGGACAGAGCCTGCCCAAACTGGACGGGATTTCCTCCCTGTCACCTTCTCGAGAAGAGCGCTGGATGTGTGAGAGCTTGCGATGCAGCTGAGGAAGGGGTGTAGCCCACACCCTCCTTGCTCTCAGCCCCTGCTTGCCATGCCCTCATCCTGTCGGGCTGGGCTGTTGGAGCAGCACGGGGCAGTTGGGCTTTGTCAGAGGACTTCCCCAGCGATGTGCCAATGCTCAGCGATGTGTAACGCTTCTCACTCTGGCTGCGGTGTTGTAAGAGGAACAGGAGCTGGTGTCTTACGCCATAAATACCCAGGCTGTGAAATAAGGAAGTTCACCTCACCCGCAGGCCGTTCCCGGCCGGAGCAGGACAACCCCATGCCTGCTGTTCTCACCATGGCCTCGCTCTCCAGCAAACGCTCCCGCTGTGTCCCATTCTGCCAGCCCAGCAATGCCACGTCTCACCCATGGGATCCACTGCCGGGCCCGTGTCTTGCTCCAGAGAGCAGCCAGAGCTCAAACCCCAGCAGTGCCGCTGTGTCTGCAGTGTGGTTTCTTCATTAGGAACTGGCTCCAGATCAGGACCAGGCAGGTTACGTGATGCTTGTAAAGGACAGGACATTCTGCCATCCTTTCTCCTCATGCATCGTCCCTCCTCAAAGCCTTGGCCTTGATCTTGAGTTTGGCTGTAAGAATCTTTTGTGGAGTGTTGGCAGTAGCCAGGGGAATGTGTGTGTGCTCTGGGCGCTGAGAGGATGGGAGACCCTTGAGGTGCCCACACAGGTCCTGCCAGACCCCTCTTTGTAGAATTCCAGCATGGTGGGGGTTGGAAGAGACCTCTGGAGATCATTTCATCCAACACCCCTGCTCCTGCACCCCAGAGCAGGGTGCCCAGGATCTCATCCCTCCCTGCTTTGAGGTGCAGTGAAGCACAGGATGGCATAGCTGGCAGGGTTTAGATGCCAAGCTGAGGTTCTGAGATCTGCTGGACAAGTTTACAAGTGCTGTAGGAAGCTGGTATTAATGTCAACAACACCAGCGCTTTTCTGCCTCCTTTTAACTTCTCTGCTATCAGTGGAAAAGGCCTTTTTCAGTACCTCCTGGAAGATGGAGATGTGAAGGAGCTGTCAGTGCTGTGGAGAGGTGTCTGCTCTGCTGAAATGCTCCCTGTATGTGGTGGCTGCAGAGATTTGGGCTGAAATCAGATATTCGTGTTGTGGCTGGTGTTCTGCAGCCTGGCTGATTCTCTGCTCAGCATTTTTTCCATTGCTCGCATTCCTCTGGTTTCTGCTTGGAGAAGACCCGGAGCAGGCTCCCCACTGCTGCTCGCAGGTGGGTTGCTCAGCCAAGCTGCAGAGCACGGGACATGCTTATGAACAGCAAGTGGAAAATCCCTGTATTCCAGCCGCTGCTCCCTTCCTCGCTCTGGATTGATTTAAGATCTCTTGAAGGTGTTGTGCAGCCCTTCCAGTGGGGCTCTGGGACAGGGTGAAACTGGAGGTGGGCCTCCTTAACACCTCCCAGCAGTGAGAGGTTCTGTGGTCGCCCCAAGAGCCCCACCACGGTGGACACATCCTGGCCTGCGTGGGACTTCCAAAGGTCTAAAGGCAGTTGCTTCAAGGGTCGTGCTCATCCTTGGCTGGCAGGCCAGAACTCCTCGATTGCAGCAGCTCAAGTGCTTCTGTGTCACTGTTTGTTGCATGTCTGATCCTACGTTGGATGATATTACAAAGCTCAAACTGTTAGTTGTCCTCATTCTTATTTTTTTGAGTCTCCATCTGTTCTGTTTGAAGGCAACACATACACTGAAAATGAGAAGGGGGGAAGCTTCTGCCTGAGTCTCCAGCCAGCCCACAGGCCTCCATAAGGATGGGCTTCCTCTCTTTCCATCTGGGAGTGACTGTTTGCCTTAAAACCCAGTAGGAATATTTGATATGTGAGGTTCCCCTAACGCTGTCGTGGCTGGTGAGGTAGGAGCACATCCCTGCTCTTGTCTTGCAAGGCGTGCAGGAGAGAGGGTGTTTGGGTAGATGCTGCTGAGGTTCTCTGAAGGAGGAATTGTGAATTCATAGCCCTGAAGAGTGAGTCCCTCTATTTCCACCCTAACGTGGGATGAGGAGGAGGAGGGTGCTGAGTCTCTTCTCCAGAGGAGGGATTGTGAGCTTAGCTGTAGAGGAGGGGAGCTTTAGGGAGACCTGCATGTTGTTAGACATGAGCTAACCTGGAGACCTGAGGTCCCAGGAAACGTGGCAGTTTGTCCCATCGCTCATGCAAGTACTTGCTTTACATTATTTATGAGCGCTGCATCATCTGGAGACCCCAGCTGAGGCAGAGCCCCTCTTTGTGCTAGACCCAGCACAGATATCCAAAGATTCTTTTATCTTTGTGCTTTGTAGTCCAGGTATGCCATGCAGAAGAGGTGACCTCAAGAGCAGAGAGGAAGCAGAGAGCTCCAGTAGCTTGCCCGAGGTTGCAGGAGGGTGAAAGGCTGAGTGAGATTCAGATCGCCTGGGGCCACGGCCAGCGTGTCACCCAGAAGCTTTAGCTGCCCTCTTCCNTCACTTGCTGGAGCCCAGCTTTAAACTCGGCAGGTCTCCATGATGCAGCAGCACAACACTACTTCGTTCCTGCTGTTCTTGAGACAACTCCAGCAGCTCTGCTCAGCCTCTCCTGAGGGATCTGGCATTTGCAGGCAGCCAGGACGGTGCTTTCAGATGTGTGGAAAACATTATCCAGATCCCTGGTTTTAAGATGATATTGGGGTTGGTTTTGAGGTTTCTGTTTGTTTGGTTTTTCGTTGGGTTTTTTATGTTGTTGTCTTAGACCATGGATTTTTGTGAGAATTCAGACCTGAGCGGTGGTCCCCTGCACCGTGCTGCCGCGGTGATCTGGCTGCCCGACACTTGTCTGGTAGAGAAGCGCAGCAAGCAACGCAAAGTGCTGTGTCAGGCGTTAGCAGAGCTTCGGCCGAGGACAGCTCGAGTGTCACCTTTGCCATGTGTCAAGTGGGAGCGCAGGATGGGGCCAGCCCTGTGTGCTGGGGCTCGTGGAGGAGGTGGGTACGTGCTTGGGCTGGGACTGTGGAGACCCTGGGTGAGTCCCAGCTCACAGCTACTTTCTGTGATCGTGTCTCTCTCTGAGCCTCAGTTTCTCTTTTGTAAAGTAGAGAAGTCACAGTGGTGACCTTTAGAAAGAGCTTGGAGATCTGAGACTTATCACCCTCAGATAAGAGAAAACCAATTGTGAGACACACCACAGACATTTTACCTCCCTGAAAGCTGGAGGAGCGAGTGGCAGGAGCATGAGAGCCTGGCCGGAGTGGTGCTGTCCCAGCAGGGACCAGGAGCTCCGCGTGGACCGACCACAGGCATCTGCAGGGTGTTTCTCCTGAGGTACCTTTTGCTGGTGTTTGGCCCTTATCCTCAAAAAAGGGGTTTGGTTGTGTCTTAGGAAACCCTTTTGGAGCTGTCTGTCCTCAGTGCAGATGTCTGTCTGGCCCTTGAACTCTGCTGCTGGCAAGGAGAGTATCAAGACTGAGCTATACCTTGGACAGAAAGGGTCTCGTAATCAGGATCCTTCCTGAGCGGCTTATTCCTGGAGCGCGGGGTCCCTGTCTTCTCAGGCAGGCTGGGACAGCCCACCCAGCCCCTTTCAGCTGCACAGGAGGAGAGCTCAGCGCACTGCTGAACCCTTGTCTTCTCTGAGGGAAACTTCTGCCCAAACCAGAAGCGTCTCTGTACGATGGCAGGGAGGAGGTGCAGCTCCTTCCTGTGGGTGCCCTGGCTCCAAAGGAGACTATCTGAGAGCATCTTGTCAGATTCGCTGGGACAGCAGCAGAATTTTGTGCTCTAAAGCCAGCATCAGGTTTCAACAGAGGTTAAGGAAAGCAAACTCCACGCGTTTCTCCAGATTATTACTGTGTAGTACTTGACTTTGCAGACTTGAACCTAGTGAAAAAAAATGTGAGCAGTGGAGGAAGAGAAACGAGCCCCTCTGCTGACTTCTGGAGGGAAAGGGTTTCTCTTTCTGGGTGATGGTCCACACTTTGCAGGTTGTTTCTGGGCAGAAGCTGGGAGTGAGATCCAGAATCACAAACACGTTGCTTGCAGTAAGATTTCTGTCATGGTTTCCTTGACCTCGTAGCTCAAATCGTGCTGGAGAGAACTTTAATGCAAATGCAACTAAATCAAACGTGGGATTTTTGCTCTGGAGTCCAGGCCAGCTCAGCTTGAGCTTCACAGCTAATGGGATAAGGGTTTTACTGGTGTAGCTTTACACCCAGAGAACTTTGCTGCCCTCCATGCACACTGAAAGGTCACACTGGTGTCTGTGGCCTCAACCAAAATTCCTCTGCCTACCATGGAACTGTCTAGGTCTTGTGGAGGGGGCTCCCTTTGAGAACCTACTAATCCCTGCTCGGTGTTCACCATGTTTTGGGGAGCAGCAGACAACCTGCTCTCTGACTGCACTCAAACCAGGTGAGCAAGAGAGGACCAGACCCAGAGCCCACGCAGGGCCCTCCTCTGCTGGGACTGTCCATCCCAGCTTGTCCATGCCCTTGTTTTGAACAGGCTGATCCGTGCTGTGGCCAGTGGGATGCTGTCTTAGAGAAGTCTCCTAAGAAGTCCTGTCTGCTGTTAAAACAGTTGTATACTTACTTGTAAAAGCAGTTAATGATTATGGGTATCCCAGTATTTGGGTGACTAAGGAGTTGTTTTGAAAGACAACAGTATTTTTAGAAAATGGCAAACGCTTCAGGATTATTTGAAAGAACTTGACTTTGTGCTTGCTTTGGAAAATCCAGGTTTGTACGAGTTTAGGAAACTACTTGGGCTTAATGCTACAGGAGAGCATTCTCTGAGCCCACAAAAATAGGTGCAATGAACCAAACTTTCTGTCTTTCTTCTTCCACAGAGCGAACTTCCCATGACTAACAAATGCTGGTGTAGATTATGAGCTCAAACAAGAACACTCGCTACAATCGTTTCTCCAGTGGCACAACCAACATCACTACTTCTGAAAACGCTAACGGGGTAAGGCAGAGAAAATGAAGGTGCCTGCTGGAAATACAGTATTTGCTTGCCTCTTAAAAAGTACGATATATACAGATAAAAGTTGGGAATATGTGTGTACATGTTTTCTCCAGTTCGGGAAAGGCAGCGAGGCGTCGGGCTGCGCCGCAGGGATACGCGCTGACCTTCATTTTGTCCATATTTCAGACAAGAATGGAAACAACTTTTGGGCCAGCCTACTCTGCTGTGACGACCATCACAAAGGGTGAGTGTACTCCACGCGTAGAGCTTCTCCCCAGAGCACCGTGCGTGATTCCTGCCAGGTTTGTTGTTGTTTTACAAATCGGAAAGCCGTGGGGAGAAGCATCGCAGGCAGGTGCCGAGGTGCTGTTTTTAGTATGATGCAGCTCAAGTGTTGTTGATTCACAGCGTCTGATCACCAGGCGTGATGGAAATGAGCGTGCACAGGAATTTTCTCCCATTAGGCAGACTTAACGGTACCACTGGGAAGCCCTTGCTGAAATTAGGATAGTACAATGGGGTTTGATACAGAGCTCAGTACCACCTCATGTTTATCGCTGTGACTTCTCACGCAATCATCAGCAGCGCTGAAAATTCCCGTCTTCGCTCTCGGTGAGTCACGCTGGACACTGACAAACCCCCCCCGGCCATTTTTAGCTCAGACGGGGGGTGTGAGAGTACCTGCTCATCTAAAATTCCTGTGCTCTGTTCCTCCAAGCCCAGCAGGTGAGCACTCTGAGCCCTGACACGTGGTGTGAATGTAGGAAGAGGTCTGCTTTCAGCAGGGAATAAAAATAGCCTTACTTTAGTAAAGATAACCTGTGGCACTCGACGCTGCTTTAGATAAGGAAATGAGCATCTTGGATTACATTTGTGCAGGACTCTGGACTCTAGATATTTGTACTTATGAATATTTACGTTCACATTTTTGTAACTCAGTAATATGATCTTTATAGAAATATCTCTGATTTAATTTAGCACGCTTCCCTCATGCTGCAAGAATATCCAGATCACCCCTGATCAAAGCAACTTTTGTTGGTAGCTGAGATATATGAGAGTGTAATGTTTCCTTTTAATCGTGTTTTTAACCTATGGACCTGGTAGAATATGATCTGTGCTCTTTTCTGGGCGCGCTCCCTTCAAAGGGCCTTTCAGCAAGCTGTCGGAGATCAGGATTGCTCTGTCTGCACCAATACATCCAGGTCAGGAGCTGGACCTGGGGAATCCCTGGTCTTTTCCTTTTCTAAGGAACACTTAGCTACAGAGACTGACCCATAGCTTGGAAATGTTACCGAGGAGCCTAAATACTTGCGGTTTTTTAATTTATTTTTTTTCCATTTGCTTTAAAGCTGACGGGACCAATACTTTCAAGCAGCATCGTCGGACCCCGTCCTCCTCCAGCACGCTCACCTACTCGCCACGCGATGAGGACGATGCCATGGTAGGTGTTGCCAGGAGCCCTCCAGCTGACTGGCTTAGCTGGTTGTATGTTAAAGGAGAGGTGTCTGGTGCTCCTCTGGACTTCTCTGCCTCCCTCATCCCCATGCCCTGCGTTACATCAGAGGCAGATGTCTGTGCTGGAGGCAGGACCAGCCTCAACATTCCCTGGGCTGGTGCAGCGGGGAAGCAGAGGCTGCTCCTGACCTGGGGTGTTAGGCTGGCACTGCTGGTGCTCATTTCCAAACTGCTTGAAAATGGGATGTGGTTCCAAAGCCCAGGAGCTACGAATGCCACAGGGCTACCTGTGAGGGTGTAGCTGCCTCCTGACACGAGCAGTGTGCTCTGAATCTTCTTGGGAGGAAACAGAGCTGCTGTCAGTGATGTCTGGGGCTGTGAGTGAGGCCAGTCAGTCTGATCAGGGTGTGTCGGACGGACCATCCAGCAGCAGAACTGGCCCTGCAGCTAGGTCCAGAAAATCCATTCCTATTTCCACCTCCAGATGGGGCTTCTTACCACAGGGAGCAGGTTTGAAACCTGCAGAGTTCAGTGTCTGATACTACAGCCTGTGCTGGGCTCCAGGGGATTACATCATCAGGGTCTTCTCCTTCCCATGTCTCACAATTTCTTTGTGGAAAAGAACTTCCCAGATTTCTATCTAACCTTTCTTATTCATCACCCTCACTTCTGAGTCACTTTGTTGGGGGGAATTTAGTGATCCAACAGGCCTCAGAATTAGCTCCTGAAAGAGAAATTAAGTCGGCTAAATCAATTGAATCAAGAACAGCAACACCCACCTTAGTGGGTGGATGGATAGCTCAGGGGCCTTGACCTTCTCCTGTCCCTAGTGCTCCAGCCACATCTCATAACCACCAGCTCCTGCTTAGATGTAAGCATGTTAGTGGTAGACTTCAAATTAAGTAAGTACTTTGTATTTAAGCAAGATTTTGTCAGGTTATGAGACCCAGCTTCTGCGCCAGGGATAAATGGATCACTGCCCTGCTGAAGTTGGGCCCTGGCAGAGACCGGGGTCAGCAGCAGCATGGAGCTGGAGCACTTCTTAAAATAAACTTGACACCAGATTGCAAAGAGCTTTGCTGTCAGCATCCTATAAAGTTCCTTCTGTTGCTCAGAGATCTTGCTGGGTTTTATGTGAGCGTGTGTTTATTGTTTGCTTGGGTTTTATTTTTTTTTCAAAAAGTCCTTTGAACGTTTGCCTCGTGTCCTTGGCAAATGCAGCTCTCCATCCCATCGCTGACCCCGTGGTGCTGGGCTGCTGTTCCAGGAAGCCCTTGGCTGTCAGCACTGATCCCGTGGCTGAGCGCTGGGCTCGCTGCACGCTCCTCACGAGCTGTACAGCTCTCACAGAGCGTAGGTGAGGATTTTTCCAGAGGAGCAGGAACTGTTCGGGACATTACGTTTGGCCATGTCTGATGGAGATGCTCCCCGACTCCTTTGAAAACCCATGTCACAAACTGAGGTGTGCAGCCATGAGTAGGAGAGATCTCTCCTAGGACCAAGCCCCCGTCCTCTTGGCCAGTCTCAGCCCAACTTCCCCAGAGTGCTGAATATCCTTAAGCAAAAATAGCAAAAGAATGAGTGGTTCAGGAAGCAGCCTGCGGCATGAGGTGCTAACAGTCCAGAAACACCCCAGCCCTGCTCTGCCTCCTGCTCCAGACAAACTCTCACTAACCCCTTTAGGAAACTTCCTTTGCTTTGTCAAGAAACAATCCGGGATTTCCCTTCCTCATCTCTAAGTTTTCCCTTCTCCAGAAGCTGCCAAGGGCTCGTCAGCCATCAGAGAGACAGCTGGAGACGAGTCAGAGCCCTCCTGTGACCTCCACCACTGCTTTTTCTTTCTTTATAAAGCTTCTGTTAATGAAACCAAAAGCCGAGCGGCGTGTTCTGCGGGCAAGGCAGGGATTAGCGAGCGGCTGCTGTCATCTTTCCTGAAAACAGGCCTGCGGGTTCCCAGCCTCGCTGTGTCTACAGGGAGCAGGAATGGGGCCTCCTCTAGAGCCTTCATGTGGAGGCTGCTTTTGTAGCTGGTGTGACGAGAACTGAACCTCCTTACAGGAGGCTTCACCTCCCAACTAGAGCTGGTCTGAGTTACCCCCAGCCACACACTATCCATCCTCCATCCAAAGCTGTTTGAGCACTCCGTCCTGGGGCTGTTTGAAGGTGGGCTTGATGTTTAGTGCAGAGATAGCCCTGGCGCAGCGGTGGGGAGGTGGGACCTTTCTGACAGATCATCCCAAATCCAAGCCTGGCTGGGGCAGGGCAACTTGTGCCGCCTTGCCCTTGAACCCTGCAGGCCTTGAGCTCAAACCCTGCAGCAGGGCCTGCTGCTCCGTGGCTTTGGTTCTTACAGGTCCCCCCCAGCCTGGGCTGAGCAGTGAGTGCTCCTGGGCTGCGGTCCCCCCCTCTCCATCGTGATCCACACAGGATATTGCATTTGATAAAAGTGCCTCCCTGCAGAGCCTGCCCTGCTCGCTGTGTCACCTGCAGAATGGGAGCTGTGCACAGTCATTCTTGGTATTTTAATAACTTTAGTTACTAGTGGAGGAAAATAATAAAATTAATGGATACCCATAAAATTGATTTACCTTGTTATAACGGTTCCTCCTCAAGGTTTACCTATTTAGCTGATAAATATGCTGTCTTTAAGAAAAAGAGCTTTATACTTTGGCTTCCAAGCAGATGCAGCATTTCTGAGCTCCTAGGATCCCAGTGTGATAAAAATTAAGCAGCGGAGAAGAGTGAAGAACCAGCAGGAGCCTGGTCTACTCTTCTTCTGCAGCCCAGCAAGGACTGTGCTCAGACTGCAGCATAGTCTGTCCCCGGGGAAGGCTCTGAGCCTCCTCGTGCATCTTTCCTGGCTGCCCTGCTGGCCTCCTACACTGCTTTTGTCTGGCCCTGGGTCTGATGTCACACGTTTTCACCCAGGGCAAGCTCAGAAAACGCAGCTTGGGGGGTTGATAGAACATGAGGAGAAATGTTCTGCTCACAAGGTAGCGCAGGACAGGAACACAGGACGGCAGAATCTTGTCTGTGCAGCTTTCCTTGTTCTAGCTGGGCAGTGCCAGGGCTGAGCAGGGCCAGGGAGAGTCCCCCTTCAAGCGGGCAGCAGGGCCAGCGATCTCCAGGGCTCCTTCCAGCCAGGACTTCAAGGAGTTGGCCACTGATGTAGGCTACAATTGACCTCCGTATAGGTGCAGAATGTGCAGGGGCAGGCAGCCAGGCAGTGCTCATCTCTTGAGGCTTAGTGTCTGAAGCTTTTGGCTTCCTTCTCCCAGTTCCTTGTCAGCCCATCCGTTCCGCTCCTTGAAGACTTTAATTGCTTCTCTGTGCACTCTTCCCAGCCTGCCAGCAGCAGAGGAACCCAGCAGCGCCTGCGCTGCCAGCTCTGCTGGACCCCAAGTCCAATCCTCCCAAGGTCTGAAGAGTCTCCGGCGTTACTTTGATGCTGAATTGTATCTCAGCTACGCGCTGCTGGTTGGTGTTCCACCCTTAGAGATGTGCTGCTGTGTGGTGGTCCAGCGGCAGCCTTCCCTCCAAGCCAATCCCGAGGCTGCCGTGACCAGTGGGATTTTTCTTGATTGGTGCAGCCATGTCCACTTAGCTCTCCCCTCACGAGCAGGAAGCGACAAAGCCAGTCTGTTACCGAATTGAATAGAAGGAAGTCTCCACACTTACGCAAAGAAATTTGGCAGAAGTTAGATAGCGAGTGAAACAACAAGTGCTGCTGCAGAGATTGTAGGAATTGCAGAAGCTGGTAGCTGTCTCTGGGGAAGGTTTACAAAGCTTTCTGCGAGGATTAATCCTTCCAAACCATTGCTTTGCAGGCGCGCACGGTAAGTACACAAACGAGTGCACCTTTGAGAAAGTTACGTGCTTGGGATTTCGATGTCGGCTTGGTTTAGTAGGTGAAACGTGAGCGGTGCCTGTCCTGCCTCTGAGCAGCGTTCCCGGCTGCCGGGAAGGGCTATTTCTGGGCACCGCTCAACACAGCTTGGCAGAGTGGATGGACAAATGGAGCAGCTGAGTTTTGTGGAGCAGGGGGGGCTGAACTGGAAGCCTCTGCGTAGGGTTTTGGAGCGGGGGAATTATTTGCCATAACAACAACTGCGTTTTCTCTCTTTGCAGCCTCCGATCAGCACCCCGCGCCGCTCTGACTCTGCTATCTCTGTCCGTTCGTTGCACTCTGAGTCCAACATGTCCTTGCGCTCGACGTTCTCGCTCCACGAGGAAGAGGAGGAGCCAGTAGGTATTTGGGGTTGTCTGGAGCAGTAGTGTTACCAAGTTCAGTGTCAAAAGAGTAGCTTAGTGAGTACATAGAGCTGTCACGGGCAGATTTTTTGTAACATCTGGCAACTAAAAGCCTGACTGTCTGGACTCCTGGTTTTAATTTTGTTTGCACCACTGCCTTCTGCAAGTCCCTTTGCTTCCTTGTGTACCATTTCCCTGTCTGGGAAGGAGGGACAATGGTGAGGCTTTTCTGCTTCTCAGAAAAAGTCCTTGCAAAGTCCTGTGTGATTCCGTGGCCCTGCTGCAGAGCTGGAGGGGGTTGCAGGGCTTTAGGCTGGTGGTCCAGCCCCAGGCAGCAAGACTAATAGAATTCCCCTCTGATTCAGAGCCCCATCCTGCTCTGAGGGCTGCGTGCCACCCCAGTGACTTGGTTGTAAGCCCCAGGAGGGTGCCAGGAATTGTCCACATGTGACTCTTGTTGGGGGAGGACACTTTTAAGCCGAGCTTAGCTTGTGACCCAGTAACTAACCCCGGACTGGATGCATAAAAGGTTAGGTGGCGTTTTGCCACGGATCTGGGATAAAAGCGTGTGTCTCATATTGAGGAGCGCAGGGGGGTGTGTTTGCATTTCTGAGAGCAGCACAGGATGAAAAGACAGACCAAACTGCTGGGATTGATTTGAAACGCTCTGAAACGCGAAGCTCTGGCGTGGAGGGGAGAGCTGTGCTGCTCCAGGAGGACGTGCTCGGAGCCCGTGCTCCGGCAGTCTTCGCTGGTAAACAAAACGGGAGAGATGGGCCCGCTGCGGCAGAAACAATATTGTTCCTGCCTCATAAGGGAATGAAAGAGCCCTTCGTTCAGGATATTTCAAAAATACAAAAGGACAAGCTGCTTTGTAATGTCTTTTAAACTTCAGGCTTAGTACAGGGGACATTTTTGACAGCTCGCTGTTCAGTCCAACCGAGCACAAAGTACCAGACAGCGCAGCTCGCACGGTTCTGGTGATTTGAGTCGCTCTGGCAAAGATGTTGGTCTGTGCATTTTGCTGTCAGGTCCTGATCCTGGCAGGTGCTGGTGGCCCCTGGTTCGTGATGAGCTGGGTGAGGGTCTCCAGCCATTCCCAGTTTCATTCTTCCTCTATCTCTTGCGTACTGGAGGTCAGCAGATCCAGACAAAAGGCTTTTTCAAGATCACAAAATCCTCGGTGTGGCCTGTGCCCAGGCTCCCTGAGGCTCACCACTGAAGAGTTGTTTTGTTCCCTCTGCAGAGCTGGAGGCTCTTGCATTTGGACTAATCCTTGTGCTCTCGCTGTCCCTTTCTCTCCTCCTCTTCAGGAGCCACTGGTGTTTGCTGAACAACCATCCGTGAAGCTGTGCTGCCAACTCTGCTGTAGCGTGTTTAAGGATCCAGTCATCACAACCTGCGGGGTAAGGCAGAGCTCTTCCAAATCACAAGCGTGGGCTCCACAGATGTCCTCTGTGAGCTATCGCCAAGCCCGGACTGTCCCCAGTGACTGTCCACCTGAGTGAGCAAGGATGAGGCAGCCCCTGACCGCGGAAGCCAGGTCACACGTTAGATCTCCCCACGAGGCAGCTCTGAACCAGTCTGCAGAGGGATCTGGGGGGTCATTCTGCAGTTACCCTGAGAAGCCTGGGGCTTGTTTAAAATCGTGTGGCTTTTCCCTGGGAGCTGTACTGTCAGCCTCCGTGTCCTAGCCGTGTTCATCTCCTAGGTGTGGCTTCTGTGAAGTCTAAAACTCCTTGTTCCCTGTCAGGAGGGGCTCTGTGGAGTGCTTCTGGGCACTCAGGGCTCTGCTGCTGCCTCCTGGGCACCCCAGCAACGGCTGCTCTGCAGTTGGGAAGAGAGTGTTTCTTATAAAACAAGAATGGCTTGAAGCTCCATTTAGTTAATGCTTGCAAAGGGATTTCAGATCCTCTAATGAAAGGCACAGAGCATTATGAATATTCTTCTATATTCCGTTTTACTGGGGTTTAATAGAAACTGTATATTATTCCTGCTTCTGTGCTGCATGTGAAGAAAGATGGCTTCGTGCCGGGCTCTCTAATGCTCCTGATGTGCTTCTGTTCTCTAGGATGGAGCTGGAGCAGCAAAAGCACAGAGCAGGGTTGCTCATCACACTGAGGGTGCTGGAAGTCAGTGCAGTTTTGCACCATTTCAATAAGCAGCTCTTCATGGAGACACTGAGATTTACTGGTTAATATGGAAAAAAAAAAAAAAAAAAAAAAAAGCTGCTGCAGGAAGCAGCCTGGCTTCATTTGCAGCCCTGGTTTGGCAGCTCTGGAGAGAGCACCAGGCAGCTGCGCAGGGCAGGAAAAGGCTGTGGAGCAGGGCAGCAGATAACAGCTCTGGAAAGGGCCTTGCAGCCTCTCCAGCGCTGCTGCCAAGTGCTGGCCCCCGGGCAGGGCAGTGTGGCTGAGGAGGCTCCAGGGAACGCACAGGGCAGGTTCAGGACCAGCGAAATGCTGCCGTCCTTGTTCCTTTCTTTATATTCATTAGTATCTTAGATTGCATTTGCTACTTGATCAAGTTAAATTGCTCTACTGTGAGACTAGGGAGATAGAGAGCTATTTAAAGTGGCAAAGTTTACAGTGGATTTAATGGGCTTACAAAGCAGCTGTCAGCACAACAGCTTCAGCTACCTGAGCTCCGGAGGGATGGATCGATGTGGTGGGCTGCCTGGGCAAGGACAGGGGGAGGCCAAGCTTCCCCGTGCTCTTCCTCTCAAGACTTCTCGCAGAAATGAGAAGAAGGACAAGGGCTAAAGCAGAGGGTGAAGCAGAGGGACCCCATGCAGACCTGGAGGGTGGCAGCATGGTCGGGGTTTGCACCATGATCGTGGCCTGATCCTGAAAAGGGCAGAACCCTCAAAGCTTCAAACCGTGTGCTTGATACTCCTTGGGAACAGGACCCACGTTTCACTCTTAGCTGCCCGAGCAAGCAGCTGGTTTTTGCCCTGTGGCGCAGATTTGACAGCACGCTGAGCTATCAGGCAGGTAGAACAGCTGCTGAGGCCCCTGAGCCGCAGGCTTCGGTATCTCCCACCTTTCCCGTTGTTAGCCACAGGGAATAATTTGTCCGATACTGTTTACGCTGACACTGCTGTTCCTCTTTGTCTCCACAGCACACATTTTGTAGGAGATGTGCCTTAACATCTGGTGAGTACGGAGCTGTTCTTGTGTGACGCAGCTGAAACGCTGTTATTTTCTGGTTTGTTTGCTTTTGCTTAAAAAGAAACCCGCAGAAAGATGTCTGAAGGGCTTAAAACAAGCTGCTAGTCACAGGCTGCCGCTGCAGCGGCGCGGGGCTGGGCCATGGGTGCTGTGCAGCTCCGAGCACTGTAGCATGGGCACTAGAGGGCTGAGCCTGGCTCTTGGGCACAGGATGTTCTCAAATCCTGGAATATGCAATGGATAATCCCAGGATAATACACGTCTCGCCCAGAGCTCACCCATTGATTTCAGACCGAGAGCTTTCTGTGGCTGCCTAAGGAACAGGGGGGCATGTTTGGTAGAGACCCACCCAGCCCCTCCTCCCCAGTCCCCTTGGTGCCAGCTCCCTGGCCACTGGCTGAGCCCCTGCACAGCACCACACAGAGCTGCTTTAGCTCACCCAGCTCTTCCAGAAACCTGATGGAGCCCAAGTGTCTGGCTGCTAGCCTGTCCTAACCAGCTCCCACTTAGTTTGGACTCTGTGCTACAAAAAAAGACTTTTGGAACGCCATTGTTCAGCACAAAGCCAAGCCACCCTATGCCCAGAACAGCGAGCCCCGAGGAGGCTCCCTGGGGAGTCCAGCCAACCAGCGGCTCTTTCTGCCTTGAGATGTTCATCTTCCACATGGGAGGAGTCCTTCTGGTTTGCATGTTAATCCCTGTCACCACCTTGTGCTCTCTCTATCCCAACTGACCAATTTGTGGCATGAGGCTTTGCAGTTGCAATCCTGCGTTGCTCCGTTTTGCTCCTGCCCTCAGAGCTCGTGTCTTTGCTTTGTGGCAGTGTCCCTGGCCTGCAGTGCCTGATGGCAGCGGAGCTGAGCCCCAGCCCTGGGTGGGGAATGGGTTTTGGGGGGCATCTGCTGGATTGGGGTTGCCACCTGCAGATGCTCTCACACTTCACGGCCACATTCATGGCGTTCTTTCATTGGCTAGCTCAAATTATCATGGATTAACATAAACTGTAACTTCTCACCAAGCCCCAGGAGCTAGTGGCTTGCAGACCTTGTGTGAATATTCATGGCTCGTTCCGTTGCCACCCATCTGGGAGCTGGCCATCTTGGCCAGAGAAGGTGAAAGAATAAAATTTCCATGCAGAGGCTCTTGGAAGCGCTCCTGCAGTGCCTCAGTCCCTGCTGACTCTCTCTTTTGCTTCCCTACCTGGCAGAGAAGTGCCCCGTGGACAATGCCAAACTGACCGTCGTGGTTAATAACATTGCGGTGGCCGAGCAGATTGGGGAGCTCTTCATTCACTGCAAGTACGGCTGCCGGCCCGCAGCCAGCAGCAAGCCCGCTGCCTTCGAGGTGGACCCCCGTGGATGTCCGTTTACCATTAAACTGAGTGCCAGGAAGTAAGTGGCTTGTTACCAGCACGTGGGGTCCCCAGGGAGAGGGCTCCAGCACCAGCAATCTGCTGTCCTGTCTGAGCAGCCCCGCGGCTCCTGGGGACAGCACAGCTCTTCCCAGCAGTGCTCTGCTGGGGCGTGCGGGGATGGGCAGGGTGGCTTGAGGTGGTAATTCTTTCCACTATGTCTAAGTCTTAGGATTGTAGGATCATAGACTGGTTTGGGTGGGAAGGGGCCCTTAAAGCTCATCTGGTCCAACCCCCCTGCAGGGAGCAGGGACATCTGCAACTCGAGCAGGTTGCTCAGAGCCCCGGCCAACCTCACCTGCAATGGTGCCAGGGATGGGGCAGCAACCACCTCTCTGGGCAACCTGGGCCAGGCTCTCACCACCCTCAGCATCAAAAATGTCTTCCTTCTCTCTAGTCTAAATCTCCCTCTTTTAGTTTCAAACCATCCCCCCTTGTCCTGTCCCAACAGGTCCTGCTAAAAAGTCTGTCCCCATCTTTCTGACAGGCCCCTTGAAGTCCTGTGAGGCCACCAGAAGGTCTCCCTGGAGCCTTCTCTTCTCCAGGCTGAACAAGCCCAACTCTCCCAGCCTGGCCTCCCAGCAGAGGGGGTCCATCCAGCCCTCCCATCATTGCTGGGGCCTCCTCTGGCCCCGCTCCAGCAGGTCCATGTCTCTGCTGTGCTGAGGACTCCAGAGCTGGACACAGTCTCAGGGAAATGATGCTGTTCTCTGCTCCCAGCTCACCTCAGTGCCTCAGCATCAGGACACTGTGAAAGCAGCCACCTCACATCTGGAATGAAACACTGTGGCTATGGCCAAGCAGGGACCTTGGGATTCTTTTTGTAAGAGGAGTTATTCTAGTAATATCCTAGGAATCTGAACTCTGTCTTCCCGATCAGCTGGCCGTTGCCTGTTGTTGATAGCTGCCTGAAGGCTCAGCGACCAACTGCAGATGTTCCCCGTGTAAATGTGGCCTATTATTGTTCTCAACTTACTGGCCAAAGGAGAATGTAAAGGTGTAGTTGCAGTCTTAGAGGAGGAGGCTTTTGATCACCTGACAGTCTCACAGGGCTGGTTTGCTTCTTTTCAGATGATCTGTGTTGTTTCCGTTAACTTTTGCTTATTGCTGATTTTCCCCCCCTGCAGAGATCATGAAAGCAGCTGTGATTACCGGCCAGTTCGCTGCCCCAACAACCCCAGCTGCCCACCTCTCCTCAAGATGAACCTGGAGGCACATCTGAAAGAGTGCGAGCACATCAAGTGTCCCCACTCCAAATACGGGTAAGGGGCTGGTGCCTTTTAGTGGGAGGGATGCGCTGAGCTCATTTCTAAGCTGCTTTTCAGCTACTGCAGCTTTGGGGTAGCCCCGTGGGCACCGAGCAGCTCTGCTCCGTGCTGGGCACTGGCCTGAGGCTGAGATCGGGCTTGCAGGGCTTGCAGAAGAAGCCCCCGAGCCTCTTGTTTGGAATGGGCAGGTCACGCTGCCCAGCTGCAGGCCCTGCTGGCAGCCGAGGACGAGGGTGAGGAGGTGTGTAGGCAGAAGAACCAGCTGGTGGAGAGTCAGAGCAGTGGTTGTGGCCAGAGCCACGCAGGGAGGAGGATGAGTGCAAGAGTCATGCACACGCCTCAGACGTCCCTCTGAGGAGCCAGCTGAGCAGGGAGGTCTCCAGCGTGAGCCCTGCTCCAGCCAGTGTCTGCCTTCCCCTTGTAGGTGTACATTCATAGGAAATCAAGACACTTACGAGACCCACTTGGAGACGTGCAAGTTCGAGGGTCTGAAGGAGTTCTTGCAGCAGACAGATGATCGCTTCCATGAGATGCAGGTGGCAATGGCTCAGAAGGACCAGGAAATTGCCTTCTTGCGCTCCATGCTGGGGAAGCTCTCAGAGAAAATCGACCAGCTGGAGAAGAACCTGGAGCTTAAGTTTGGTGAGTCTGCGCTGGACGAGCTCTGTGGTCAGAGCTGTAGGGACAGGGCAGTTCTTTGTTAGCGTGATGCATTACAGGGTTCATTCAATGTTTGCAAGTGGTGCTGAGCAGGTTTCAGGAGGTTCAGATGGTTATTGCAGGGGAACAAATAGAGGTTCCATCCAGCTGCCAGAGCATCATGGGGCCTAATCCTGCAGTCACCAGTCACACGGCAAGTCCTAGAAATATCTGCAGGCAGCTACCACCTTTCACCTCTGACCAGTCCATGGGCACAGGCCTCTGTAAAAATCAGTGAGTTGAAGAGCCGACAACGTGGCCATCCTGGAGCTGGCTGGTTCTTGGACACCTTTACTGTGTCCAGCCCTGTCTTTCCCCCAAAATTTGGGGGCTCTTCAGCCTCCAAGTACAATTTGAATTTGAGTAGCAGACACCTTCCTGCTTTTCCCTGCAGATAAGAGCAGTGGGTTCTCCCTCCTTGCCCAGAAGTTAGGTGGCAGTGGGTGTCCTCGGCCTGTTCCCCTGGATGCCATCACTGACTCAGCGGTGGCCATGGGCCTGTCCATCTCTTGTAGATGTGCTGGACGAGAACCAGAGCAAGCTGAGCGAGGACCTGATGGAGTTCCGCAGGGACGCCTCCATGCTGAACGTAAGGAGGGGGCCGGGCCCTGGGGCGGAGCAGGGATCACGCGTGGTTAGCTGGTTCTGTGACTAGTTAGGCTTCTCCTGTGGTGGGGGGGCCTCTGGCTCCCTCCTGCTTGCTGGCTCTGCTCAGCCCAGGTTTTGGTTCGCTTTTGCTGGCTGGTTTCCTCTAGGATGAGTGAAAAGCAGCTCAGTGAGCACATCTGGTCACTGCATCTGGGCAGCCGTTGTAGCTGGTTCTGCTGCCTTTTCTCAGCCTGTTGCTGCTCTGGCAACGTGTTAATGGAGAAAAGGATCCCTGCAGCAAGGAGAGAGCCCACTGGCCCTTGCCTGGGCCTCTGCTCCAGAGCCTGGGCACTCCTGTACCTTTAATACTGGCCAGGGACAGCGTACCCTTCTCCCTCTGCAGAGAAAGCAGGAGGACAAGCGGATCTCTGCCGACAAGCTGGGAGTGGGAGATGTCTCCTGATTTAGCCATCATTCACACACTGATGTTGGATAGACATTCCTCCCTAGTTCAGGCAGACTGCATCCCACTGGGTGCACTGGTTAGGAGGAGCCTGGTTTCCCTCAGTACACTAGTGAAGAGGGTCCCCATGGATGCAGTAGGTTCCAGCCCACGGAGGAGACTACAAAGAGACCTTCCCATTCTTCTCCAGCAAGGTGGGCTTCAAGAGCCCAGCTGAGCAAGAGTCCCCATAACCAGTTTGATTGTTTTTAGCAGTCCGGTGAGTGGCAGAGCAAGGGCAGTATATTCTGAGAGGTACTTCTGTGCCTGCCTGAACACTGAAGAGTTTAGTGCAGGTCTGAGATGCTGCCATGGTCTCTGGAGGGAGATGACTAAGGGATGTACACATAGAGTCCTAGAGCAGGAGATCCCTGATCGGAGAAGGAGTCAGCTGCTGAGGGAAGGCCTTCATAGGGAGCCAGGACCTATCCAAAGGCAGGAGTGGCTTTGGCAGTGGAGGAGGAGAGCCTTAAAGCTGTGCCCAGAAGGTCATGCTAGTCTTGATGGCTCTTCAGCTCATGCAGCTTGTTCTGTTTTCAGGATGAGCTCTCCCACATCAATGCTCGGCTCAACATGGGCATCCTCGGATGTGAGTATGCATGTGGTTGTCATCCTCCCAGCTGGGTTTGGGGCGATGGGCACGGATACGCACCGTAATAATTGGCTCTGGGTGCAGCAGTAGTTTGTTCACAGGGTCACCACTGCTGCAGGAGGAAAGCCCTGGTGGGAGCGCTGACCAGAAGTGTTGGTCAAAGGGGAACTCACAGTGCTGCTGGGGTGGGATGACAAGTGGACTCTGCATCTCTGGCCTCCCTAGGTCCAGCCTAGGAGTTGCATGAAAGAGATGAGTCCTGGGGCTCAAAGCAATGAGAAGTCAATGAGCTGTAAGGGTGGGACTTGAGGCCTTCCAGCCAGACTGGGAGGGTCTCAAGCTTCCTTCTGGCCTGTAACAATGCAAAGTGCAAGGAGGACCTGCTGGGCCAGTGCAGGGAGCTCTGGCTTCTCTGAACTCACCGTGACATGGTGCAGCACCGTTCTCTCACCTCTCACCTGCCCTCCTGTTTCTATAGCCTATGACCCTCAGCAGATCTTCAAGTGCAAGGGGACCTTTGTGGGACACCAGGGCCCTGTCTGGTGTTTGTGCGTTTACTCCATAGGAGACTTGCTCTTCAGCGGCTCTTCAGACAAAACCATTAAGGTAAGAGTTTGCCTCTTGTGTGTGTCTTCTGCATTTGGAAATGTGCTTCAGAAGCTGAGCTGCACTTTGCAGGGTCAGGGGATGTCGCTTCCCAAAGTTTCTCCCAAAGAATATGAAATGATTCTTTGCAGTTATAGTTGGGCAGAGTTCTCTGCGAGGAAACGCCATGTGATCGTGAAACTGAGGGCCAAATAGCAGGTTTTGCAGAGCCCTGATTAGAATTCCTGCTGCTTGTTTTGCTTCATATGGTTTTTAGGGCATTTGAGCCTATTTCTGTTTCTGGTTTGTTGTTTGTTTTTTTTTTTTTCCCCTTGTTACAAAAAGTCATCTTAGACAAAAACATTTTCCCCTGATCAGATGTGTCCTTTTTCCATTCTATGGCATGTTTGTTTTTCTTTGTCTTGTTTTCGGTAACTCAAACTGACAGCACTGCTGTGGTGCAACCTGAACAGCAGCTCCCAGTGTCACTGTGGTGGCTGCTGGTGGCTGGGCTGGGCTGGGGAGCCACGCAGGCTGCCACAACTAGCCCTGCCAGGAGCAGAGCTTTGGCTTTGTTTCTTTGAGCGATAGCAAGAGCCATGTGGAAAAAGATGGACCTTGCTGTATTTTATTGGAAGAAACCAGCTTTCTCCCCATCCTGGCTGCTCTGCACACCATGTTCTCTTGTTGCTCTCTTGAGAGCGGTGTGTGCTCGGTGGGAAGACCCTTTGCAGTGGCCGAGGAGCCCTGGGATGGGTGTGAAGTGCCGAAGCAGGAGCTCAAGAGCTGCTCCTCTGCCTCAGTGTGTTGTGTCGGCCTGGGCTGCGAAAGGCAGAGCTGGAGAGGGCTGAGCTGTTACTGTCCAGTGTCCCGTTAACTTCAGCCTGACCCTTGGCAGTAAATTTCCTCCCCTAGACAAGCTTATCTCTGCCCGGGCGCCCGGAAGGCAGGTGCTCAGGTGACAGCCTGTTTCCTCCTTTTTGTGGCTGTGCTGACATCCTGCCCAGTCCCCGGCTGCTCTCTGCCGGCGTGTGACCCTCTGCTGCCTTGTGTTTCCTGTTAGGTGTGGGATACCTGTACCACGTACAAGTGCCAAAAGACCTTGGAGGGTCACGATGGAATTGTACTGGCGCTCTGCATCCAGGGGTGAGTGGAGAGAGGGGCACGTGTCCCTGCAGGAGGGAGTGGGGAGAGCCCAGGGGTTCCTCATCATGGACCAGTTTGGGTTGGAAGGGGCCCTTAAAGCTCATCTCATCCAACCCCCTGCAGGGAGCAGGGACATCTGCAACTCGAGCAGGTTGCTCAGAGCCCCGGCCAACCTCACCTGCAATGGTGCCAGGGATGGGGCAGCGACCACCTCTCTGGGCAACCTGGGCCAGGCTCTCACCACCCTCAGCACCAAAAATTTCTTCCTTATATCTAAATGTCTAAATATCTGATCAAAGTCATGCCCTTACAATTCCCATCCTCCGTCCCGCACAAGAGGCCCATCTTGCTTCTTTGCTCTTTAAAAATGGACAAAGCACGTATCTCTTTGGCCTTGCTGCTCTCCTGGCTTCCTCCCCTGGTCCTCAGCGGGGTTCCTGGCCTCCTGCACAAAGGGACAAGGCCTTCCCACGAGACGTGGGCTCCGCGTGTTTAGCCTTGGCCCAGGAAGGCTGTGGGACTGCGGCTCCTCGCCCAGCACAGTGCCTGGGAACAAGCTGGGACCCTGCGCGCGTTGCTCTCCCTCGCTGACCTCCTTTTGTTTTCTGGTGACATTACAGGAACAAGCTGTACAGTGGCTCTGCTGACTGCACCATTATTGTGAGTACCCAGGACCCTTCACACTTGGGATGGGAGATCTGCAGGCCAGCCCCAGGCTGCTGCCCAGCAGGGACCTGCATCCTTTTTTCCATAAGGCTCTGCAGCGGCCGGTGGTGTAAGACCCATAACCCGGCTGTGCTTTACCCACTGCCTTAGAATCGTAGAACTGTTTTGGTTGGAAGAGACCTTGAAGATCATGGAGTCCAACCATTCCCCCAGCACTGCCAGGGCACCACTAACCCATGTCCCTCAGCACCACATCTCCACGGCTTGGAAACCCTTCCAGGGATGGGGACTCCACCACTGCCCTGGGCAGCCTCAAACAGCCCTTCACAGCCCTTGCTATGAAGACATTTCTCATCACATCCAACCTAAACCTCCCCTGGTGCAACTTGAGGCTGCTTCCTCTTGTCCTATCACTTGTTCCTTGGGAGAAGAGCCCGACCCCACCTGGCTCCAACCACCTTTCAGGGAGTTGTGTAGAGCCAGAAGGTCTCCCCTGAGCCTCCTTTTCTCCAGGCTCAACACCCCCAGGTCCCTCAGCTGCTCCTCACCACACTCCTGCTCCAGACCCTTCCCCGGCTCTGTTGCCCTTCTCTGGACACGCTCCAGCCCCCCAATGTCCTTCTTGGAGTGAGGGGCCCAAAACTGACCCCAGGATTTGTGGTGCAGCCTCCCCAGTGCCCAGTGCAGGGGGACGATCCCTGCCCTGGTCCTGCTGGCCACACCAGTGCTGACACAAGCCAGGATGCTGGTGCTGTTCTTGGCTCACTGTCTTGCTCTTTGTCTCCTTTGCAGGTCTGGGATATTCAGAACCTGCAGAAAGTGAACACGATCCGAGCACATGACAATCCTGTTTGCACTTTGGTCTCCTCGCACAACATGCTGTTCAGCGGCTCTCTCAAAGCCATCAAGGTAGAGCTCTGGGGTGGCTCCTCTCAATCTGTTTGGAGACCAGTGGTAAAAACTGTCAGGCAGCATCCAAACAGGAAGGAAGTGGCATTTTAGTCTGTAGGTGACCTTGTTCCCACGCTCTCCCAAGCCACACATCGGAGCACGGCTACACGGAGCGGCCAGCACTGCAGAGTTTAGCCTGTGTGAAGTCAAAGATGTTCTGTGACCTGTCTGAAAACCCACTTAGTTTCTTCTAACTCTGTAAATCTGAGACTGTGGTGGAATGTTGGCAGTTTCCGAGTGTGTGTGTCCCTTTGGGACCCCAACAGACCTACCCAGACTCTTGGGAATTGTGTCTGGGGTCCAGAATTGGCTGGGGATTCAGGCTGCCTGTTTTGAACCCCCCTCCCAAGGAGCTCGACTCTGCGTTCTTTACCTAAAGCCTGCAGAAACTGGAACAGCTTTGCAAGCTGCCCTTTAAAGCCTTGGCTGGATTCCCTTGGTTCTGCTTCCAGCTCCTGGTGAGACGGCTTATGGGCCCATCCATCTGTAAGAGGGCGAATGCTCTTTTCTTCAGCTGGGGCCTGGAGTGGTTCAGCTCCTCTCGAGCGCGCCCAGGGCTGGAGGAGCAATGGGACAGCACTGGGCAGAACCTGGGGCCTTTTGGTTTTTGTCGTCCCCAGCCACCTTCTGCCGGCTGAACTGAGCAGGCCAGTCGATCTCTTGGTCCCCGTGTGCTGGGGGTTTTGGCCACCATTTCCCAGGAGCTGTGGGGATGGAGCTTTGTGGGGACAGGCTGGGAGTGGAAGGCCAGAGCAGTTCCTCATGGCAGGTTTGGGTTTTTCAAGCCCATGGCTCTGCGGGGGAAGGGTCTCTGCCAGTAGTAATGCAGGCTCCAAGCTGGCTCTCCAGGACTGTGCGTATTCGGCGCCATTGTGTGGTTTATCTGCAAGTCGATGGGTTCAGGCAGGTCCCACCAGGCAGGAGAACCAGCACAAGGTTCCTTTTAGGGAGCTGGTAGGGCCTTGAGCCGGCTGGCTGGGCAGGGGTGGGCAGCGCCTGGTGCCCAAGCTGGAGGCTGACCTGTTCTGCCCCATCCCACTGAGACTCACCTCCATGTCCGTGTGTCTGTCTGTGCTTTCCGCAGGTCTGGGATATTGTCGGTACCGAGCTCAAGCTGAAGAAGGAGCTGACAGGTCTCAATCACTGGGTGCGAGCACTGGTGGCTTCTCAAAACTATCTCTACAGCGGATCATACCAAACAATCAAGGTGAGACCCTGAGATCTGGGGCAACGGTGAGTCCTCGACTCCCCCCATGCCTCGATGTGTGTGTCCCACAGCGTAGGCTGGTGGAGCGGGACAGGAGGTGGTGCCCGAAATGCCCTCAACCTGCGTTGGCTTTGATGAAGAGTTCACCTCCCAGCATCTGGGCAACACAAGAGAATTTGAAGTTGCTCCCCTCAGCGTTAATAAATCCCTGTTAATTGGCCTGCACCAGATTTTAATGCTGTCAAGGGCTGGGTTGTGTGCACAGTCACACGCACAAGGTGTGCAATCTCCACAGCTGCTTCTGCCTGGATGTTCAAAGCTGGGCAGCTGAATGAGACAGCAGGACTGTGCTCATCAGCACCGGACATTCCCAACAAGGCAGATCTGTCCTTAAAGCTGTGGTCTGGAGCTAGGCTGAGTTCATATGTGGCTGGAGAAGAGCTTCAAGGGAGCTCCCTCCTGGAGAGGGGTCCCTGCGTGGGTCTCATCCTGCCTTTGCTCCGGCATCTCTTTCAGATCTGGGACATCCGCAACTTGGAGTGTGTCCACGTGCTGCAGACGTCAGGAGGCAGCGTCTACTCCATCGCTGTGACAAACCACCACATCGTGTGTGGCACCTACGAGAACCTCATCCACGTAAGCGCTGCGGGGCTTGGCGCATGCTTGGCCAGGGGCTGGGGGAGAGGGGCCAGGGGATGGGTGCCTGGACCCCTTTATGGCATGCCTGGAGCATGGGTGCACAGCAGCCACCCTGGAGGTGTGCATGGAGGTGGAAACATCTCCTGGAGGAGAAGTGGGCAGCCTGCAGCCCGGCACAATCTGAGCCCTGCTCTCCTCCCGCAGGTCTGGGATATAGAGACAAAGGAACAAGTCCGCACGCTGACCGGGCACGTGGGTACGGTCTACGCTCTCGCCGTCATCTCCACGCCGGATCAAACCAAAGTCTTCAGTGCATCATATGACCGGTCTCTCAGGGTACGTGTGCAGGGCTGGGCAGCTGCGACTGTGCATTTGTTAAAACATGGGCAGCCTTGAGGGACAGCGAGGACAGGGTTCCTGGTCCCTGCAGGCCACGTGGTGTGTTTGATTTGTGTCTCCGGGCTCGAACCCTGTGGCACTTGGCATCTCTCCCCCCTCCTGGGGCTCGGGAGGTGCCGGAGCCCCGTGTGCCTTGCTTGGCTCATGCCTCTTCTGTGCCCGCAGGTGTGGAGCATGGACAACATGATCTGTACTCAGACGCTGCTGCGACACCAGGGTAGCGTCACTGCCCTCGCAGTCTCCAGAGGCCGCCTCTTCTCCGGCGCCGTGGACAGCACTGTAAAGGTTGGTTTCCTCAGGCTTCTCCTTGATGGTTTGGTCTCATCCAGTGCTAGAACTTGGGCACTAAATGAGTTTAGGAGCCGTCTTCAAATAAACAAGGAGATGGTTTGTGATGGGTGGGAGGTTTAACTCTAATAGAGGGTTTTGTGGATCATAGAATCATAGACCCGGTTGGAAGGACCTTCAAAGCTCATCTAGTCTGACCCCCCCTGCAGTCAGCAGGGACATCTCTAGATCAGGTTCCTCAGAGCCCCATCAAGCCTGGCCTTGCATCCTGGAAGCCCAAAGGGAAGCTCCACAAGAGGATGAGGGAAGGCCCACAGAGCTGCTCGTGGTTGTCACTGCCATGGCTTCCCATTGTCTCTTCTCCACAGGTCTGGACGTGCTAGCGAGAGCACCGCACTAGTCCTGCACACTGAAAGACCAAAAACTCCTCCACTCCTGGGCCTGCTGGGTGACTAACACTATGAGACAACGGCTGCAGCCCCTCTCCTCACCGACCACTGCCCGCCGCTGCCCACCGGCCGGCTCCCCACCCGCAAGGAGCCCAGCTGGCAGCTCTCGTGACCGCTCTGGCCCATGGATGCTCCAGATGTTCCCTCAGATCCAGGCAGGACTGGAAATACAGAGAAATCGGTTCTGGTGCCTTCTGCACCCTCCTCTGCTGCGTCCCCCCAGCTTGGGAGCATCCTCTGCAGCCGGGGCCGGGACCTCCAGGCCAGGGCAGCCCCGCACGGCACCGGTGCGGCCACGGCGCAGCCCTGGGACCCTGGTGGGACTGAATGGTTCAGCTCGGCGCAGGCGGTGACGCCGGGAGGAGGCTGGTGCCCTTGTACACGGTAGAACCGAGCATTAGGCCTTGCCCTGGGTTGGGACCCCCACCCCTTTCTGTCTCTAGTATTTAATTTTCCTGCCAAGATGTCAAGCTGATCCGTCGGGAAGAGGTGTTTTCTGGAGTAGCCAGGTACGATTTTTACGCCACAACTAGTTCTCAAATCAAGTCACACAAGCCCATCGTTCACCACCATGTAATAATGGTCTCCACATTAAAGAGAAGAAGCCTCCGTTGCATTTTTACTCACATTTTCTACTGTTTTTAAGATTGTAATATAGATTTGATTATTTCTTCATTGACAATAAAAGCGGAAAGAGCTGTTCCTGGCCAGCGTGAGTTATTGTCGGCTCTCGGCGGGGGCCAGTGCCCAGCACTGGGGGTGCTGGTGTCCTCCAGCCTGCGTCCACCCCAGAGCTCTGGGCACGGCCACAGACCTGCTGTGACAAAGGGGTGCAGGGACCGGGCACCTCAGGGTGGGGAGCAGTTCCCAGGCTGCCCCCAGCGCCCGGCCAAGGCAGGAGCACCCATGGGTGGGCTGGGACCGTGCCACGCATCCCCCAACACCATGAGGACCCCTCAGAGCATCTGCGCCCCACAGCCCCCCGCCAGCCCGGCCGGAGGGTTTTGGACACAAACAGCAGCCCGGCAGGGGTTTTATTTTCTTTATTTTTCTTTAAATATTTGTTGCCAGACTTGGTATAGGAGCAAACTTCTTCACAGCACCACGAGCCATCTACTATTCAGAATAGGAAGGATAAGACGAGTAGAGGTGAGATCTAAGCACAGAACTGCAGGGAGAAGCACCAAGATGCAGAGCTCGACAGATGGGATACGATACAGAGTCCATAACTTAATCATAAAAAATATATATATGTATATATCCATCATGTAGAACTTTATGGATTTTTTTTTTAGATACATTTTTTTTTTTTCTTTTCAACAGATATTTTCAGGCGGGGGATTTTTTCTTTGTTTTTTTTTTTTTTTGCTATTTTTACAGTCTTTTGTTGTTTTTTAAAAGAAATTTCAAAGTTGTGCCAAACACATCTGGATCAGCGACCACAACAGGAGAGACGGGGAAGGGGAGGGAGAGAGGGAAGGCGGGGGGAGAGACCACGCTGTACGCCTCAAGAAAAAAAAGAAAAGAAAGGAACGGCGACACGTTTGTTTGGAAATCACAAGCCAAAAAAAAAAGAAAAATTAAAATAAAAAAATAATGCATTCATCAGGACTCGAGCGACTGAACCAGACTCGGGTTTGTACAGGAATATACAGCGGCGCGGAGCGCCCGCGGGCACCCCACGCACCCCCACACGCTGGAAAAAAAACCCCAAAAAACCACCAAAACCCAAGGGTGATTTAAAAAAAAAACCAAAACCAACCCGAACCTGAAGACACTCCGAAAGAAACGAAACGCCTCCGGTAGGAGAGTTAACGAAAACCGCCATAAAACAAGGCACATCCTTTGAGTTCGTAACGGTGTAAAAAAATAAACGACGCGACACTGAATTCCCAACGGAAAGACCCGAACAGAACTTGCACGTACCTTCCACCCGGAGAAAAGGTAAATATTGTGCTACTCTTAGAATGAGTTTGCCACAAGACACACAGCTTAGTATAATCTAATAAGTTTTGTTTGTTTTGTTTTTCTTTTTCTCTCAAGCTAAAATCCAGTTTTCTCTTGATTTCTTTTAAACTGCTTTATATATAATTGCTAATATTTTTAAATCTTTTAAATATATATTTGTTAAAGTTTATTCTTTTCATTATCTTTTTTTTTTT
>VZZY01008364.1:628293-652072 GCA_013400335.1 Eurystomus gularis
TGCGGGCACTGCCAGCCCGGGCGCGGGTGGGCAGGGAGAGACGCGGCGGATCCGGGCTGCAGCGGGGAGAGCAGGAGCAGCACAGATGGTGCTTCGCCGGCAGCAGGAGCCCGCCGTGCCGCAGCACCCCGAAGCCAGCCTGGCGCATGCCCGGCCTGGGCTGCCAGCGCGGGCTGCAGGGACCCCCCCCAAAACCTGCACAGCGGAGCCCCCAGCCCGCAAAGCTGAGCCCCCCACGGCTGTCAGCGCGGTGCAGGGCTCACACCAAGCCCGGTGCCCAGCCGGTGCTGGCGTAACGCGGGCAGGGTGCCAGGGGAGGAGGGCTCGAGGGTGGCACGGTCCGGGGATGAGAGTGTGGGCACTGCACAAAGTGCAGGGGGGCAACGCGCGGGCAGGGGGTTGCAGTGGGCAGGGTGCAGGCAGAGGGTGCTGGCAGCAGCGGGCAGGGGCTCTGTGCTGAGCAGAGCTGCAGCGGGCAGCGTGCCGGTGGCAGCGGGCAGCTCCGTGCAGTGTGGAGAAACACTGCGAGCAGCGGCGCAGGCACGGCACGCAGCTTTCACCGGACCCCCTCCATGCACAGGCAGCCCCTGCCTCACCCTGCAGCCTGGCATGATGTTGTGCCAGGGGCTGAGCCCAGGAAAGGGCATGCTGGTGGGCACCATCAGTGACAGCCATGGTGGGTGGCATGGTGGGACCTCACCGCACCCAGCCAAGCATCAGTCCCAGCAGGGCCTGTGGGCAGTTGCCAAGGCAGCAAACGCCTTCCCAGGGCAAGCACCAGGGCCAGGACCAGCGCCGAGTGCCACCGCAGGCTGGCATGGCCACCTCGGAGCTCGCCTTACCTTGACGCCTTCCGAGCCAGCGTGCAGAGCGTGTGCCCCGCTGCCCGCGCTCTGCCCGCTCCCCGAGCTGCGGGCAGAGGCCACGCTGCCCGTGCTGCCCAGGCTGCTGCGGTCACCACCTGCGCGGAGAGAGGAGATGCCGTCAGGGCACCCAGCCCAGGGCATGCCACGCCGTGGTGGCCATGCCCGGCCGGAGCCGCCGCCACACCCTGCCACGTGCCATCCCAGGGGACAGGGCGGTCCCCGTACCTGCGAAGGGCTTCCGCAGCACCCAGATCTCCTCCGTGGCAGCCGGCGTGGCCGATCCGCCCTGCGACGGTGAGAGGTGGGACGGGCTCATGTCGGACCCGCGGGACCCTTGGTGGCAGAGCAGAGAGAGGAGCCGTCAGGTGCGTGGCCCCGCGCGCTCGGGCTCGCTTTGGGCTGGCACGGGGCGAGGTGACCCACGGCCCCAGGACCCGTCACTGCTGCAAGATGCAGGGAGAACCCCGCAGCGAAGGTGTGAGGTCCCCCTGGCTGTGTCCAGGGATGCCAGCGCTGTCCCCTCCCAAGCAGCTAGCATGGGGTGGCAGTGACCAGTCCTGGGATCCCATCCTGCTGCCAACCGGGCAGGATGTCGCAGTGCCCTGGCTCAGCCCGAGCAGGGGACAGGGATTGTGACATCCCTGTGTGGAGCAGGATGGGGACATGACCCAGTGCAGAGGGTCAAAGGTAGCTGGGCAAACTTGGGCAGTGGGGACCCTGTCCTCCACTGTCCCCCCAGCTAGACGGCACTGGCCGTGCCCCTGCAGCTGCCTGCACCCATCTGGGGAGGGACACGGGGGCCATGTGGGGCCAGGCACCCGTGCTAGACCCCTTGCGCTCCCTGGGGTGCCCCATGGCAGCTGGTGACACATAGGTGACACAGCAGCGGGTGAGAGGACCCAGCCCTCCCGGTGGGGCATGGCTCGAGGGTCACCCCTGAAGCACCGCTCGCCGTGCCACCCGCCTCGGCCATGTCCTGCTCACACCGGGGCTGGCTGGCGATGCCCAGTGCTGAGCCCAGGGTTCAGAACAGCACCAGAGGAGATGGACGACAGCCCTGTGAGGGCTGGCGCTGCCACGGCCTTGCCACCAGCCACGGGGCATTGCCACCCGGTATGGGGCACTGCCAGGCTGCTGCTGCGGGGCCGTTTTCATCACTTAAGCCGCCCCCCCTTCACGGCTGGCCCGTAGCAGAGGGTGGATGGTGCAAAGTGATCAATTCAACCGAAGGAGCGCGAGGGGGAACAAACGGCCACGTCCCTGTGCAGTATGCGCCACGGTCATAGCAAGAGGAGCCCGCGCTGCCCGGGCAGGTTGTAAGGCTCCGAGTGATCCAGTGAGGAGAGAAAGCTTGGGGAGAAGTTCTGCTCCCTCATCCCCATCACCAGCATGGCCAGCCTGGTGTTCTCCCAACACAACCCACCGCACTGCCGTCACCGCGGCACATGCAAAGACCCCCAGCCCCAGAGAGCCAGCGGCAGCCCCCAGGAGCATGGCAGGGGCTGCACCCTTGCAGCTCCCTCGCCAAGTATCTACAGTCCAGGCACTCCCGACACATAGACCTGCAGCATCCATCACCCACCTGTGCCATGGGGATGGTCCTCGGGGTGCAGCTGGCAACTGCCACCCCCAGAGCATCCCCCAGGAAAGCACACCCAGCACCACAGCCCCTTCCCGCCCAGAGCACAGCCCCACCCAGTTAGAGCCCCTCGCTGGGCGTTGAACCAGAGAGGCTGCGGTGGGCAGAGGGTCCCTGTGCCTGTGGTTCCTGACTGGGCATCGCACTGGCCAGCTCTGCCCCCCAGCACAGAGCCTGGGGGGGTGTTTGGGGGTCCCCAGGCACCAGGACAGGGTGGGCAGGAGCACCAGCCCTGCCCCACAGCCAGGGTGGTGAGGGTGGGATGGTGGTTGCCCAGAGAGGTGGTGGCTGCCCCATCCCTGGCACCATTGCAGGTGAGGTTGGCCGGGGCTCTGAGCAACCTGCTCTAGTTGCAGATGTCCCTGCTCCCTGCAGCTGGACTAGACGAGCTTTAAAGGTCCTTTCCAACCCAAAATACTCCATGATTCCATGGCCGTGGAGCCATGTCCCACAAAGTGCTCGAGCAGTGCTGGAGAGGGCGTGCGGGGTCGGGGGGTCCCAACGGCATGCACGTGTGCACGTCCCGCACGCACACGCCTGCCACATGCACACGCACGCATGCACACGCCGGCATGCACGCACACGCGTGCAAACACACCGCGGCAAAAGCGGGGGAGAGAGGCCGAGCAGAACGAAAGAGACTCGATAAGAGACTTGAAAGGGAAAAGAAAGAGATCCATGGAGAGCGGGAAGCGAGCGGTGAACTACCTGGTCCGTAACGCGGCTCGTCGGCACTGCTAGGGGAGAGCCTGTGATAGCCAAAGGAACTGAAAAGAGTCTGATGGGAATGTGGTGGTGGAGGTGGAGGTGGAGGCAGGGAATGGAACGGATGGGACGAGGCGTCACCGTTTAGCACAGCAGCCCCGTAAGCCGGGAGCGGGATCTTTTGGTACTGTTGGGGGATTGTTACAGTCTCCCATGAACCTGATAATAAAACATAACAAGAGACAAAATGAAAAGAATCAAAATAATAGAGACACGCTCAGCGCCACAAAAGCGAAATGAAAAGAAAGAAAGAAAAAAAAAAAAAAAAAAAAAAAGGGGGGGGGTGGGGGAAGCAGCAAAAAAAAAAAGCAACCAAAGGAGGGTGGAGAAGCCAGAACCGAGACCCAACCGATGCGGAGCCGAGCCAAGGAGCAGCAGCCGGAGCTCAGTGCAGGGCCCAGCCCAGCGGCAGGATACGGCCCATGGGCACATCCCGCAGACCCTCCACGGCTCCTTGGCACGGCATGGCCACCGCGGCAGCCTCACACTCGAGGCAGCGGCAGCTTGTGGGGCTCCCATGGCCGGGATGTTGGGGTGCTGCTTGGAGGGGCTGCAGCCATGGATGCGCTGGGGGCTGCAGTGCCAGCATCCCCACATCCAGCTGGCTGAGCCCTGGTGCAGCCGCCGCCGGAGCCCCACACTGTCGACCCACTGCACGGGGCGTGGGACTGCAGCCAAGGGATGGCTACAACACCCCACACCTTGGCAAACACCGCTGCGGAGCCACGGACCTCATCCCCGTGGTACCGGCACACAACCCACAGGCAACAGGCAGCTCTGCCCCTGCCCATCTGGCACACGGCACCTCCACAGCCTCCGCGGCGATGCCCGGCAGCCGGCAGGCACTCATGGGATCTTGGGATCCCTTGGGATCTTGTTCAAGTGTTGCCATTCCCTGCCCTTGTCCCAGGGACATGGCCGCCCCGAGATTGTGTGGGATGGGGCAGGGTGTGGATGCCGGGGAGGAGTGAGATGTGGGCACCAACGCCGCTCCTGACAGTGGGTGTAGCCACGGGCCATCCCAGGGGACCGCACACCCCACCGGGAGCCTACGGGGATGGGCACTGGGACAGGGACAGGCAGCTGCAGGGCAGGGGAGCAGGATCCCTGAGGGTCCCTGTGAGGCAGCGCTGGGTCTCTGGTACCGGTGCCCAGCACTGCTGCTCAGACCTCAAGGACCAGGTCCCCTGGTCCCACTGCTCCGTCAACCCCCACAGACCGTAGTGATGCTCCCGGTTCTCCCCATGCACCGACCTCCTGGCACCACAAATTGCTCCCCCAAGCCCAACGCCAGCCAGGGCTGCCCCGTGAGCACCATGGGGCTGCTGGCACCGACCTCACATGCACTATGGGGACACCAACCAACACACACTATGGGGACACCAACCCCACACACTTGATGGGGACACCAGCCCCACAAGCACTACAGGGACACCATCACCGTGCACTTCACAGGGTGCCAACCCCACGTGCCCCACAGGGACACCAGCCCCACACACTCGAAGGCCCCGTCCCCACGCACACGGTGAGGACACCAACCCCACGTGCACAACGAGAGCATCACCACCCACTTCGGCTTTGCCAGCGGCACCCCCAACACCCCGAACTGACGCGGTGCTCCCTGGGACTGTGGGTTTGGGGCGGGGGGAAGGTGGATTATTTGCCTGTTCGTTTGCTTATGGCCTCAACAAGGCTGGAGGGGAAGTAGCCCACGCGGTCATTGCCGGTCCGGTTGTCGTGGATGCAGCCCTTCCAGCGCCCGTCCGCGTGTTGCTCCAGCACCTGTGGGCACAGGCTGGGGTCAGGGGCTGGCGATGCCAGCGGGGTCCCCCAGCCCCCCCGGCCACACTCACAGTGATGACATCACCGGCTTTCACATTGAGGCTGGTCAGGTCATAGTTGTTGCAATAATCCTTGATGGCCCGGACCTGCAGAGCAGCGGAGGCGTCTACGGGGACAGAGCAGGAGCGTCACCGGTCACCCAGCCCTTGGGGGCTGTCCCCCCCAGCCCAGTGTCCCCCCAGCACCAGGACAACCGTCCCTGGCCCCCTTACCCCGCAGCATCTGCTTGATCTCCTTGCTGGCCTGGCTGGTGGTGAACTGGTTGACGATGTCCAGAGCTGTCTGATTGTAGGTGTTCCTGACGTGGGCATTGATTCCGCTCTGCAGTGGCACAGAGAGAGCTTGAGAGGTGGCTGCTGCCCACCCCACAACCTCCAGGACCCCCCCAAGACCAGAGGCTGGAGGGCACAGCTCCCTGCCTTGCTGTGTCCCCTCTGAGACCCTCACCCCCATTCCTTGGGAGAGGGGCACAGGCTGCTCCACAGACCCCAGCCATGGGTTTGCTCCCTTCCCAGAGCCCCTAGGGGTGTCTGGGGGTGTCAGGGGGGGTCCTTACATCCAGCAGCAGCCGCACCACGTCCGTCTTGCCGCAGAGAGCCGCCTCGTGCAGCGCCGTGCCTGCCTTGGTTTGCCGGTTGATGTCGATGCCAGCTTGCAGCAGGAGCCTGCGGGCAGACGGATGGGTCAGTGAGGATGCCGGGGCTGGGGGGGGCCAGATGCTGCCCACCCTGCCCACGGCACCCACCGGATGATGTCGATGTGGCCATTCTTGGCGGCGAGGTGCAGGGGGCTGGTGCCGTTGGGGTCGGTGGTGTCCCCCGGCTTGGGCTCCAGCAGCGCCGCACACATGTTGCTGTTCAGGAGCAGTTGGACCACCTGGCTCAGCAAACACAGACGGAGCAGGGCTGCAAGGGCAGCTCGGCCGCCTGCCGGGGCTGCGGCCCCCCCAGACCCCACCTCCCCTCTCTGCTCCTGCCCCTTCTCCAGCAGCCAGAGATCGCCCACAGCAGTGGCACCGCAGGTCCCCACCACCGGCCATCCCAGGGGCTGCCCCATGCTCACCCTCATAGAACCACACATTGGTTTGGGTGGGAAAGGACCTTTAAAGTTCATCGAGTCCAACCCCCCTGCAGGGAGCAGGGACATCTGCAACTAGAGCAGGTTGCTCAGAGCCCCGGCCAACCTCACCTGCAATGGTGCCAGGGATGGGGCAGCCACCACCTCTCTGGGCAACCTGCGCCAGGCTCTCACCACCCTCAGTGCCAACAATTTCTTCCTTCTCTCTAGTCTAAATCTCCCTCTTTTAGTTTCAAACCATTACCCCTTGTCATGTCCCAACAGGCCCTGCTAAAAAGTCTGTCCCCATCTTTCTTATTGTCCCCCTTTAAGTATTGAAAGGCCACAAGAAGGTCTCCCCAGAGCTTTCTCCTCTCCAGGCTGAACAACCCCCACTCCAGCACCCCAGGGACCTCTCCATGCCCCCATCCCCTCCCAGTCTTCCTCTCGAGGGTCCTGGTGCTGCAAGGACTTACCCCGACCCGGCCAAACTCACACGCCAGGTCCAGGGGCGTCTTCCCCGAATTGTCCATGATGCAGGGGTTGGACTGGTGCTGCAGGAGCATCTCCGACTGTGGAGGAGTGAGACCCGAGCTCGGTGAGGGCAGGGGGTCAGCACGGACCCCCACCACCACCACTGGCCCCATCATACCACGTCGTAGTGCCCGTGCTGTGCTGCCAGGTGCAGAGGGATCTGGCCCTCGTCTGATGGGATGTTCACAGAGGAACCCGCTTTCAGCACCATTTTCATGGGCTCCTTCTTGCCTTGCCAAGCTGCGTAGTGCAGGGGCCGCATGCCTGCGGGCGGGCAGGACAGACACGCCATCAGCCCCCCCAGCACAGAGCCTACAGAGGGGTGGGGGGCCACGGCCAGGACGCAGGGACTCACCTTTATTGTCCTTGATGTCCACTGCAGCCTGCGCCTCCAGCAGCAGCGAGATGAGCTCCGTGTTGCCATTGAGCGCCGCATGGTGCAGAGCCGAGAACCTGGGAACCGGCCACGGTGTCAGGGGTCCAACGTCCCTGTCCCCTCCGCAGCCCCTGCCCAGCAGGGTGGCCCCGAGCCTGCACCCACCACAGCACCCCAGGGCACCCGCTCTGCCTCCCGCGGCCCCCCCATGTGTACGTGTCCCCCAGCTCCCCGGGTAACCCCATCTCTTCATCCTTCTGTGGGCACCTGGAGAAAGAGCTGCCGCAGGGACCATCCATGGCCGAGCGGTGAGCCGGCCACATCCCTGCGCTCAACAAGGGCCAGAGAGTGGGATGTGCCAGACATGGGTTTGCTCCCCAGCCCATCACTTTATTTAGCTTCCCTTGGGGGGCTGCAGACCCATTCCAGCCCCCCCCCCCAGCCTGTGTGGGCATCGCGGGGCTGGAGATGCCACCAAGCCGGGAGCAGGGGCTGGCGGGGCCAATCTGGGGCTGCTGGAGTGAGATGGATGCAGTTGAAACACTCCCTGGGGATGCTGAGACCCCCTGGAGCTGGAGCTGATGGGCAGGGCAGGCACAGGGGGGGCTCCCACCGAGGGTGGGGGCTACCAAGGAGCTGCCCTCCCCACTGACCCACTTCCCATAGCCTGGCCCCAGCAGCACGACCACAGGCACCGGCGCAGGGGGGCTCAGGCTGCCAGATGGAAAGCCCCCAGCCCCGCACCCAGCCCTGCTCTCTCAGCACCCGGGACCAGCCAAACCAGGAGGCTCACGGATGGGAAGCAGGCCAGGAGCTGACCTACTTGCTGCTCCCAGCAGCGGCATCCTCCACGGCTGCGCTGGCGCCCAACACCCCACTGCTCCGGGCCCCGGTCACACACAGCATCCCTGTCCCATCCCCAGGGCCACCCCGGTGTCACCAGAGCAGGAGAAAGGGCTGCGGACCCCAGCAGGACCTGTCAACCCCCGTGGCTGCCCAGTGCTTGAGAGGCAGGTGGTGGGTTGGCCATCCTATCTGCTCCCCATCACCAGGACCCCCAGTTGAGGGGGGACAGGTCCCCAGTGGGGAGCACGCTCTGGCCACCGCGCTCCCTGTGGAGCTGCCGCCTGAGATGCCCCGGTGGGGAGCGGCGATGTGAGCAGACAGCTCGCTCGGGAGGCCGATCCCCAACGTCTGCCTGGGAAATGTCAACATTTTCCGCTCCGGCGCCCCGCTCAAATCCGCTCAAGATGGTGCAAATCGCAGACCTCCCCCAGGGCTGCCTCAGGGGCTTCCCCCAGCACGGTCCAGCCAGCCGCAAAGGCCGGGAGCTGTGCAGGGCATCATCACCCGGGCAAGCCTGGGGACACCAGCACAGTGCCCACCACCTCAGTAATCAGCAGAGATGGGGAAACTGAGGCACAGCACAAGGGCCGGCTGAGCTGGAGCAGTGGGTCTGCCCTGCACGTTCCCAAGGTGGGTCCTCTCCAGGAGCAGCGCTGGAGGCTGGAGGGTACCTGAGTTGGCCGGGAGCCATGGGCACAATACGCAATGGGGTCTACCTGTAGCTCTCGAGTGCCATCCCAGCCCTCTGGTGAGCTGCTGGCTCTGGTGGTGTGTGGGGTGATGCATCCCCTCACCATGCCCACATCGCATCCCTCCTGCCCCACCGCTGCCCGGCGTGCCCATGCGCTCCCTCTGCCGTGCATGTGAACACACTTGCGTGCACCCGCACGCCAAGCTGCACATCTGTGCACCTGCACGCACCCGTGCACCCACATACGTGCACAGACTGGCAGAGCCGATGCACTGGTGGGTACCAGGGGATCCCTGGTGCCAGGGAGCTGCCCAGGGGGTAAGGATGAGGATGCACAGCCCACCAGGGTCACAGCTCACCCACCTGACACCCCATGGGGCAGCTCCCTGCTGCAGAGCCCAGAGCCTGCAGGGAGAGCTGGGAAAAGGCAGGAGAGACATGGGGCACAGCACTTCCTCTGCCCTTCAGCCCTCCCCTCTCACCTCCTCTGATGCCCTGCATGCAAGCCCACTGGCTTCGGGCTCAGCCGCGCTGGCTAACGGGGGCCAGAGCTCTCACCCGTCTGAACCCCAGCAGCTCAACTGCATCTCTCCAGAGATCCCGGCGTGCCCTCAAAAACACACGAGACTCCTGCTCACTGCACCCTGTGCTGCACAGCTCCCCGAGCACATGCACCCCGCTCCCCACGGCACGTACACCCCTGCTCGCGGTACCCCACGGCACATACACCCTTTGTTGGGCACTGATGGCACATTCACCCTTTGTTGGGCACCCCACTGCATGCACACCCGAGCGCGGGGCTCTCACTCACCCGTCGGTGTCTTGGAAGTTGACGTTGACTTTCTTTGCCGATCCAAGGAGCTCTGGGAGGGAGGGAAGCGGACAGCACGTTAGAGTGGCACAGCAGATGGCCAGGACAGGGACGTGGGGAGGTGACGTGGCTGCAGCTCCACGTTTCCCTCCCCACCCAGGTTTCGGCTCCCCGCGGCTCTGCCGCCCGAGCTGGGGTGCAGCACGGTGCCATGCAGGAGTGCCCAAAGGAGGGCTTGGGGTGGGAAGGTCCCTGCTGATGATGGCAGAACCCAAGGGCCTCTCTGGGCATGAGGGTCTCCATCCCGTTGGGCTGCAGTGGGTTTCCCTGGGGTTCCATCCCCGGCTCCTTTGCCTCGCTGGGGCTCTGACATGGCCCCATGGAGCCCAGTGCTGCTCCGAGCTGCTGGTCCGAGCTGTTTTGGGAGAGTGGGGAGCTCGACACGCTGCCCCGTGCCCCAGCATGTCCCTGCAGCCCCATGCCCAGCGCTGCCACACTTGCACCCCACGCTTCCGAGTGTGGGAAAATGAACCACCTCGGGGCAATCCAATTAGTACCACGAGGAAGGATGGAGCCAGATTTACATAAGATTTAACCGAAAAATGCCACTCAGGCTTTCCAGTGAGTCTGCTCTTCCTCGCAGCTCCCAGCGGGGAGCTGGAGCAGGAGGAGAAGGAGGAGGAGGAGGAGGAAGAGAAGGGTGGCTGCCGCAAGGCAGAGCCCTGGGGTTGGGGACCTAGACAGCAGCCCCCGTGCCCACCGCAGCGAGCTCCTTGTCAGCATCTCAGTGTGATATTCAATTATTTGGCACAAAGAGTTGTGTCAGCGAACGGGGCAGTGGGAAGGGCGGCTGTGCCCAGCTCTGACCCACAAACCTGGGGAGCGGTGCCAGGCTGCACCACCCCTGCCTGGGCCACGCGTGGGATGGTCCCAGGAGTGGCCAGGACGGTGGCAGAGGTTTGTCCCTGCTCAAGCAGAGGCCCCGAGGCTCTGGCACACAGTGCTGGCTCCCTCCTGTGCTCCACCAGCTGCTCCATCCGAGCCACGGGACATTTGTTAAGGGTGATAAGGCCTGGTGCTGATGGACAAGAGCTATGGAGGATGGCTTCTGAGCAGCCACAACCATCAGCCCTCATCCACCAGGTCCCCAGCATCTCCTCCTGCCATGCCATGCCATGGGGTGGCAGTGGGATGAGAAGGGCACTGCAGGGTCCCCAGGGCATGGAGAGGGACAGGGGCACCACAGGGTGCCATGGACATGGGGAGGGACAGGGGCACCACATCCCACCCCCGCCACAGCATCCCTGGGAAGAACTGGACCTTGCTGGTGGGCAGATCCCCCCAGCACCGGGACCGACTGCAGCGGACGGGGCCGAGCAGGTCCCCGCCAGCCCCAAGCTCCTGCCAGGGTGCCCAACAAAGATGCCATTGAGCGCCGGTGGAGAGGAGCCCAGGGCCGCTTCCGCTGCTGCCCGGTGCCAAGAAGCAGCAGCTCCCGGGAGAAGGGGGTCGAGCTGCCCCCCAGGGATGCGAATGGCCAGTGGACAAAAGGAACCGGCGGGCGCAGGAGCGGCACCGTGCCCGGCACTGGCTCCAACCTCCGGCCCCGAGATGGGCCCCGCTCCGGCTAACCGGTCCTCGTGGACGGACGGACGGATGTCAGCAGGTCTGTGGTGCCTGGCCTTTCCCACGGGTTGCTGCTGGGATGGGACAATGCCCGGGGATCGGCGTCGCGGGGTGCAGCGGTGACGCCAGTGGCGTCACCGCTGCACCCCGCGACGCCGATCCCCGGGGGCAAACCAGCGTTGGCCGAACGCACCATAGCGGCAAATCTCTCCTCCCTGCACCTGCAGGAGAGGCTGCAGCTGCCAAAATCTGTTTAGCGCTTCCATCAATGCCCGTGCCAAGTGCTTAGTCAGGGACTTCCAGCCGTGCAGAGGTTTGACTTGCGTTAAAGCTCTGGCAGCGGCCGCGAGCCTGCCCGGTGCCCGTGCTGGGCTGCGGTGAGCTCGGCTTCAAGCGCTGCCGGGAAAAGGTCTTTCGGTGCATCGTTGGTCTCATGGAGCATCCGGGTGGTACCACATCCTCCTGAGGTCCCACCGCTGGTAGCGTGGTGAGGTGTGGATGGGGGCATGGATGGTGGCACCCCCGCGGGGCCGGGCCAAGGCCCCAGATGGTGGGAGGTGGTGTGGCACAGCTGGAGATCAACCCCACGTCTGCACCAGCACCGAGGACACCAAGGGATGGTGGTTTTGCGCCAGCAATGGGCAAGGCAGGGACAGCAGTGGCTGCCACACCAGCCGGCATCACCAAAGCTCCCAAGCAGCTGCGAGTAAAACCCTCATGCCATCGTGCCACAGCCCAGCAATTAATCCCCCCCGTAACGAAGCGGCGTTCTTGCCTGGCACAGCATTGGCAGCCTGGCATGGGGCACAACCGAGCCGTGCCGAGGGCTCAGCACCGCAGCCGGAGCCTGGAGCCCAACTGGGCTCTCGGCACTGCCTCGCTGGAGCTGGGTGCTTGCTGTCCCGAGGAGCAGGGTGGGTGCAGCCGTCTCAGCCCCAACGCCACCGCGCGGGATTTGCAGCCTGTCCAGGGGCAGCGAGACACGGGAGAGCTTGTTAATGGCTGGGAAGCACAAGAAGAAGTTCTCCACTAACGAGGGAAAGGAGCTGAGAGCTCTGCCAATTAAAAATACTGACCACAAAAGGAGCCGGGCACAGCGGGGAGGAGAGCAGGGCTCCCGCACGGCCACACTGCCAGCAGGCACCGAGCATGTCCCTGGCTGTCCTCCCTGCTGGGATCGCCGGAGCGGTGACGGAGAGCACCGAGCACCCCTGAGCACCATCCTGCCCTGCCCATGCAGAGGTAGATGCTGGGCCCATCAGGCAGATGCTGCAGCACAAAGGGATGGTGGCATCCCTGGCTTTGGGGCCCTTGCTCAGCCCATCTGAGCCCAACCACTGCCCTCAGGACACCCCAGTGTCCCCTCTTTGCTCCCCACGGGTTGCTCAGGTGATGGTTGTGCCACACGGGGAGCACATGGCTCCCCTGGCACCCCAGCCCCATGGCATAGCCCCGCCATGGCTCTCAGAGCAGCTTGCACCTCGAAAGCATCCTGAGGGTCCTGATGGTGCAGAGCAGGGTCAGGCTGGACCACATCGCCACGAGAAGGGGATCCAACGACCCCCAGTACCGCTGGGTCCAGCTCCAGCCCGCAGCTCCTGCGCACACTGGGAGCCGCAGCCACCTGCCATAGACATCGACCATCAACAGTGTCTACCGCGAGTGAACGCCGCCGCGGGGAGCTCAGCCCGGCCGCTGCTCCCAGAAATGCCTTTACTTAAGCACAAGGATCACAGTAGCTAAATGCACGCTTGAATTCCGCCCAGCGCTCTGAGGGCGGTGAGCTCCTCGCCAGCCCCATCATCTCCTGCCACACGCCGGCCGCCCCGCAGCCTCCACAGCCCCGGGTGGGCACCACGATGCGGGCGATGCACGAGCCGGCCGCACGTGCAGGGCTGGGCACGGATGGGGAAGCTGCTCCGCCTGGACCCAAGGTCTGGCCGAGCGTCACCCTGAGCATCTGCACCCCTGTGTCGTGCCTGGCAGTCGTTCTGGGCATCCTGGTGCATGCCATGGGGAGACCCTTGTGCCCAACCATAGCTCTGGCCATCCTGGTGCATGCTGCAGGGAGAAGACCCTCATGCCCAACCATGGCTCCAGGCATCCTTGTGCATGCCACGGGGAGACACCCATACCCAGCCACGGCTCTGGGCATCCCAGCACATGCCACGAGGAGTATCCCATGCCCAATCGTTCCTCCAGGCATCCCAATGCACACCACAGCAGAGACCTTTGTGCCCAACCACAGCTCCAGGCAGCCCAGTACATGCCACAGGGACACCCCCTTGCCCAGTTGCTCCAGCCCTTCCCTTACACTGTTGTCCAAGGCCACATCCCTGTGAGGTGGGACATCTCGGTGCCCCCATGGCCCCTGTCTGGGGGGGTTCCTCTCCCTTCCCAGCAGCAGGGCCCGGCAGCACCCATTAGCACGCTCCTGCACCAGCCCCCAGCATCTGCAGCCAGCGTCGTGCCAGCAGCGATCGATGCCCGGACGGGGTGCGGGGGCTCCTGGCCAAGCCCCCGCTGACGAAGCACGTCCTCGCCCGGCTCCCCCCCGGCAGTGCCGCGCCAGCTCGCAGGGAGCGGGCGGCTGCTCCAAGCAGATGGCTCCAGCCTCCGCTACATCAATATCTACTTAATGAGGGGAGACGTCGCTGCCCCCCCGCTGGCCCCAGCTTGGCAGCAGCAGTGAATGAGCTAGGGCAGCTCCCCCAAATCCTCCTCCCCATCCTTTCCAGCATCCCTCTGCAGTGGTCTTCCTGCCCCCCAGCCCTACCACTTCCCCGCTCCCCAGCCCACGCAGGCAGCAGGACCCCTGCGTGAGTCCCCCCAAGCACATCAGGGACTCCTGGGACCCCACAAGTGGGATGACACCAAGTACCCACGGAGAAGACTTCAAGGCAAAGCCACACGCCTGTCTCTGAGGAAAGGGGGAGAGGACCCTGCAGCGGCATCGCTGTGAGCTGCCGGATAAAGGAAGCATCCAAAATAGCTGCTCTTAATTATACCCTTGCCGACGAGTGCCACGCAAACAACAGGCACTGCAAGCAGAGCCCTGGCACAAGTGGTCTTATCTCTCATTGCAAGGATGGAGCCCACGCTGTGGAGACCCTACGGAGGTGGCCAGAGCAACCCCCGGGTGGGTCCGGTGATGATGAGGACACCGGGGAGCTGGTTCACCCCACCGCCAAGGCAGTGAGAGGCTTGTACTCCTGCAGCCAAGGTCGTGTCAAGCGCGGCGGCCGGCGCGATGTTCAGATGCTAATGAAGCCGTTATCATCTTCGGATCGATTCTGACTGTATAAATAATGCACCGGGGAGCTCGCGGGCTGCACCGGCGCGCTCCTGGGCTGCAGGATGCACGAGATGGGATTGCCTGGGGTAAAGAGGTGGCAGGGATGGGATGGACCCATTGCAGCCCGGTGTCCACCACAGCTGGATACCCCAGTACCCATCACAGCTGGACACCCACCAGCTGGACAGCTAGTGCCCATCACAGCTGGAAAACAACTGTCCATCGCAGCTGGACACACACTGTTCACCCCAGCTGGATACCCCAGTGCCCACAGCTGGATAGCTGCCACAGCTGGATAACAACTGCCCTTCACAGCTGGATACTCCAGTGCCCAATTACAGCTGGATATCCACCTCCAGTCACAGCTGGATAACCACTGCTCATCTCAGCTAGATGCCCCCATGTCCATTACAGCTGGACACACACTGCTCACCACAGCTGGACAAATCCACTGTCCATCAGAGCTGCATATCCACTGTCCATCACAGCTGGACACCCCAGTGCCCATCACAGCTGGACACCCAGTTGTCCATCCCAACTGGACACCTCCCTCACGCATCACAGCCAGACACCCACAGCTGGGTGACCCGGTGCCCATCACCAGCCACCCAAAAAAATCCCAAGGCACTTTTGGGGGACACTGGCCCCACGCCCAGCGCACCGGCCGCTGCTCCGGATGCCCGGAGCCTTCCCGGGGGGAGCGGAGAAATCTGCACTTCAAAATCGATGGAGAGGCTGTGGCAGCCTGAGTCACGGTGCTGCAGCAGCGCAGGGCTGTCCCCCGGGGCCACCAAGAAGCGACTTAAATGCAGCTTTCAAGAGGCAGCGGGGACTCCTCTGTGATGTTTTTTAAAAAAAAAACTTTTTGATCCCAAGGGAGGACACGGGGCTGACCCTGTGGGCTGCTGGGGATGGAGGACGTGGGTGCAGCCCAAGTAGAGCTGACCTGCAAGAACCCAGAGCTTGATCCAGCACCTCATGGTGTTCACCAGCAGCTACCGTGAGCATCCCGACTGTCCCTGCATCGCCAAACCGTATCCTCGCCCGACCTTTGCCATGTGGTGCCACGGAGCCCAGTGGAGCATCAGTCGGATTCCCCCGGAGCAGCTCCAGTCCCCCAGCACCGCGGAGTCTCCCCCAGCCCTGCTTTGGGGCTCAGCTGTGCAGACCCCCAGCTCCGCAGATGTGAAGTCCCAGCAGCCTGATGCCCACCCTGGGCTGCCGGCAAAGCCACTAACCCCCAAAATAACGCACGGTGCCAGGCTGCTCTGCCATGCAAAGGCTGCTGGTGGCTCGGCCCCGTGCCACCAGGGATGCAGGGAAGCCGGCAGCAGGGATGAGCATTGGCTTTGGCCCCGCAAGCGGGTCATGAGGTGCCGCGCTTGGCCCCACTGCACCAGCACCGAGCACCTCACCAGCTCCGTTGCGCCCGTTGCCGCCGGCCCGGTGCCAGCCGTACGCCCACCCTCGTCTCCGCGGAAATGCGTGTTGGTGCTGCTCCCACAGAGCCTTAATTGGCAGCCTGCTCTCCCCGCACCGTGGCAGCAGCAAACAGGTAATTTTCAGCAATCACCCTGGCTGGAAGGAGTCACCGCCAGCATGGCAAGGCTGCTGCGGCGAGGGATGGGACGTGGTTGCTCAGGGCCCACCACCAGCCCGTGTCCATCCGTCCATCCTTGCGTCCACATCCCAGCATGGCCAGCACCAGGGACCCTTGGTGCCTGAGCAGAGGCTGCCCAGGAGACAGGAGCAGACAGTGGCACCACTCACCTCCACCCTGGGGCAGAAATGATGCCACCCATCCCCATGCCCACCTGCCCATCTCCTCCTCATCCTCGCCTCCCCTGTGAGGGTGACCGCAGCCACGCTGTCCTGCAGGGAGCAACCAGTAGCTTTGTGTATCTTAAAGCATCATTAACTAACGAACGGTCACTACCATCCAGCCACAGTCCAGCATCACTGGGAAGCAGTGGGAGCTCCCCAGCATACACAGAGCCCATGCCTGTGTGCAAGCATGTGCCACGCATGTGCCACGCGTGTGCAGGTGGCCCAGATAAAGCAGAGGGCAACAGGCGCTGCTGCAGCGCTGGGCTCTGAGCTACTGCGCCGTAAAACAGGCCCTAGGGTCTATTTTAAACACGGTGCCCTTAGTGCCATCATTTGTCCTCGTCCACACACCAGCCCAGCTTTCCATGCGTGCTGGTGCACCGTGCCCACCCACCCTCTGCACCGCAGCGGCTTTCCTGGCAGTGCCCATGGGCAGGATGGGCACGGCGATGGGCAGCTCTGCGGGCACACGGGCTGGCAGCTTGGTGATGCTGCGGCCACTGCCAGGGAGGATGGGCAGTGTGGGGATGTGCAGCCACGCGATGCCGACGCCTGGGAGCACCAGGAGCCCGACTGGAGGCCCCATGCTGCTCCCGAAGGTCTGGCAACGCTGCAGGGGAAGGGCAGGGCTCCCAGGACCTGGCCCAGTGTCCCCAGTGTCCCCAGCATGGCGGGCATTGGGTGGGGGGATGGCAGGGGCAGTGTGGGACCACCTGCCCATCGGTACCGGGAGCTGGGGCTTCACCGCAGCTCCAGGATCCACGCACGCTGGAGAAGAGCTGCACAGCCACGAGGAACGCGCCGTAAACAGCCCAGCTGCAATGCAGGAGCCGGGCAGGCGGCTGCTTTGTCTGCTCCAACCGCTCCGGCGGCCGCGGTCAACAGCCTAGAGAGGCCTCGGCAAGGCGGCGGCACAGAGCTGGGCTCCCAGCAGCCACATCTGGAACGGATCAACCAGCTGCTGCCGCCGGGAGCCATCGCCAGCACCCAGCCCCACGCCAGGCCGGGGAGGGGGCTCTGCCGAAGCGGGCAGCGGAGACAGCCGGCGGCACACGGACACACGGGGCAGACGCACATGGCACACGGTGCAGGCGGGCACAGGCGCGCACATGGATGCACAGAGGCACACAACACACGGACGCACAGGGGCGGATGCGTGAGCACAGATGCACGCACATGGATGCACATGGATGCAGAATTTAGGTCACAGGCACACTAGCAGAGCAGCCAGCCACTGGCGGGCGCGGTGCTCGGAGAAGCTGGGACTGTGCCCGTGGCAGCTGCTTGGGCATCATCTCCAACATACTCCATCTCCAGCCGATACAGGTCGTGGCAGGGCACGGAAACGGGGTCCCACCATCCTGCTATGCTCCAGGGCACCCCAGCCCCACAACCACCTTGATCACAGAATCATAGAATCATTTAGGTTGGAAAAGACCCCTAGGACCATCAAGTCCAACCTTCATCCCAACATCTCCTTGACCATGTCCCGAAGCGCCATATCTACTTGGTTTTTTAACCCCTCTGGGGACAGTGACTCCACCACTGCCGTGGGCAGCCTGTTCCAGTGCCTGACCACTCTTTCAGTAAAGAATTTCTTCCTAATATCCAATCTAAACCTCCCCTGGCGCAACTTGAGGCCATTTCCTCTTGTCCTGCTCGGCTCTCACCATGCGGCCAGCAGTGACCTTGCTGGTGAGACCCAAGGAGACCTGGGCAGAGCTGGCACTCCCTCGCCAGCCGCTCTCCCACACCATCCCATCACTGTGCCACCCTGGTCGGATGGCTCATGCTGGGCATCAGCACCCGTCCGTCACCAGAGCAGGCGCGGCAGCACGGGGCTGTCTGGCTGTGCCGCCTGGCTGTGCCGCCTGGCTGTGCCGAGGCCGGTGCTGCGTCCCTGGCTTCCCATTTCTCAGGCTGATTGCTCCTGTCACTGCGGAGCCCGGTGTTAAACACCTCATTTTCTACTCCCGTCTTGAGTTGGAAAATACTATTAACATTTCATTACAGCTTAAAGATCCCTCTCAGCCCAGCACAAAGAGCCGGCCGCTGGCGGGATCGCTCCTGTGCCAAGCGGGATTGCTCCAGCTTCGGGGAGACAGGACTAGGATGGCGAGTCCCATGTGCCCCAGCTCTGGGATGCGATGGGAACCTGCGGCAAAGGTGGACATTGGTGCCACACAACCAGCTCAGTGACCAGCCTCGCATAACCCATCCTCATGGCACACTTGGCAGCAGCCAGGGCACAGAGCGCTGATGGAGCAGCAGACCCGCACAAGTCCAGGTGATCCTGAGCAGGTTCTGCTTCCCAACACCTTCCCCTTGCCCGCAGGAGCAGTAACTGCATCAGCCATTAAATACCGGCACATTAATCCTCCAACGCTCTCCCAACAGTGCCTGAACATTTGTGAAAGGCACCTTTAGCCGCTGGCTGGCAAGAGCAGTGGGTTCCTGGCCAGTGTTCAGCCAGAGGCTCACCAGCCCCAGCTCCGTGGGCAGCCAGCGGTGCCCAGCCCCAGAGCAGCGGCACACGTCGCTCTGGGCACACACCGCTCCGGGCACCAGGATGGAGAGCACAGTGGCAAACACAGCCCCAAGCATCACCCCAAAGCCAGAAGGTCCCTCCACTGCTCGCCCCACCAGTGACACCACAGCTCCCACCTGCCATGGGCCCAGGCCATACGTTCACCAAGGACCCAGCAGCACTTCGGCACCCGCCCAGCCCTGGCACAGCACCGTGCAGCCACCATCCACGGGCATCACCATGGATGGGCCATACAGCTCTAGAGGAGGAGTGCGAAGGGGCTGGGGGCACACAGAGCTGGGGAGGGGGCTGATCGCAGCCTTTCCTGGCAGCCGGGAAGGAGAGGGAAGGCATAATGGGAGCAAAGAGCAGCTTGGAAACCATGATGGGCTGGCAGAGAAGGTGGCTCAGAGCACCCACAGCACCCAGTGCTGCTGCACTGCTGGCACCCTGAGCACCCACAGCACCGGCACCCTTGGGTGCAGCCTGGATGTCCCTGGTCACCATCAGGAACTTCACCCACCACGGTGTGTGGGCATCAAGAAGAGCCACAGCACCCAGCAGCAAGGTCCTTGTGCAGGAAACGGCCCTGGGAGAGCCCGGGGCATGAGAGGCCGCTGGCGGCCGGCAAAGGGCTATTTGGTGTCAAGCCAGTTGAATTTGGGGCTGCCGCAAGAAAATCCAGGCCAGTGAGGGAGCCTTGAGCTGGGAGTGAGCCGGTGGCCCACGGCCCCGCTGCTCCTCAGTGGCGGTGGCCAAGAGCTCCAGGTCCTCTGCAGCATCTCCTGGCGGGCAGGGACCCCGCAGCGAGCCGTGCTGGGATGGTGGGGGTCAGAGGAGGGTTTGCACCCACAACTCCGGCCCAGTCGGAGAGAGAGGAAAGAAAATGTAAAATAATGAGATGCCACCCTGGGCTGAGTAATAATCCCCCTCGGGAAGGAAACTTGGCACACGCCAGCCTGCGCCCGCCTGCCAAGTCCTGCTGGGAGCGGGGTTTCACACGCGGGCTAGAAACCCCAAGAAGAAGTTTATAAGGGACCTGCTGACACACGGTTCATGAAGCACGGCAGCGGCAGGAGCTGCTCGGCCCCAGCCACCATCCCGGACAGCCCCCAGCCCCTGCGCCTGGGTCACGGCTGGGACGCACTGACATCGCCCCGTGCCAGCATCGCCAGAGGCCGGCATCACCCAGCCCACCTCTGTGGCATTTCGCCCCTTAATCCATGCCAAGGGGCCACAGGAGCAGCACCCAGCCATGGGATGGGGGACGCGTGGGGGCTCAGCACCCCTTTGTATCCCTCCAGTTGGTGACAGCATCAGGCCCTACAGCCCCTTCCTCCTGCTCCAGCCATCCTGCCCAGCACTGACGGCTCCGGAGGCACCTGGCGACTTCGGCATCCCCGCGGGCACCGTCTGCCAACCCCCTGCCCAGGCTTCCCTGGCAGTGAGGAGGGGACTGCCCTGGCACCGTGGCCATGGCACGGGAGCCATTAGGGGCGGCTGCCACCCAGGGAAGTTTCCTGCGTTACCGGAGGGCCGGGAGAACCGGGCAGCTCCGGCGGCTGCCGGCCACGCGCCCTGGGCACTGCACCACAATTGGATTTGCAGCTGCCCTGCCTTTTACTGCATGGAAATTGAATTGTAAAATGTCAAAGACATTTCCTAACTGCGCCATATTAGCCTGGTTTTATTAAATACTGTTATCAGAGGAGATTATTAATGCAATCAAGTGCAGGCAAAAAAAAAAAAAACAACGAACCCAGAATTAACTGGCCACCGCGCAGGAGGACGCGCTGGAGGGCAGGAGGCAGCTGGCGAGGCCTTGCCCGGGAAGCCCATGTCCCCACGGGTCTGGCTCCTGGCTCTCGCCATCCCCGCATCCCGGAGCACCGGCAAAGCAGCGATCCTGCCCGGCTGCTGCAGCTCCGCTCGCATCCCAGGATGGGTCCCCTCAGGACGGCAGCACCCCAGAGGGTGATGAGCCTGGGGGTGCTCGCTGAGCGCTGGGGTCCCTCCCCTCCTGCCCATGCTGCCTGCACCGTGCACACCTCTCCGAGGAGCCGCCTGGCTCCTGTCCTGGACTTTTCACCCATAACCAGCTCTGGCCGCCCCTCATTGCCCAGAGCCGGGAGCAGCGTGGCTGGAGGCAGCTGTAGGCCAGCAATGGTTGTGCCAGCGGGGCTGGGGTCCCTCCCTGGGCAGGGCAGGGCCCCTCCCCATGAGGGGCAGCAGGGCCAGGGCTGGCTGGGATAAGCCCCAAAATGCCAGGGGTGCTGCCAGTGACACGCAGGGCAGGACGCAGAGCCCTGCACAGGCGGCAACCCGGGGTAGGGGCACCCCGAGAGCTGCCCACGCCTCGGCACCCGCACCCCCGGGCAGTGGGGCCAGGCTGGGTGGGTTACACTGGCGTGGCAGGGTGCGGGGTCTGCGGGGCTCTGTGCCCAGCTCCCGAGCCCAGCCAGGCAGCGTGGCTCACCCAGACCCAGGCATCCCAGAGTGCGGTGACCAGAGCTCCAGTGGCAGATGAGGACACAAGCCCTGATGGCAGCTCGAGGGACCAGGATGGCACCGAGGACCAGGCACGAGGTGGGCAGTGCAGCCCCACAGGACGCAGCCCTGGCTCCCACCGGCACGGCTGAGCTGTGGCCGGCCCCTGCCACACCGAGCGCTTGTCCGGCACCGTGGGGCCATGTGCCGGGACATCTCCTTTGCCACACGAAGCCACTGCGCATGGAAGTGCTTTGGAAAGCCAGTAAGGTGGGAGGAGAAGCCAGGGCAGAAAGGCTCAGCCCTTGGCTCGAGGTCCCTCCCATGGCACACAGAGAAGCTCTTTCCAAAGTGGACAAGCCACTGGTGGGCACTGGCCTCACCAGGAAGGAACCTGTTTGCTCCAACACACCACAGCCAAGGAACCACGGGTCCCCTGCGTGGCACAGCGCAGCTCCATCTCCTGCTGCCCAAAGCCCTGGGTGCCCGGGACGAGGATGGCACGGCGGGCACGGGTGCTGCTGGGGACACCCCGGGCCGTCTCCCATCCCAGGGTGCTCGAGCTGGGGAAGTGAGGGGAAAACGCCAAGTCACTACAATTCTTCGAGGTAGCACCGGGAAGGAGGGGACAGGGAGGGAAACAGTTTGCTGCCAAATCCCTGCATCTGATTTGCGTAACTTTCAGACAACCTCATCAATTATGGATGCCCGGGAAGAGAGCGCGGTGTGCGCTGCGGCCGGCCCGGGCCCCACAAACTCGTACTCCACACGCTAAATTGGGCCCCATGTCACCATAGCAACCCGTGTTAATTCACGCAGGGATTTTTAAAATCTCATTTCTTAAAGCCCACATGAATAGGATATTATCCAGATAACAGAGCTAAGTTACAAATCTTCCCAGTGCCGCGCAGCGCGGGGAGTGCCAGAGGCTCGCATGGGACCGCCACACTGAGGGGACAAGGGGACACCGGGCTTGGGGACAGTCCCTGCTCCGTGCTCTCCCACCCTGTGCCATGCTTCGCTCCTCCAGCTCTGCCACCGCAGCCAGAGGTGCTCGGGTACCCGAGGCCGGGAGCGTGGCACTCGCCGCCACGCACACAGCCCATGGGGAAATGGTGCCAGAGCAGTCCGGCACCGGGAGGTCCAGCACGGAGGCACGGAGCAGGCATCCAGGCCCACAGCGGGAATCTCCCCGATGCCAGGCTGGCCGGCTCGGTGTGCCTTGTTCCTCTCTCACGAGCCTGGCACTGGGAGCACCGCTGGCCATCCTGCCCGGCGATGCCCAGCAGCCGGAGGGCTCTGCAGCGGGAGATGCAGCAGAGCTGGGCTGGGAAGGAGAGGGATGCGGGAGGAGGTGGCAGTGGCACTCTGGCACCGCTGGCCGTTGCCACAGCAACACCAGCTGTGTGTCTGGGCCAGCGGGGATGGAGAGGGGTGTGCGTGGAGAGCCCTGGGCACAGGCCAGGCCTTGTCCCCATCCCCACATGCCACTGAAGTGGCAGCACCTGGAACAGGTTGAGATGAAGGGGGCTCCATGCTGGAGCCCATTCTCTCCCTTCACAGGCCCTCAGGAGCAACAACGATGGCACTGGGGACACGGGGGATGCCGCGCCAGCCCTGCTTGGCACCTGGACACGGAGGACGCCACACCAACCCTGCATGGCACCAGGGACCACACGTCAGCCCTGCACGGCACGGGGGGCATGGTGGACACCGCGCCAGCCCCACACTACAGCACGGGCATGGGGGATGCCATGCCAGCCCTGCACGGCACCAGGACACCGGGGATGCCACGCTGGCCCTGCTCAGCCAGGAACACCCCTGCTCGGCCAGGGACGGGGGACACAGCACCAGCCCTGCATGGCTCCAGGGACAGAGGGGTGCCCACGTTCGGGGAGCGCTGGGCCCCATCAAGGAGGGACGTGGGGAGCAGCGGCGAAAGGGCTGCATGCCCAGCGACCTGATGCCACACGAGTGCTCCCCGTGGTCCCTGCCCATGCCCGGGGACAGTCCCTGGCCCCCCCTCCGGCTCGGCCCCGCGCACCAGGCCTGAAACCTGCGGCTGCATCAGCACCATGAATAATTCAGCCCCGGGTGGAACGCCTCAACGGAGCGGCGAAATCATGCGGAGACGGATACTTAACGGAGCTCCACGCACGTACCCCTCCCGGGTACACACGCACAGGCACCCGGACACACGCCCGGAGACGTGCCAACCCAGCCGCAGCGACGCGCCCGGGGAGCTACCCGGGGAGCTTCATCCAAACACCCCCACGCGCGGAGACGCCACCGGAGCCACATCCAAACACGCAGATGCCAGGGTACACACCGACACGCAAACACAGCCACGCACCCAAACACAGCCACACATGCCCACCCAGCGCGCACGTACACGCAGGCGGGTGCAGGCACCGGCGGTACCGGTGCGCACACGCACCCACCCGTGCGCACACGCTCTCCACGCACACGCAGATGCCCCCAGCTCTGCGCCCCCCGCCCTTTCCCATGCCCATGACCAGGCCAAGACCCCCCCCCCTCGCCGAAGTCGACCCGGCTTCCCCGGGGCTGCTCCCGGGCGCCAGGACAAGGGC
>VZZY01008364.1:664011-678755 GCA_013400335.1 Eurystomus gularis
GCACATCCGCATGTACGACCTCAACTCCAACAACCCCAACCCCGTCATCAACTACGACGGCGTGAGCAAGAACATCACCTCCGTGGGCTTCCACGAGGACGGGCGGTGGATGTACACGGGCGGGGAGGACTGCATGGCCAGGATCTGGGACCTGAGGTGGGCAGAGGTGGCGGGTCCCCCTCCGGCAGCAGCCCGGAGGTGGTGGAGCTGGTCACCCGTGCTCTCCAACATCCAACACGCTCCTTCCTCGCTGCTCTGTCGCAGGTCTCGCAACCTCCAGTGTCAGCGGATTTTCCAGGTGAACGCTCCTATTAACTGTGTCTGCCTGCACCCCAACCAGGTGAGCACCGGCTCCTCCGCCGTTTCCCAGCTCGCGCTTTGCCGTGACTCCGCCGGGTAAACCCGAGGGGCCGCAGAGCTTTATACTGGCAGACACGGCAAAAAAATATCTGGGGAGGGTGGCACAGACCCACGAGGCGGACAAGCTTCCCACCCCGGCCGCTGGCTCCCTCGCCGAGCTGCTGGTGCCGGCAGCTTTGGGTCGCTGTGGGGACGGAGCCCACGCGACAGACGCGCCGTCCCTCCATCCGCACCGGGAAAGCCAGCGGTGCTTCGGGCGGTGGAGGGAACCTCCCGGAGCAGGTACCGCGGCCGCTGGGGATCTGCTGGACACCGCCACGGCCTGCGGCTTTGTGCACTGAGCTCGTTTGCACTAATTACCCGGTGGCTGCTGCAGAGACAGCGCAGAGGCCGTGCGGGGGCTCTCCCGGAGGAGGGGACGCTCCTTTGGGGCTGTCTCTGTCCCAAGAACATAACCGAGGGGATGTGATGGGAGCGGAGCTGGTGGTGTGGGGAGGGCTGGGAAGCTTCGCCTTCAAGAAGACACGTCTCGGGGCTCGCGGCCCCCGTTCCCTTCAGGACTTTGGGCAGATTTGCCCAAGATTCAGCAGTTGGTTCAGAAGCTGTTGGTAGAGGGATGGCTGGGGCTCAGGTAACGGGGTGAAGGGACGTGTGGTGCATGAGAGGGGACAGCGGGGACAGTCAATACGTATCATGGCAGCGTGGTAACCGGCGGCTCCGCTCTGCCTTCCCGGTGCTGCAGGCCTTGCCTGCGGCCAGGGCAGCGCAAACCGGTGTAAAAAGCCGAGGAATAGAAATGGTTCTTTGCGTTCAATTCTGCAAGTCCAGAATTCTGGACCAGATTTGCGATCAATTATTTGGACCAGACCTTACCCCAGTGCTGCTGATGCTTCCTGTAGTGCCGTGAGAATGTCTGGCGTTAAAACAGACGGATCTTGCACATGAAATAGCCCCTAACCACGGCGCTGCCGCGTCGCAGGAGTGCTGCTTTGCGAGCAGGACGCCGTTAATTAGTCCAGAGGTGGCAGCATTTGTTCGAACAGCGTCAGGGCTCTGCAGTTCCCTGCTGCAGCGATGCTGATCCTGTTAGCCAGGAGAGGTTTCTCAGGGCCTGGGTAAAGCCGTCACGGCTTTAGCGACTGCATTTACCCCGCTGAGAGCAGGGGGAGGATTGAGGCGTTCAGAAGACGCTTCTGCGCTGCGCAGTCACTAAATATATCGAGCCGTGATTGTCTTCCTCAGAAACAAGCCTTAGCTCACAGGTACGGGATTAGCTGTGCCTGATGACCTGATCTCCTCTAGGGATTCTGCTAAAATTATGGGCAGTGCAAGACTGCCGATAAAAGCCCTGGTTTTGGTGGAGAGCCGCCAGCATTGTCTTCTGGTCCGAGCACAGGAGCGGAGCCAGAACTCCTGCCCTTCAGCTGGCTCTTGTCCTTCCCCTGAGAAGGGGAGAGAGAGAAAAACCCATTTAGGCTTGTGTTTTCCAGGTATTTGTACACTCTTGAGTGCCTCAGTTGTTCGCTGGCCAAGTTGCATCTTAACATCCGCTTCTCAGACGTGCTGAAAATCGTTTGGCTTCTGTGGATGTTGTTTGGAGCTGTAGCTGTGCAACGGTCCTGGAAGCTGGGCAGCCGCTCGCTGCTCTGGGGTTTATAAAATTAGCAAATGCTTCTGTAAAGGTAAACAGCCCTCTGGCAGAGCGTAACGTGAGAGGAGTGCTCTGCTCTGCTCAGCAGCAGGCAGCAGGCTCCTGGAGCTGTGGCCCAGCTCTGCGCTGGGGATTAATTAGGCAGAACAGGACCCTGACGCTTAAAACCAGAGACAGGCTCCGCATGGTGCTCCACGGGAACCATCCGGGCATCGGCTTGAGGCTGCTGCTTGCTGGGCTCTCCCCAGAGAGACGAGGCTGCTGTTTTCTTGCAGGCCGAGCTAATTGTGGGTGACCAGAGCGGGGCCATTCACATCTGGGACCTGAAGACCGACCACAACGAGCAGCTGATTCCAGAGCCTGAAGTTTCCGTGAATTCGGTTCACATTGACCCCGATGCCAGTTACATGGCGGCTGTGAACAGCTCGGTGAGCTCCGACGGCCTCGAGCGTGGGGTGGGATTTACGGTGCTCGGGCCGCTGCCCGGCTGTGCCTCCTGTGCAAGGTTCGCCTGCAGCTTTCCTGCGCTGCGGTCGGACGTGGCGAGTCCAGGCTGCTTTTGGGTGGGCAACCACCAGCCCAGCCACTGATTGCCCTCTCTTGCCACAGGGAAATTGCTACGTGTGGAACCTGACGGGCGGCATCGGAGAGGAGGTGACCCAGCTGATCCCCAAGACCAAGATCCCCGCGCACAACCGCTACGCTCTCCAGTGCAAGTTCAGCCCCGACTCCACGTGAGTGCGTGCCAGCCCCTCACCTACCCACGCTGGGAACAGATGGTCCTTTCCGGACAGGCAGAGGCCAGCTGTGCCTCCAGCTGTTGGCCAGTGCTGGTTCCACACTGCCCTGCCGGTCCCCCAGGGAGTGGGACAGGAACCACAGAACTGTTTTGGTTGGAAGAGACCTTTAAGCTCATCGAGTCCAACCATTAACCCAGCACTGCCAGGGCACCACTAACCCCTGGCCCTCAGCACCACATCTCCACGGCTTGGAAACCCCTCCAGGGATGGGGACTCCACCACTGCCCTGCCCAGCCTGGCACAGCCCTTCACAGCCCTTGCCACGAAGACATTTCTCCTCAAATCCAACCTAAACCTCCCCTGGCACAACTTGAGGCAATTTCCTCTTGTCCTGTTGCTTGTTCCTTGGGAGCAGAGCCCGACCCCACCTGGCTCCAACCTCCTGTCAGGGAGTTGTGCAGAGCCAGAAGGTCTCCCCTGAGCCTCCTTTGCTCCAGGCTCAGCACCCCCAGGTCCCTCAGCTGCTCCTCACCACACTTGTGCTCTAGACCCTTCCCCAGCTTCGTTGCCCTTCTCTGGCCACGCTCCAGGCCCTCAAGGTCCTTCTTGGAGTGAGGGGCCCAAAACTGACCCCAGGATTTGAGCATCGAGGCACAGGACATGGGTTGCTGTCAGTGGCATCCCAGCCTCGTGTTCTGTGGTCTCAGCAGTTCTGCAGCCACGAGCTGGTCTTACAGCTGGGATCAAACCACCAGTCTGTGGGAGCAAGGGGTGAACTTGGCGTGCTCCTTCACCAAGTCTGTTCTGCTTCAGTCTCACAAAGAGATGATATGGGTGTAGAGAAATCTGATTACGGTGAACGCAGGTCTCAGCTCATTACTGTTCCCCATTAATGAGGTGCCTTTGGGTGCACAGTGTGACTGATAAGGCTGTCCTCCCATGTCTCTTCCTTGGCAGGCTCTTGGCTACGTGTTCTGCAGATCAGACGTGCAAGATCTGGAGGACTTCAAACTTCTCTCTGATGACAGAGCTGAGCATTAAGAGCAATAACCCAGGGGAAACGTCTCGGGGCTGGATGTGGGACTGCGCCTTCTCCGGGGACTCCCAGTACATTGTCACAGGTGAGGGACCGCTCGAGGTGGGCTATGCTGGATCCCCCGCAGCAGGGCCCTGCACGGTCACAGCACCAACCGCTTTCTCTGGCTGGGACATTGCCAAACCCTCGTGCCGCATCGAGGGGAGAGCAGCCAGCCTCTCACCCACAACGTGCTCTAACAACTCCCTCGAGCAGTTTGCCTGTGCTGCAATGGGGCTTCTCTTTACACTGGAGCCATGAGCTCTCTGTGTCTGCTTTACTTCAGCTGGTGGCAGTGCTGCTTGCAGCACAAGAGCCCCTTCAAAACATGCAGGTTGTCATTTCCACAGCAGCTTCACTCCAAAATAATTAAAGCCTCCCATCATGCAGAAGTGCACTAAGCCTCTTGCTCCGCACAGCTCCCTTGCTGTCATGAACAGCCACGTTGAATGAAAAGTTCCGTGTCATAAAGGGTAACACCGTCCGTCTCATTTCACTTTGTGTTCCAGCCTCCTCTGATAACCTGGCCAGACTTTGGTGTGTGGAGACCGGAGAGATCAAGAGGGAATACAGCGGCCACCAGAAAGCAGTCGTCTGCCTTGCTTTCAACGACAGCGTGTTGGGATAACGCTTGCGTGCAGGAAGAAGGACCTCTGCTTGTTCTCCCTTGTCTTGCAGCAGCAACACCTGCTCTGGAGCCCGAGACACGCACTTGTAGCCATCCCCTCGGATGGAAAGGGCTCGGGCTCTGGCAGGAGCAAGTTGCTGGGGTGAGATCAGGCTCCAAGCACATCGTTACAGCCTCTCTAGGAGGACTGAAGGACAAAAGGGAATGGGAGGGGGAGCTGCGGTCCCAAGAGGGGAGCAGGGTATGGTTCAGCTGGAGGAATCCCCGTGGCATCGGCTGCTGACAGCTTTGTGATGTTCTTGTACCCCAAAGTCGGGGAAAAAAAATAAGTCAGCCTTTCTAAATCGCGGAGGAGGCTGAGCAAAGAAAGGCAGCTGGTGTCTTGGTTTGCAATCCCTTTATTCAGAGCGTTGGTCACAGACTCACTGGGAGAGGTGCACTCTTACAGAGCCAACCACCCCGACCAAATTTAATAACCACACAGCCATGAAACACAAGCTACTCCACACGGGTTCTCTAGGCCTGGGTCTCCTAATACCTACGTACAAGGTGCAGCTGCAGAGCAGAGCTGCAAATAAAGAGTCTGTACTGACCGTGCTGAGCAGAGTCCTGTTGTTTTTCTAAACTCTCCTGAACTGCAGCATGAGATCAGCAGGAAGCTGCTGGGGGGTGTTGTAGCTGTTACCTTCCTGGATGAAATCAGGCTTTTCAGGAATCCAGTTCAAGTATGTAGGGCATCGAGAGGGCATCCCCCGCTGCAGGACTTACTCGGGGAGGTAATAGAAGCAGATAGACACACAAATGTTGCTTGGAAAACAGATGTCAATGCAAAGGTAGATGAGCCGCTGCTTCCCCGGACCTGCCAAACGAGAAAGGACAGAAGCAGGGTGAAAGGAATGCTTCTGCAGTCCCTGGGGAGCCCAGTGACTGGAAAACCCCAGGGAATGACCTTCATGAAAGCTAGAGTGAAACAGAACAGAATGAGAGCTCAGCAGGCTGCTCTGGTGGGGACGAAGGTGACAAGCATTAAGCTGACAGCATCGCAGGGGTCTGCTCTGTGCTGTGGTTGTGCTGCGTTGCCCGGGGTAGAGGCCTCGGAGCCCTTCCCAGCCGGCACCACGGTTTGCTGCAGGCTGTGGGTACGAGCTGATGCTTGGCGAGCACTGAATGATGGTCTGATACTGAACCAGAGGTCACCTGCCTGTCTCAGGCCTTGGCAGCCTGTTCTGGGGCATGCATCAGCTTTTGCGCAGCAAAGCCTGCTGCTCTTAGAGGTCCTAGAGACAATCGTGCTTTCCTCTTCTGCAAAGGGACAAGTACAACTTACCCCCTCCTCTCCTGACCCAAAAGATGGATGTCTGCTCACACAGGGTCTGCACGGCCTCCCCCAGGCTTTTGGGGTCCACCTCTTCCCCCGCCAGAATGCCCAGGAACTCCTGGTAGTACTTGGTCTGGTTATTCTGACCCAGCAGCTGATCAGCCTGAAAGAAACATCCCTGTTAATTCCTCCCAAGGCTCTTTGCTGCAGAGGAGCATCAGTCTGACCCTGCAGAGAAGGACTTGGGGGTGCTGGGGGGGTGAAAATCTGGACATGAGCCAGCAACGTGCTCTCGCAGCCCAGAAGCCAACGGGTGGCTGTGTTCCTACGCTGCCCTGGGTTAAGCCCATCGCTTCCCGGCTGGGTGGGAGCGGCAGGTGAGGGACAAGGAGCCCCCAAGGAAACGGAGAGCAGATGGCAGGGGCACAAAACACCCGGGGCTTTCTGTCTTCTTGAAACAGAATCTGCCCCTTGCCCACGCATCCATTAACATTTTGTTCAGAGGGTCCTTATATGTGATTTACTCCAACTTCTTCCCCTTTGAGCTGCCAACAAACCCCCTTTGTTTTCTGTTCCCCGGATTTTTGAGCAGGTAACAGAACCCAGTGGGAGCGGGTCTTGCTCGAGCCCTGCTGTCCTCTGGGGGACACAGCCCCCTGCCCCGACCTGCCACTCTGCTGCTTCTCAAAGAAGAAAAGACATTGGTGAAACTGGGAGCTGCTGCTCTGAGCTTGTGCTGAGCCCAGCACCGCAAGGCAGAGCTCTGCTCCTGCGTGACACCACCCTGAGCAGTGACTCGCACAGAACAGGGGCTGCCGTGGCCACCCGGGCTGGGACAGCCCCTGCCTTCCTTTAGCCATGCTTGGAATTCTTCAGCACCAGCATCCCTACTGTGACCACAAATCCATGCAGGAAAGGGCCTTCAGTGAGCCAGGACTCAGTGCAAAGTCCAATTCCTCGCCCCGCTCCACTCAGCCACCCCGGGAAATGGCCGCAGCAGCTGCTCACCCTCTGCTCGGACGTGTTGAGAGATGTCTGTAGGGTCTGGAGGTCCCAGGTGTCCATCCTCCTCAGGTAGCACGCACGCTGCTCCATGGGCTTGTAGCACACGTAGCCCTGCGAGACAGATGGAGCCCCTAAGAGCAGGCAGCAGCACACACCCTGGCCGTCCTAAGAGCCTCCAAAATGGACATTCCTCCTTTTGCCTTGTTAGCTTGCCTAAAGCTGCAGGGAAAAGCACCGAACAGTAGCTGGTTGATGTTTTTCCTGGTCTACACCTCCTGCTCCCACCCCAGCAGCTCTTCTCTCAGCAGCCTGGGCTCCTCCATTTGCTTCCAGACTAACGAGGCAGGTAATGATCCCAACACACTTACATTCCTGCTGTCATACAGCACCACGGCGGTGTGGTTACTCTGCGACGTTATGTAGTAGGTCACGGTGCTCCTGGACTTGTCCACCAAGGCTGTCTGGTTCCTCAGTGGGTCTTGCTGGCCCTGGTGTGTTAGCCGGATGAGATGTGAGCCAGCCTGGGCACCAAGAGAGGGAGCACAGCACCAACCATCAGCCATGTGGTGCTTGTGTGCGGGGTGAGGAGTCTAGGGCAGGAGTGTGGTGAGGAGAGGCTGAGGGAGCTGGGGGTGTTGCGCCTGGAGAAAAGGAGGCTCAGGGGAGACCTTCTGGCTCTGCACAACTCCCTGAAAGGAGGTTGGAGCCGGGTGGGGTCGGGCTCTTCTCCCAAGGAACAAGTGATAGAACAAGAGGAAATGGCCTCAAGTTGCACTAAGGGAGGTTGAGGTTGGACACGAGGAACAATTTCTTCCCCACAAGGGCTGTGAAGGGCTGTGCCAGGCTGGGCAGGGCAGTGGTGGAGTCCCCATCCCTGGAGGGTTTCAAAGCCATGGAGATGTGGTGCTGAGGGCCATGCATTAGTGGTTCCCTGGCAGTGCTGGGGCAATGGCTGGACTTGATGAGCTTAAAGGTCTTTTCCAACCAGAACGACTCTGATGCTATCATCTCCCCACCAACATCCCCACCCAGACCCTTCGCTGGCTCGTCTAATTGATTTAGCAATAGAGAAGCAAGCCCTAGCCCAAGGGCGGGAGCTGTTCTAGGAGGCAGAGCGCTCTCCATCACACAGGGCTGGGAGAGAGGTGCTGGTGCCCCTCATGCCAAAGGCACCCACCCTGCCTGACAGCAGGCTGCTGGGGAAGGTCCAGGGGACTCACCAGCCTCTGCCACGGCCGCACACAGATGGGGGCAGGCTGGGATCTGCCTCCCCTGCCAGCACAGCTCACTGGCAGCAAACCCACTTGCCCCTCACCTTAGAGGCCACAGCGCATGTTGGAACGTGCCTGCTTAGCATAACTCCAGCTCGTGGCTATATTTACTAACGATGCACTTTAGTTCCTCTAATTTAAGCAACGGTTCCTGGCAGGCGCATTGCAGGGGCAGACAGCCGCTGCTCAGCCCGCTGCCTGCAGCGCTGCCAGCACCTCCTTCCCCTCCCGCCTGCATCTTCCCCAGACGGGCGCCGGGCAAACCCCGCTCCCATCTCAGCTCGTTCATCCCTCCCGACAAAGCTCCCAGCACGGACTGGGGCTGCTGGCAGGAGGAGGCAGGACTGGGATCTCTTACCTGAGCAGAGCTGGGGGAGAAGCTGAGAACCCCCACGACGCTGACGCCAACAACTGCCAAAAACAAGGCAACGGACAAGATGATCCAGCAGGTCCTGGAGGGAGCTGTGAGGTGTGCCGCAGCCCTGCTGTCCTGGGAGCCAAGGCGAAAGAAGAGGAGTTAAAACCAACCCTTCTGCTGGTTATTTGCCTCCACCACAAAACACTTCCCACCCACAGCAACAGTCCCTGTGCAGACTGCTGGGGTTTGAGTGCAGAACTGCCCAAACATCACGGTGGCCCTGGAATAATGTCGCACTTATCCCACAGTGATGCAGCTTCAGATCCAACACCCTGGTATCCAGCATTCCCAGAGCGGCGGCTGGGGGAGCCCACGAATGTTGCAAACCTGCCGAGGAAGGGCAGGAGCTGGAACAGGGCAGAAACCCCCAGAGAACCAGCAGTGTTTGAGACAGGCCCCGTGTGGAGTGACCCAGTTTCCTCGCCCCTCCGTATATTTGGTTGTATTTTATTTCCTTGGAGAGTTGTTCTCCATGCAGACCAAGCTGTGACTTCAAGCCAAGGGGCTTGGCAGTCATGGCACTTCCAGTATTAAAATTTGCTTTAGTTCTTATATTGAAGCGATTGAATCTAACTTAATGGCACAAAGTAATTTTTACAAAGCAGAAAGAATGTGCCTTCAATAATCTCAACTGCACAGCCCTGACTGAAAAAAAAATCATGTTTCTCAAGCCTCTGAAGCACACAGAGGAATTAAATAAATGCCCCTGGCTGGATTTGCTAGGGCTGCACCATGAACGGGCTCCTCGGGCCTCCAGGTCAGTTATGGATCTATACGTAACTTCCAAATAAACTTCACCAGAAAAGCAGCAAGTCTTAACAAAGTTAGAACTGCGCACTGCTGAAATCTTATTGATCCAAGCGCAGCAGAGCCCCAGCCCGACGGTAACAGGAGGGTTTTCAGCAGCTAACGGAATTCCCTCGGGTGGGAAAGGTGGAACTAAAGCAATCCAGCGACTCCTGCCCCTCGGCAGGTCGTGGCTCATGCTGCTGAGCGGCTCTGCAGCGTGCAAGCCACGGTTCTGTGGCACCTCTGACCGGACCTGGTACACGATCGGGTTACGGTGTGTAAGTTTGGGCACTTACAAGAAAATCCAGCTGATGGAGTCGGTGGGTGCTGAGGCTGAGGATGAACAAAATCTTACCAGGATCCACGGGAATGGCAGGAGCTCAGCCACGGAGTCACAGAATCATTTTGGTTGGAAAAGACCTTTAAGATCATTGATTCCAACTGCTAACCCAGCCCTGCCAGGTCACCAGTAAACCACGTCCCTCAGCACCACATCTCCACAGCTTTGAAGCCCCTCCAGGGATGGTGATTCAACAACTCCAGCCCCTTCAGAAGAGGAATCACGCAAGACTGACTGATTGCTGGGGCTCTGTCTGCGGTAGCTGGGGGACCAGAGATACTCACTGCAGAGGCAGCACCGCCGGTGCCGTTCCCCGCCTCCATCCTCCCCTTCACGCGAGGACCTCGCTCCTGCAGCTCAGCCTCCTGACAGCGCTCACACTGTGCATGATCTCCAGCTCCAGCACGCCTGGGACACCCAAGCGCGCGTCCACGAAACGTCAGTACATGTCCCTCGCCGCCAAAGGGCTTCCCGGCCAGGAGCTCCTCGGCACAGACCTAAGGTAGGGTGAAACCTTAGAGCTGCCACCTGGGGAGAGGAGCAGGGGAGGGCGGGTGAGAGCCCGGGCTGCCGAGCGATGCTGTCAGAGCATGAATCCACTCTTCCTGCTCACCTTGTGAGCCAGACGCAGCGGGGCGGGTGGCAACAATGGGGGGCTTTGTGTCAGCCCTCCGCGCTGGCAGGCCCCAACAGCGGGATGGGGGAAGTCTCATTAGGAGACACAATGAACAGAGAAACACTGCAGCCTGCCCTTGTCATCGGTTATTTCTACATTTCAACGTGAACTTTGTGCTGCTGGAGCTCTGCGGGCTGGAGCCAACTGTTGATCCTGCTGCCCCGCGAGCCTTGGTGGCACAGATGTGCTTGTGTTCCACCTACAGACCTGGGGAAGAGGATCGCTGCTCCAAAGTCATGGCCACAACCTGAGCTGTGCTCCTGCTGACACCTACGTCCTGGGATGAGAAACACCCTGTGGGGAACAGCATGCCCAGGTTACCAGACCACGGCTGTCCTGAGCACCCAGGATGCCCCAAGAGCTTCGTGGTTTGCAGACCTGCCAGCCAGATGTAACCAACTGAATGGAGGAGAGGAAAAGCTCGGCAGAATCTCAAACTCTGGACAAACACACACCTGAATGCTGCGGCCAGCAAGAGCCAACCAACATGAGGATGCGAGACTGCAGCGTCCCATGAGAGAAGGAATGGTGTCGGAACAGTCAAACCGCTGGTTTGGCTTCTGCAAACCGACGCTGGAGTGCAGGCAGCGTCCCCACAGCACAGCCTGGCTCCGGCTGCAGCAGAGCTCAGCACAGGGAATTCAAAAGACAAGCTGCACATGCAGACAGGACGTTCTCCCCACAGAGATTGCAACAGCCGCTCAGTGTACACTTCCTCACTGTAGAAAATTCATGCCCTTGCCTAATCTAAGGCTCAGGAATGAAGCAAACCTCTCTGTGAAAGGATGGTTGTGTTCTGCTCGGTGCTGTACTCAGAGGAGCAAATCCCAGCCCATGCTAAGAGCCTGCACAGCTCTGGGTGCCTGAGCCAAAGGAATATACTCCAGGGCTTGGATTCCCTTCCACGGGAGGAGTAAAGATAAACACAATCTGTACAAAATCCCAGAATTTCCACAGGACGGCGGCAGCAGCGCTCACAGGCAAGAGACTACAAAAAGAAAACCATGTCAGGGGGAAGCGGGTTTCTAATTTTAATGTGAATTCAAGTAGAGGATTAAAAACCGTTTGGAAGTGGATACAGCGTCCTGAAGCACGATTGACACCTTCACCAGCACGTTTCAGCACACGTGAACTGAGGGAATGGCTCCCCGGTACAGCAGGCAGGGCTCGGCAGGGACAGGGTGCTGCTCAACGCCTCGCCGGGCACTTGCTGCTTTACTTGACATAGTCAGAAATTCCAAGCACCGGACACAGGAACCGAATCAGAGAACACGGCCTTAAGTCCAGCCCTACCTGCAGCGAACTCATAGTGTCCATTTCCACGTCACCCAGATACAGTCAAAGTTCTCCGTGACTCGACACAGCCAGAGCCTTCCAGGCAGGGACAGAAAGAGGCGATCCGTGCTCCTTACACAGCTCCGCGTTACAAACACCCGTTTACAAGATCAGCGACTATTCTCGTAACACCGAAAGACGACACAAACCACACGGTTATTGCTGTACAAACAAGGTGGCAAGTCTGGCTGTGAGTGTCCGAGTGGAAGGAAACAGCATCGATGCACTGCTGGAGCTCTGCAGCTGAGCAGTGGCAGAGGAAGGCAGGCCAGTGGTTCAATTTAACTGCTGAGAGTGGAATCTATAGAATAAAAGCATGTTATTTGCATATATAGTTTTTCATTTAATTCTGTAACACAAAAGCTTTCAACCGTGGCCCTCGATTCAGCCAGCACAAAAATCCAGCCTGTAGCCCGAGGTGTGCATCACCTAAAGACCAAAACAAACCACCCCCTGAGCAAGCAAGAACCGCTCCTTGGACAAGGAACCGGTGCCAGGCACCCGTGCCGGACACATGCGGAAGATCTTCACCTCGGGTGTTTAAAGGAAGCACATCGTCCCAGCCAGCGCTTCCACGGGATGGTTTCCGTGGAAAGCTGTACTACAGCTGTACCACGCCCACCCCCAGGACTGAGCGCTATCTCGTGCTCTGCAGGTAAAGCCCAGGCAAGCGATGCTGAGGGAAGCACAAGAACTAACTCATACGAATCGATCCCATCATTTCTGGGAAGCAGCAGCAGTGATGCACAGTCCTACGTGGTTACTGACTTTCTGCATTACCAAATGCAACAGGTCGGGAGAATTAAACCTACTGGGAGCAGCCAAGTACATTCCTCTTATCCTCCCTTCTGGGAAATGATATATTATCATATACTATATGCAAATTTATAATTTAAATATATTCTGATATATATTTAGGATCAGGGCAGTTCTTGTATGTACATGTACTTCACACATACATCCAACACTTGGACAAGTCCAGTAGACAGCAGACACCGCTTGCGTTTTGTGAGTGGGATCATCCTAATCTGCATTGCAAGTGCAATTTGCAGCGGTCAAAGAGAGGAGATGGAATTTCTGTCTCTGCGCGCTGGCAGCGGCTGCACTGCTAAACAGGACCCCAACCAGAAGAAAACACCTCAGCCTAAGGCCAGGCACTAGCTCCGCCAGCCAGCCACCGCACGCATCCCCAAGCACAGCGCTACGGTTCTACACACTCCAAGAGTCATTTCCCTGAATAAACCAGACTGAGCCGCGGTCTGGACACACCGCAAAATGTTCTTTTCCTCAGATCAACCAGCTCTACTACTTTCCTCAACTCAGTCTAGAGGACAAATGCGACATCGGGTATCACAAACATCTGGATAGATGCATGGCTTATAATTTAAAAAAAAAAAAGCCCCAAGACTTGGGTGACACCGTAATGCCCTCTTTGTTTCAAAGTGCGTTTAAAGACCGAGATGTAAACAAAATCACATAGCGAGGACAGGAAGGTTAAAAAGCTAAGGGTTGCTAGCTCTGGGTGTACGTTACTGTCATAAGGTGATTAACAGGGGCCCTCCTCAGGGTACTGCTGCAGAGGTCGCAAGCGTTTTGCTCTCTTAATCCCCCAGCGCTGGGAGAAGGTCGGCTATGCTATCGACGTAGTAATCGGGCACCAGGCTCTGCCTGGCAGGACAGTCGCTCTCCTGGTGGCCTTTCACTTCGTCCAGCGTGGTGACCCCGGTAAGTGTCAGCAGGGTGGTGAGGCCGCAGCTGTTGCCCATGAGGATGTCTGTGTCCAGCCGATCTCCCACCATGATGGTACGAGCGGGGTCGATGTTGAACTCGCTGGCCACGCAATCAAACATGTACCGGTTGGGCTTCCCCACGATGAACGCCTCACGCTGAGCAGCCGTCTCCACCGCCTTCACAAGGCAGCCCGTCCCTAGGCAGGGAGGAGAAAACACCGATCACCGACTGCAAAAGACTCTTGATGTTAAGAGATTAGTCGTTTAGCTTAAGTAAGTTTTAAATAGAACGGCTTGCTCAGAGATAGAATATTGCTTGCTTGCCTTTACTTCCCGAGTAGCTGGATTTGCTGAGGCCTGAGGCCACCAGCTGTACATTTCCACTAGGATTTACTGAACTGTACAGACTTAGTCAGAACAGGGCCTGCAGAACCAGCGCAAATCAGAAGATAAGGAGGCTTCAAGGCTACAACCATCAGCAGGAGCTACAGCTAGACCAGATAACAGTGAAGGAATCCAATAAGGAGTCAGGTGTCAGTCTCAGGCCAGAATCACCACTGGACAGTGGACCAAAGGGCACGTGCAAGGTGCAGGAAGATTGCATGGAAAGAGATGCATAGTCCGTAATGGTATAACTGGCCAGGGGTTTCTTTGTTTGGGGTCCCTCTCCGGAGGCCCCCAGCCTGGATGGCCCTGCTGCTGCACCACGCTGTTCAACTGTCTTTATGGGATTCCAGGCCCAAGACTCTGCTTTGGGAAACGGAGGGTTCAGGCTGCACTTCTCTAACACTCAGCATCCACACGGGCTGGTACAGAACCACACGGGACTTGGCAAACACATCTCAGCTTTACAGAGAGGACAGGCAGAGGAACAGGTCAGTCCCAAGAGGCAGTGCAGAAAACCTGGAATACCATCCCACATCGAGATCAGAAAGGAACTCCTGTTCCATAAAACCTGGAATATTGTCCCACAAGATCACAAAGGAACCGCTATTAAAAAAAACCCTAAAATACCGTCCCACACCGTTACCAGAAAGGAACCGCTATTCCCTAGCAAAGGAGTCGCCCTCTTTTGGAAGGATGCAGCGAGGAGAAGGTAAAGCTCAGGCTCCGGAACACCCGGGCCGGTACGCCAAGGTGCAAGCCTGGTGCAGAGCCGGGCCCGGGGGTCCCCTAGAGCCCGGAGACTCGCCACGGGCGGCTCCGAACGGGCTGGGGCCACCTCCCACCACCTCCGCCAAGGAGCCCGGCCGCGCCCCGACCCCCCTTTGCCCCGCGCACCGGGGATGGCGGTGCCGCCTTCGAGCGGGAGGCGGTGGTCGCGGTTGGTGCCGACGAGGATGCAGTCGGGGCCGCCGCGCAGGAGGTAGCGCAGGGCCTGGCACAGCTTGGCGTAGCTGAAGTGCTC
>VZZY01008364.1:679974-698715 GCA_013400335.1 Eurystomus gularis
GGCCTCCGGGGAGGGCCTGGCCCGGTGGAACCGGCCCTTGCGGCGCGGGATGAGGGGGTCCCGGCTGTGCCGCTTCTGTCAGCGGGGGTCGGCGTGCCCCGCTGCGGCCCCGTCTTTCCTCCGGGCGGACAGAGCGGAGCCCCGGGGCCCGGCCGGGGGGATCGCCCTGCTCCGCTCCCTCGTTCCGGGAGCGGAAATACCCTTGGGCACCCCCCCGCCACCGGCCCCGGGTCCCTTCTCCCCCGGCGTCGGAGCTCGCCGGGACAAGCCGAACAAAAGTTTTGGGTGTAAACGCCGCGCGTTAACCGGTGCCGTATTTTCCTACACCGACGACCGAATTTTAAATCGCAGATGAAGATGACGTGCACAAGTGTGGCCGCTGCCAGTCCGAGTTCACCTCCTTGGAAGAATTTGTGCAACACAAATTACAAAAGGTCTGCCAGCGAGCTCCAGAAGCTCTGGCTGCGGCGTCAGCTGGGCTCCTCAAGCACGAAGCACAAAAGGTGACAGCAGGCTTCTCCTCAAGCCGTGGCTGAAAATAATTAGGATGCAACGGTCTGTTGGGTTGGAGGGGAGAGGACAGAATACAATGTTTTTAAAGGTAATAAAACTTTTCTGCTAAAATGTTATCTGTTACAGCAGGTCGTTCCTTCTGTCGAGGAGTCGATAACTGTTGCTCATATAGTTGTTGAAGCATCTTCAATAGCAGAGGAAATCAGCAACGCATCTGCTATAGTAGGTGAGCTCCGAGACGCTTGCCTTTATACCCCGCTGGGTCAGGAACTCGTTCGCTCATCCAGGGGCCCCTTCTCTTTGGTTTGCGTTGTAGTTGGGTGCACGATGCCGCGGTGGTACCAAACACCGGGGCTTGGGACTGAGCCTTACTGCAGGGATGTGAGAGAGGCGACCCTGGGCCAGCTTTGCAATTCTCTCCACATTAATACAAACAAGATTTAGAACTGTCCATTTTAATATTTATGCTGTGATAATAAGAATGTTGCAAAGGCCCGTGGTCCAGGTTTAAAGTTCCTGTTTCTCCTTCCTGCTGCATGAAACGCTGAAACAATCGATTGCTCTAGTTGTGTAAAGCTCTCTTCTGTGAAGAACATCACTGTCTTCCTCTCCTCCTCCCAGGTAGTGGGCACATCAAAGAAGTCCTTGTTGCAGGAGACCACGTTTTTGACAACCCAAATGGTCACGTCGATGGGGAGGTCGCTGAAGAGCAAGGCAACCCTGATGATCAGGAGCAGGATATTTCCACAGAGCTGATAAAGGTTAAGCTGCTGGTTAACAAAGAAGGGCGATACGTGTGCGAGCTGTGCCAGAAGACGTTTAAAACAGTGAGTATCGTTTCCACTGCGTTTGGTTTAGTGGGTTATTTTGACTAGCTGTTAATGAAGACATCTCCAGACTCGCTGTGTGCTTCTCTACGTATTGAAAAGGAAAGTTCTGCTTTCAGAAGGAGCGCTGTTGTTCTTTACTGTTGAAACGTAAAACCCTTAACCACTGGGAACATCTTCTAAAATGAAATTCTTCCCACAGGGCAGCATCCTCAAAGCTCACATGATCACGCACAGCAGCCGAAAGGACTATGAATGTAAACTCTGTGGAACTTCCTTCAGGACAAAGGGGTCTCTGATCCGACACCACCGGTGTCACACTGGTAAGACAGTTCTCCAAAATAAGAGCTCCTCGTTCCTGTGTGGTTTTCCAGCCCAGTGGAGTTCACTGCTGCTTTCCATCCTCTGCTGCGCTGAGGCCGTGGAGCTCCATGATGTCAGGGGTGCTGGGAGGCAGGGAGAGGATCGTGATAAGCACGGTCTGCTCGCTGCAGGACGCTGGAAGCATTCTCCAGCAGTCTGTCGTGTAGAGCTAACGGTGGCCGTGGTTAGTTTAATACTGTTTTGTCAACTCCTGTCATTTCCAGACGAAAGACCTTACAAATGCAAGAAATGTGGGAAGAGCTTCCGGGAATCAGGAGCTTTGACTCGGCACCTGAAATCTCTGACACCTTGCACTGAAAAAATTCGCTTCAACATGAACAAAGAAATAGTCGTCAACAAAGACGATCTGCCAACAGGTCAGTGACGCTGTCGGCACCCGCCTCGCGCCTGGTTAAACTGCATGTGGCACTTGAACGGGGAATTCTTTATCAGTTATGGAAAAAAAGTCTCTATGACATTCAGTTTATAACTTTTATACATGAAAAAGTCATTTGTAGAGCTCAACTGTTAACCTGAAGCCATGTGGCCCAGGTGTTGGCTGCAAGGAATGTTAGAGAATCTGGTCCAAAGATGGCTTTGGCGGGCACCTCGTATTGTGGGATGCATTTTGTGTAGGGCACAGCAAAATGACAAGGGGTGGCAGGACTCCAGTTACTCACTGTGCTGCTTCTCTTGAAGCATCCTGTAGTTCCAACACTGACACCATTTCATCGATGGCGAGCGAATCCATCGAGACCTCACCCATCATTCATCTCATGACAGATGCTACAGGCAGCGTTCTTCATGAAGTCCACGTCCAAATGCAGGAACTTCCTGTTGTGGATGCGAAATCCTTGGACCAAGATGTGAGTGTTGCTTCTCTTAAATACCCTTCATGTGGTTTATGCAAAGAAATACGTTGAAGGATTTCACCTCTTACTTCCACCACACAGATTTGTTCTCAGCACCTAAATGCTTAATTAGCTTCTTTTCCATCTGAGAACGCAGCAGGCGGACTCTGCTCTGACCTGTCTGGCCACCTGCTGCGGCGCAGGCTTAGCAGCACGTGGACGTGGAGGGTTCACCACCATGCACTGGATGATACAGAAGGTGCTTTTGTTGACCATTCCCTGCTATAAGACTCTGGTAGGAGCAAAGGCTCATTATCCCTTGGACTATGTGTCTTCAGAGTACAGATTCACCTCGTCTTCCTCCCCAGTCCATGATCATCTCCTTGTTGATCCTTCAGCCCTCTATCACAGCATTGGACACCCAGTGACTGTCGTAGCAGCACTGCTGTAAAAACAGGGCTGTTATTTGCTGTACCAGTTACTGGGCTCTTCATTCCTTCAGCCGCCGCCTCCTGAGGAGCTGCCGTGCGAGGGGGAAGTGAACAGCGAGAATCTGCTGAGGCAAGCCATGAGGAATTCGGGTATCGTGATAGAGAGAGTCGCAGTGGAGGAGGTGCAGAAGCCCCCTGAGCCTGCTGTAGCTGCTGCAGAAGAACTAGAAAATGAAGTGATGGAAGCAGAAGAGGAGCCATGCGGGGAGCAGTCTGTTGAAGTAGAACAAGCGGAGTCGGTATGTCTGTATTCCCTGAACAGATTAATTCTTTAACTGGGGCTTTGTGTCAAGTTTTCTCGTTACGTTTTTCACGTATGGTTTAAATGTAGCGTTACGTGCACGTGTGCTCTCTCTCCTGTTACCTGGGAATCTCATTAGCAATACTCACTGTACGCACTAGTACAAAAACCACTCATGTTGTACCATTTCCTTTCCAACAGACAGATGCAGAAAGAACAAACGGGTACAAAAGCCGCGTTTGCCCTCACTGTAATGAAGCCTTCAATGACGGTGCTTCCCTTGAAACACACATCAAGGGTCATTTAGGTAAAGCTCTACTGCTTGTGCTGCTGTAGAATGCGCCGTGTCTCACGGTGACCTTCAGCGTAGCACAGCTTTCTTTCTTTCAAATTCCTTGACTTTGTGGCCATTAGCTGTGCAAAATCAATCGATGCTTAACAGGCTAACACGAAAAGGCTGACTTTGGTCAAGCTCTAGAATAGAGGGTGAAAGATACATTAAAAACCCCGCAGTTTCCATGTTTCAGGGCCTGCAGTGCATCCCTGAAAGCAGAATTTGGTGAAGAAGCCAATAAAAAAGGTTTGTGAGGCAGGACGGGCCGATAGGCTGGAACTGCTGCTTGAAAGGCACCAATGGCCTAAGAGCAACATTTGAGCAGATTTCACTTAGGAAGGAGACAAAGCCCGTATGCGAGTTGAAAGAATTCCCCCCCTTCGTCAGGTTAAGTTTTTTGTAAGAAAGTTGTTACGAAGAATTTCTAGCATGTACTAGATACTTGGTCCTGCTGCTTGTCCCGTGTCAACCGCGTGTTCTCTTCTCTAGACTACAAGCCTTTTAAGTGCGAGGAGTGTGGCAAGGAGTTCACAAAGGGCTATCTGCTAAAACGGCATCAAGAAGTGCACGTGAACGAGCGGCGTTTCCGCTGCGGAGAGTGTGGCAAGCTCTACAAGACCATCGCGCACGTGAAGGGGCATCGGAGGGTGCACTCTGATGAGCGGCCGTATTCCTGTCCAACGTGTGGCAAGCGATACAAGACCAAGGTGGGCCTCCCTCACAGCAGCCTCGCCTTCAGGTTTTCCTTTCTAGAGCCAGGGTTTGGGAGAAGTTGGGAGGCTTTGCTCCTGAAAGAACAAATGCTGCCTCACCTGCCTCTTGGAGGATCTGGAGCTCCAGAAGGAGGTTTTGTTTTCGTGGGGAAAAGAGAGACAGTCTTCATAAAACCCTCACATCTGTGAAGAAACTGTTCCTTCATGTGCGGAAAAAAGTCTCTAATAATAACAAAATGAAGACTTTACTGTGTTTTACATGAAAAGAAGTGCTCAAAGATGTTGACTTTTACCCTGGAAGCTCTGGGTTCTGCCAGGGGAGGTTGAGGTTGGACATGAGGAACAATTTCTTCCCTGGAAGGGCTGTGAAGGGCTGTGCCAGGCCGGGCAGGGCAGTGGTGGAGTCCCCATCCCTGGAGGGGTTTCCAAGCTGTGGAGATGTGGTGCTGAGGGACATGGGTTAGTGGTGCCCTGGCAGTGCTGGGTTAATGGTTGGACTTGATGAGCTTAAAGGTCTCTTCCAGCCCAAACAATTCCATGATGCTAAAATACTGCTTGCTTGAGTTTGTCTTTCCCTCCAGCGTCCCTCCTCACGCTTCTCGCTCTGTACAGAACGCGCAGGACGTGCATTTCCGTACGCACCTGGAGGACAAGCCGTACGTCTGTCAGTACTGCAGCCGGGGCTTCCGGGAGAAGGGCTCGCTGGTCCGCCACATCCGCCGCCACACCGGGGAGAAGCCTTTCAAGTGCTACAAGTGCGGGCGAGGGTTCGCAGAGCACGGCACGCTCAACAGGCACTTAAAGACCAAAGGTGAGGTGGCAAAGCTTGTCTGGGGCGGGTGGGTGCTCAGGGGCGGCTTTGGACGAGCTGCTTTTTGGCTGACTGGGAATGATTTTTCAGAGTGGGTCTAGCGCCTTTCATCCAAGGCCGTTTGTTTGTTTGCATCTCAGCTGCATCAGAAGGAGATGCATTATTTATTTTTTTTTCTCATCTACGTTAATGAATACTTCTGTTGTGATCTGACCAAAAATGATGCTGAACAAACAGCCATAAACCAGTTCAAGTATGAAATCTAGATCATCTACATAAAGAGAAAGATAACCATCCCAGAATGCGCGTTGAGACTCTTAACTACAGGAGTGCTCTGGGCCCTCTGCTCCAAACTCTGCCTTAAGTGGTCTCTGCAATGTCACCACTGCCCTAAGCGGGGAAGACAGACTCTACGTGGAGTCTGCCCTGCGCTGAGGTGCTTCTGTTCCAAGGCTAGACACCCTAAAGAGGGAGAAAATGAATGTTTTTGCAAAGTAATGCCAGAGAGAGCTTGATTTCTGTTGAGGAAGAGGGGAGAGGACTGCAAAACTTAGATACAGCACATATTATGGTTAAACCTGCTAGTTGGGGTTTTTTTTGGCATTAAATTCATACTAATTTTTGGGTTGCATGAAATCCTGTAAAAGCACAAAGCGTGGATGTTCTGCAAGGAAAAGGTCTGAAGTACAGTTAAGGTTCGCACAGATAATCTTGTTTGGTTGGATTAGTCACACTGGACTTGCTGCTCCTTTAGCTCCAAATCATGGATTTTCAGCTTCTTCAGGTAGTGATGATGATGTATTTAGATTGTAGAGAACACCACAAATTTACTGGAGAAAACGCAGAATTTCCTCAGTAGAGATTGAAATGTAATGCATAAGCAGAAAAGATAAGTGACTTAAAATATAGCAGAAGTCTTGGTGTATGTTCTTCACATGCGGCTTTTGAAATCCTCTGGTTCTGCACATCTGAATTGTGTCTTTTTTGACGCTGCACTGGACAGTTGCTCTGCTCGAGGCTCAGTTCTGTGGCCTGGTGTCACGTAGGCCACTTCTAAGCCATCACTTGGCCTGTCTTGGTGGGATGACAGTTGTGTGGCTGCTGGTCACTTCAGTGGTGGCCTGTTAAAGGGCTCTCGACTGTGCTGTGTAGTATTTTCCAGGTACTCCTGTATTTGGGATGGTTATGAAAAATCATGTTTTTCCGGCATTTCTGGAATACTATGCAGGTGGTTGCCTCCTCGCGTTGAAAGAGGTGGAAGAAGTGGTAGTGTCTGAGGAAAGCCAGTCTGCTGACAACTTGGCTGCAACCGTCATCTCTGAAGATCCCCACACAGTTTTGGTAGAGTTCTCTTCGGTGGTTGCGGACACTCAGGAATACATCATCGAGGTAAGACGTGAGGCAAACAGCCTTCTCCTGAACTCGGCATGGTCTTCTGTCAGGAAAAACTGCAGTTGTGTTCCTCCTCCAGGCTTCTGGGAGAAGGTACCAATGCTGCTCCTGCCTGCAGGACCCTAGGGACACGTGAGGTGCCTGGACGATCTGGACCCATCACTATAGGGTGCTCTTCCCACTCATTCCCAGTTAGGCTCACTTCAGCCTCCAGTACAGTCAGCTCTGGAGAGTGCTGTCGCTCCAGAAACAGTGATGGATTCTGCTGCTTTACGATTCAATGGCATTAGGGTGCGTGGTGCTCTGGTATCTGGCTTCTCTGCCCTCCAAATTGATGGCATCTGAGTGACCAGGTGATAAGTGGCTCAGGTCCTCAAATTTCACAACTCTTTTCAGAGTTAAGGGTCAGACAATTACCTCTGGTTCCGAGTGCTCCCCCTGCAACGGCCCTGCTTGAGAAGGACTCTCAGCTCTTCATCATCCTTCAGTGGGTGAACTGACTTTTTTAGGTATTTCTTCCTGGTCCCAGGGTCCAGTGCTGGTATGGATTGAGTGGGGGTGGCCATGGAGGCTGTGGTGCTTGCTGTGGGGGCTCGCGGGGTCTGAGTAGCTGCGGTGCCTGTTCCCGAAGCAGCACACGCCGTAGGGGCTGGTGCTACGCCTGCACCACTGTTTAATCCGACATCCCGCATTCAGGAGAATCAGTAATAAATTCAATGATAAAAACATGATATTTTGATACTAACAGCCACATCCAACATCCTCAGAATCTAGTGAAGTCAGCCTGGCACAAAAGGGAGCAGGAGAATTCCCCGAGGTAAAGCTGAAAGTGTAATTAGTAACAACATCCACGGTGTGGAGCCCGAGGTACCCAGGTGCAGTCGCTGCCCAACTTCTCACCACTCAGACCAGTATAAACCACCACGGAAAAGCAGCAGCTTTTACCGAGAATGGATAAACCACAAATAAACACTAACAGCAGATAAACACCACAAGCAGGAAGGCAGAACCACGGGGCCTCACTGAACCGAACTCGAACGACACAGACACAATATTGTGCTCAGCAACGACGTAACGCGAGCGGTCTGTTTTCATTTCCAACCCTCTGAGACTCTTCAAGGAAAAAATCTGGTCCTCTCTCAGCTGAGCGAGCTAGAATTCAAACTATTTGGGCAATCAATCTGTTGGAGCTTCAGTTTGCCCCACGTTGGGTGTCAAATCTGAACAAGATTTCTTTCTTCAGAAAGCCTCACTTAGAAGAGCCTTGGCTGAAAAGTAAAATCACTGAATGGAGAATTGGTTCTGTTCTAGCTCTAGCCAGGACAAGGATGAATCTTGCTCAGGAGAAGAGCCCCTGGAGCCTTCGTCACCCCTCTGACGTCCTGCCTGTGACAGTGGCAGGAAAATGGGAATATGGGAAAATGGACGGGAGTTTATCAAAGGCTAACACTGAGCACTTTGACTCTACCAGACTTTACGTCCTCACAAACTTGCTTCAGCTTTCCCTCAGCTCTTTTCTCCCACTTCTGTTTAGCCTGAAATAATCGCTGTTGTTTTCAACTGGCTGCAGCTGCCAGAATTATGCGTTTCGCTTTCTCCCCTTCGTGACAGAGAGCTCGTCCTCATCCATGCACAAAAACGTGGTTCATTTATTTAGTCCCTTTAGTTCTGCCTTAGTTTTTCTCCAGCAGGAGAGAAATCAGCCAGTGGGCTGAGTCCTGCTGAGAGAGAATGTTCTCTTTCAGTTATTTGTGAGCACTTTGCGTTATTTCCCAGTAGCTCTCAATAATGGAATTCTGGAGGGAATTTCAAGGAGTTGTTGTCTTTAGAGTAGCTACTGCATAATGGGGGGCACAGAAACATCTCAGTGTCTTACACCTTGGTGATGAAAGACTTTTTGGTAATAATCTAAAAAGGGAATAATTTTATTTTGTCTTTTAAGACTGCTACTGAAGACATGGAAACCAGTGAAGCTACTGAAATAATAGAGGGAACGAGACACGAGGTAAGGCAGCCACATCAACTGTTATTTTGGGGACTTGCTGTAGATGAAGTGAATCAATTTTAGCGTCTGAAATTCATGCTAAATAAACCCAGTTTCAAAGAATTCATTTCCCTACCTCTGTAGCTTTGCAGAACTGGCTCTATAAAATAAATGTTACTGGTCATACCGGGTTTGACCCACCATGGCAGGGGGTTGGAACTAGATGGTCGTTAAGGTCCCTTCCAACACAAACCATTCTATGAACACGAGTTTGACTTCCTGTAGGAAGTACCTTGCTGGTGAAACATCTTCAGTGACGTGGTGTGACACGTTCTAAGAGTCTGCTGCTCTCGGGGTGACGAGAATTCAGCGAACACCTCAAGGAAATAGGAATTAAATGCTGCCTGTTGGCCTGCCCTGCTGCTCACCACACCCCGTTGACGGTGAGGGTAATTGCACGTCTAACGGAGAATAACGTGGCCTCTTTCCCTTCCTGCAGGTTGACAGCCACATTATGAAGGTTGTGCAACAAATAGTGAATCAAGCCAACTCCGGTCACCAGATCATTGTCCAGAACGTCACCGTGGCAGAAAACTCGGAAGTGAGCGCGGACGCCGCGGACACCATCACCATCGCGACCCCCGAAAGCCTCACGGAGCAGGTCGCCATGACGCTGGCCTCCGCCATCGGAGAGGGAGCGGTGCTGACCACGGAGGGCAGCATCCAGACGGAAGAAGCAACGGTGACGATGGTGGCATCCGAGGACATTGAAATAATGGAACACGCGGGAGAGTTTGTGATCGCCTCCCAGGAGGGGGAGGTGGAGGTGCAGACGGTGATTGTGTAGCGGACGGCGTGCGGCCAGCGGCGGGTGTCCGTGTAAAACTTCACTGGTTTTCGCCAGTTTGGGGAATTTGATCAGCCATGAGTTTGCCATTGTAATTGTTCAGCGAGCAAGGGAGAGAATGCTCCTAGAGGTAAGTGGCTTAGGGGATGGTACAGCCCCGGGGTGTTTTCTGTTTGAAACGGCCGTAGCAGTAGTTCCAAACCTCGGCACAGTTACCTGGTGGAGGTGCCCGACAGGCTCAGTATTTTGTACAGCTGCCTCGAAGGAAGGTCCTTTGCGGGGCATTTACCTCTGACCACAGGACAGTAGCGTTCTGGTGCTTAAAAGGATTCAGAAAGTGAAGCAAATATGTGGGGTCTCCTAAGAGACTGATGAATCATATGCATTTAAAACAAGGAAACCAAACGGAAAGAGTTCTGGTGTGCAGTCACCACCACTCAACAACTTTCATGCCTTTAACCTCGCTGCTCTAGTCCTGAGGCATGGTACTGCAGTATTTTTCTTTTCTATCCTGGACAAGTAGCCTTACGTACAGGTCTGTGACAGAACACATCACCGTTCCCCTGCGGTGCCAGACCGGCTGCTCCGAGAGCTAGTCGTTTGGTGTGTAAAGCCATATTGTATAGGATTATTTTTTTTTTTTAAAACCATATACGGATTTTTAATTGCATATTGTACAGATTCGGCATGTAAATAAATACATTTTTAAAAATAAAGTTATTTAAAGTTCTTACTATACTTTTTCTAATTTCTCTATTAGCACTCTGTACAATTTCTGGAGAATGGGGCCACTTATCATCGTGCTTAAGAAACCCTCATCGTTTGGGGCTGGGGGGAGTCAAACACCAACTCTTGTTTGCCAGGACCTGTACGTCCAGAGCTCAGGATCAAATTCCTGATACCCTTTTCACGATGCTGAAATTTTGTCCAGAAGTTCGCTATTTTAATGACTCTAAGGCTGAAAAGGCATCTTCATTCTGAACGAGCTGAAAATAGGTATCAAGAGAGAGACTCGGCAGGTAAGGAGGAGCAGCACTTGCAGGAGTTTCCTCTTTGAAATTAAGGTGCTCCACCCTAGCACAGCTCTGCAGAAGGTGGTTTCTGCAGGCTAAGATTGTGCCAGGAATTGTGGGGTTTTCAGCTAAATACATACAACCTATTCTACACACTGCTAACGGGAATGGGTTTGTCATTTGCCAAGCAAAGATACTCACAAAAAAGGTGAAGCTTCCTCAGAGTTCCCAGCAGCTCTTTGGTAGCTCTTCCCTTGCAAGCTGCATACACAGAGAAGATTCACTTCAGTGAGACAGCCCAAACTTGCCTCGCCCCACCAGCAAACTCACTATGGGTCCTTCTTAACGAGGAAATGAGGACTAAGCTTGAGCCCAGAGATCTCAGTGAGGATCTGAAACAGGGCTCTGCTGAGGCTCCATTGATCAGAGCATCCTGCACCCAGCTCTGAGTTACTACTGCCCTGCAGGGGAGGGAACCCATGAGTAACGGGTAAGTAAGTGTCCCTCCTGCCTGTGTGACACTGCTCTATTCCTGTAAATCTGCAGGAAGACCTACTGAAGATGTGGCAGAGCACAGTTTAGTTATTACACAGTGGTCAGTATCATAGAATCGCTTTGGTTGGAAAAGACCTTTCAGATCATCAAGTCCAACCGTTCCCCCAGCACTGCCAGGGCACCACTAACCCATGTCCCTCAGCACCACATCTCCACGGCTTGGAAACCCCTCCAGGGATGGGGACTCCACCACTGCCCTGCCCAGCCTGGCACAGCCCTTCACAGCCCTTGTGGGGAAGAAATTGTTCCTCATGTCCAGCCTAAATCTCCGCTGGTGCAACTTGAGGCCATTTCCTCTTGTCTTACCACTTGTTCCCTAGGAGAAGAGCCCGACCCCACCTGGCTCCAAGCTCCTTTCAGGGAGTTGAGAGCAGCACACAAAGCAGAAACCCCCAAAGCTCCTTGTGTATGTTGCTGCTGAGCTGACCCTAACTCTAGCCCGGCTTGTGTCTGTACGGTGATGGTGTCTGAAGAGACTGACAGGCCGCTGTCAGAACCAGTACGAGCTGAGTCACAGGTGAACTTGGGAGAACTCTTATTTTTTTGAAGACTGGTACACTTTATGAAAACATCGTTTCCAATGACTTCACTGAAATACAATAATCCCTTTATAAAAGCTGTTTGGGGCATCAAAGCGCACTGCCAAGATAACGTCTTACAAGGAGTTTAAAAATGCACATATAAAGAATAACATCTTCATGTTTTCTTCTTTCTTTCCAACACTGCAGGAGGCTTAAAGATTTCCTTTAAATTCATCCAGACTCCTTTAGAATAAAAGTTTTTGTAGATAACTCGTCTCTGGTGAGGCTGCAACGTCGGGTGGTGGGAACACCCAGACCTTCTGGATTTAAACCATTCATTGGACGTCTGGTTGGTTAAGGCCAAGTAGAGATTAAAGCAGCAGTATGCACCCAGCACGAGCGTGAGAAGAATAACAAAACCAAGCATGAAGACAATCCTAGGAAAAGTCAGGAAAAGGTGCTGCAAAGAAAGGAAACAATAACTTGGTGAAGAAGCTGAATCACGTGGAGGCTTGTGACCAGCGCACACGTAACCGGGCAGCCCAGAGCAGGGTCACAGCCCTGTCCCCAACCAGCTCTGGCATGGTGTGTTCCCAACCGAGCCCCCGAGCAGAGCCAGCAGATTCCCAGGAGTGTATTTCCTCACAAGCTTAGATAATATGCAGGACTATCTTCCTACACCCATCTATCTCTGAATGTATTGCATACAGGAGTTTCGCTTGTTTGCTTGTTCTTGGTTTTTAATGACAAACATCATTAATGCAGATCGCCTGAGAACAAACTGCCAAATGAAGAGGCAACACCCTGGTGGGGATTTCAGGCTTTGCTGACATGGCAACAGTTTAAGGAGCTCTATTCTGAGTTAAATTCCAGTCCTGGGGAATGATGCAAACGCTCCCTGACCAAGATCCCTTTAGAAGAGTCTGAGGCTGAAACATCTGTTGTCTAGAAGGAGGAAAAGATAACACATTCCCTGCCTATGACCTCACTGCCGTCCTGCAGAGAGGGATGAGGGGACTGAGATGCAAATGATTCAAGTGCTAGACTCAAAGTCACCCTTTGCTTGTTTGTGAGAGAAAATATTCAAGTATCTAAATTGCAAGGTAGTGGGGTCCTGCTTTAGTATCTCCGTGAAGATACCTCAAGGGCTGTCAACTGTTTTCGAAACGCTACGGTCATTGGAATGTGAAGTCATTCTTTATGAACCAGATCCGATGGGTGGAAGCAGCCTGGAGACAGAAATCCAAAGAATGGGAGAGCGGAATGAATGCTGTGAGAAAAATCCCTTATTTTTAAAGCATTCTGCAACGGCAGTTTTCTAAACTCAATTAGCTGCGTTAAGCTTGGTAGAAAACCTGCTGTCTGTCCACAGCCCGCCAGGGAGAACAGGCAGACTTACAGGATTCCTGAAAGCAAAGGCTGAGGTAAACCTTTTTATAAGCTAATAACCCAGAGAGCATAAACTGACCTGAATGAGGAAGAGGATCTCAACAGCGCGCTCTTGACCTTGGTCATCGACGTAGCTGCCGTGCATCACACCCGAGAGCAGCACCACGCGGACGAGAAGCGCTGCCGTGACGGCGGCAACGGCCGCGGCCGTGGCCGTCAGCGTGAAGAGGTACAGGAAGAAATACTTGGCGTTGAAGGCACCGATGCAGTTGTTGACCCACACGCAGTGGTGGTCGAAACGATGCACGCACCCACCGCAGAGACCTGGTGAGGAGCGAGGGACAAAGCAAGGCGGTTATTTGGGGTTTAAGTAATCAGTTTGATTTTTAAAGAATCTAGGAGAGTTTTTCATGTGAAAAAATTGTGAGAGTTACGGTCGTGATTTAGCAGATAGATTTTTTAAAAAATACATTACTGTCAATTGTGTATTATAAAAAAACCCCAATGCTCAACCCAAGGCCAAGCAGCACGTTTCCCCTTTTATTCACCAAGACCACAGCTCAAGGACTTGGGTTTCTCTGACAGCGCGGCCTAGCAAAGCATAAGAAAGGTAGAGACTGTAGCTCCCAACTTGATTTCAGATGACAGCAGCGACTTCTGCGAGAGGAACACAAACCCCTGAACTCAGGTCAGGACAGGTGGTCATTTTTCATTTAACTTCTAGATGCTCAAAAGCTTGCCTGTTTCTGACTCAAAATGATACCCTCGGGACTGGTCATTTCTGCAAGAAGAAACAGCAGCAAACTGGTTCCATGGGGGGCAAAGGGCAGCTGAGATGTGGGACCCCAGCTGAGCGAACGCAGTCCCGGGTGCACCGAGCTGGGTACCAGCTGCAGCGTGAGCTGCAGTTACTGCTGGAGAGTTAACGCGGGAAAGCCGCTGTTGTGCTTATCGAGGAAGTGAAGGTTCTCACTGCAGTGCTTCGATCTGGCTGGCTTCTCCACGTTGCACGTCGGACACACGATGCCTTCCTGAAATAACACACCGTCGTACGCGTAAATCTTCACCAACAACGCATGGTTTGATTTTGTTATTACACCTGCGAAAGAAAGAGGAAGAGCTGCAAAAGTCATGGCGTCTGCAACATCTTTTAGGTTCCGTTTTCAAACAGCTCCAGCTCGTGATCTATCTTACCAGGATCGGAGCGGGAGCAGAGGAGGAAGCAGCCCAGGTTCCCCGCCAGCAGCACGTAGGGCAGCAGCAGCAGGAGGAGGGGGAACTGCAGCTCCCAGCAGTAAACACACACTTCCCATGAGTATTCCCCATACACCGCAGCTTGCAGGGCGACGTGCAGGACCACAAACAGACAGCTCCTGGAACAGAAAGGGGACGGTCTATTTAATACTCAGCATCCTGTTTAACAGGTCAAGTACACTCAGAGGTGATCAGCAAAGACTTTCCAAATGCAAGGAGACACCTCTTTTAGGTTTTCAGGCCAGCATGGATTGCATATTAATAGTGTTTTCTTCATTCAGTGGCTTCTTTTTCTCTTCTTCACACACACACACCTTCAAACACATCAGATAAATTCACTTCTATTATTGGCATGTCCTTTGGATTGTTTTCCCCATCAGCAGAGTCAAGTACAAAGTCTCATAATCACTCGGTGCTGACAAAATCTGCCACAGCAGTAGACCACAAAACACTTCCAGGGGAGACCTTCTCACTCTCCACAACTCCCTGACAGGAGGTTGGAGCCAGGTGGGGTCGGGCTCTTCTCCCAGGGAACAAGCGAGAGGACAAGAGGAAACGGCCTCAAGTTGCACCAAGAGAGGTTGAGGTTGGACGTGAGGAACAATTTCTTGCTGGCAAGGGCTGTGCCAGGCTGGGCAGGGCAGTGGTGGAGTCCCCATCCCTGGAGGGGTTTCCAAGCCGTGGAGATGTGGTGCTGAGGGCCAGGGGTTAGTGGTGCCCTGGCAGTGCTGGGGGAATGGTTGGACTCCATGATCTGAAAGGTCTCTTCCAATCTAAACAATTCCATGATTCTATGAATGAGGTGACGCAGCTGAAGGGTGTGTGTGGAGGATCAAAGCAGCCCCAGTGCACAGCATCCTGCAGCAAGGACAGCTACACCAGGCTCACCAGATGACTGCTGTTGCTGAGTGCTGACACTGTGACCACTCTCTCTTGGGCTGTGTCAACAGCAGGCAAGAGAACAACCACAGGTTCACCAGCAGTAGATGTTACACCCCTGAAGTGTCTGTCCCACCAGAGCTCCTGCCCCCAGGGGAAAGGGGGGATTATTTAAATTGTTCCTAAAGCACCAACATTTACAGGACACTGCAAGATTCACCTTCATCCAGCGGGCTGCACGCTGGCAGCTGGGCAGCCTCCCCGGAGCCACTGGAACATCCGAGCTGCGGGACTAAGACTAACGGGATTTGAGGGAGAGGATGGGGATCGCCAGCTCTGCCTAAACTCAGTCTGCAGCTGCAGGAGAGTCTGTTGTAATTCTTGTGCGGCTGGAGCCTCCCACCAGCGCGACCAACATCTGTTCCTCTGGAAGCTACTGAGCCATGTTATCTCTCCTTGTCAATCTGTTCCAATATTTCCAGGCGCCATCTTCCCAACAATAAGCAAGGGACAGAAAGACAACAGCATGGCAAACCTTAAATGGAACCCGTAATCCCCAACAAGCACAAAAAAAGAATATCTAAGGATAATACTGAAAGCTCTGATGGTGGCAGGAGGTCACCTGTAGTGACCAAAAATACTAGTCAAAAATAAGGTCAAAAGCATCAAAAAAAAGGTGCCATACCTTGTGTGGAAGAGCCTGTGAAGCGCCCTGTGTGCCACACTCTGCAGCCGTGTGGGGATTAGAAATGACAATACCTGAAGCAAACGAAAACACTGTGTTATCTGGATTGCACATGGCTTCTGCCTCACAGGATGTTCAAACACAAGTCACCTAATCCCTCAGTTACACGTCTGTAGCCATTCCACCAGGGAGGAAGCTCATTTTAGGGGGCATCTGAGCTCCGAAGAACACAGGCAGGCATGTTGCTGGGGTTTTCAGAAGGGGCGCGAGGTTCCACATTAGGCACAAACAAATGTATCTGGGTTAATGTGTGAAAGTTGTAAGGAGCTTATATCGGGTTATAGACTGGGTAACTGGTTAAGCAGGGGATAGAACTGAGCAATTTCCGAACCACAATATGCTTCATCAGGACACGCGGCAGATGCAAGCGGAGATAAGCGAAGGGATAAAGCCTGCTGTCCTCCAGGCAAAGGGAAAAAACCCACAACCCAACCAAAACCCAACCAAACTGCACCAAAAAACCCACAGTTTCTTCAACTACAGCTCTGCTGCAGTCTGACAACTGCACATCTATCTGGTTGCCGTTTCAAAACCAGCCAGACACAATGAAGAAGGAACCTGCCTGTCGTCATTCAGTGGAGGCCTCAGCACTAGTCTGCGGCTGCAGAACTGCCTGACTCTGCTCTTTGGAAGATGACAGATCTCTATAGCAACACGCTGCTCCATTGGTGGCGGAGGAATTAGAGCAGCTGAGCCTATTTCTAGCTGACATGGAAAGAAAATATGCAGCGAGAGCTTCCCGTCTCAGATGTGAAAGACCAGAAGGCAAAAAGCATATGTAGAGTCGAGAAGATGCTAAATATTTTCCTTCTAACTGGTAACGCCTCGAATCAGCAGTTCAAGTGACAAGTGTTTTTAAAAAGAGGCTGGGTACTGCAGTAGGGAACAGACCCAGACTGGAAGCAGCCTGCATGCAATTGCAAAATTCAGATTTAAATTAGCTGCATGGTGTTAGCACAGTCTAACACCACAACAACACCCATTCCTCCCCCCATACAGTACAGCAATTCCCAGTATTTCAGCCATTCCTTACGCCAAAGCACAAGGCTCCTACAAGCCTTGTGCTCGTGTTGATGGGGAAAGCAGGAGAGGAGGAGAAGACCTGTACAACAAATAAAACCATCTGACAGAACTGCACCTCGGGCAGCCGGGAGAACAGGCCAGGGGGTGGGAGCTGACTTGTCACAGAGCTACAAAGAGCTGCGCTCAGTGCGAGTTCATTATTCCCTACTGCTCACAATAAATTCTCTAAAGGATCTTACAGGAGTGCTGTAAAACTATTTCAACAAAATTCCAGGCTTACAGTCGGAAATTAAATTAAAATACAGCGTCTAGAGAAACTATTGATGATTACCTACATTTATTTAATGCGTAAAAGTATTGATTACATTTCTCCAGACACTGACTTTACATCCCAACAGTAACATAATTGCTGATTGTTACACACCTTTTATAGAAGCAGCTATTCAGAAATGTGGGGAAATTAATAAATTTCTCTGCACAGTGATCAGTGTGTCTATAAAGCAAAATTAAAACTAAGTATAATATTGGTAGTAAAAATCAAAGTCTGTTTAGACTCATGTAAACAGCATTAAATAATATTCACAATTTAAACGATAATTCTCTTATCCCTTCCCTTCCAAGAATGCTACACCTCTTTTCCTTCTTCATTCAGACACAACCCAATAAACAGAAAAACAAGCCAGTGCCTCTTCAATTCATTCCCTGTTTTTACAATAAAATGCTAATTCTTAATCCTCTTCTACAGCTCTTCATTCCTCCCTCTTCCTCAGGAGACAACAGCCTGCAGCACTATTACAGGTGCACATTAAAGAGCTTCCCCTAAAATATTTGCTACCAGTTATAATCCTCTCCCTATTTTAACCCTCAAACCTCCTCCCCCATTTTTCACCTGGTGACAGCAGCAAACACCACAAAGCTGCAAATACTTGGGGCCTCATTATTATTTAATTTCTCAAAGCTGACGTGTTATGGTGTCACTAAACAACGTCCTTTTAGCATCACGAGAGGTTCCGCCCTTACTGCTACCCTGCGCTGACTGCAGCCCGCCAGACTGGCACACGCAGGAACGGAAGCTGTGAGACACAAACGGTTTTTTACTCTCTGCTTGGGCTGGATTTTATTAGCCGAAAGGATGCATATTTCCATTTTCAGTCCCAATGAGCTCTTACCTGAGAGCAGCTGTCGAAATAGGATGAAATATGGAATATACCATATTGTCATGCTAACCACACTTCCCAGCATTTTTTTGTGGAGAGGAAACACAGCAGTTTCACTCAGTACAACAAGCCAAGGCAGACCACCTGAGCGGGAGGTGATCATCGCTCTGGAAGCTCACTTCTTTACCTGGCTTGCACCGTTGACACTTCTGGCGAGGAAACTCTCCTTCCTCCCCGAGCAGATGCAGAGCAGAGCGACAGCAGTGAGAACAAAACACACGTAAATCAAGAAAAGCGTCAGAAAGTCCATCCTGAGCCCTGCAATGTAACAGAAGCAGCTTATTAGTGCCCCTGGGTGCCTGCTCTCTGCAGCAGTGCCCGAGCCTGGCCAGGCTTCGCACCATTTGGTCACTAAAACTCGGCAGTGAGGCAGCTGGGAGCCCAGCCTGCACCCCGCAACCCCCTCCGCGAGAGCACGGCATTTATTTCAGTGGTTTTCTGTATTTCTGCGACAGGGCGACTCCTTCACAGGGGCTGGGGAAGCTGGGCCGGAGCTGGGCCTCTGCCGGGCCCCGAGGCTGCAGCGGGGACAGCCCCGCTCCCAAGGCCCTGCCTGAACCCCGGGCATCGAGGGCCGGGCCCAAGAGGCCGCTGACGGGGCCTGCGAGCCCCGGGGCGGCGAGAGCCCGAGGAGAGCCCTGAGGGAGACACTCGGGGTGTCCACGGTCCCCAGCTCTGAGAGGCAGCGGGCGGGACGGCGCTGGCCCCGGGGACACCCCCGGGGTGTGTGCTGGGGGGTCTGTGGGGACACGGGCCCCGGAGCCCGCCCGGCGGCCTC
>VZZY01008364.1:698777-731213 GCA_013400335.1 Eurystomus gularis
CTTGGGCCGTTCGGAAGGGCCGTTTCCAAGGGCGGCAACCGGCTGCCGGCACCCGCCTGGGCCCCCGCCGCACCGGGCAGCGGGCACGGAGGCCTCTCCCCCGGGCTGAGGGGAGCCGGTTGGTGTCGGGATGGGGCAGGCACCGGCAGCGCCTGCAGATGGAGCGGGAGATCAGCCATCGCCTCCCGAAGGAGCTGAGGCTGCCGGGGAGAGCCGTTCGTCCCGGCCTCCTTCCCTCCTCCGCAGCAGAAAATAAACGGTTAACGCAGTAGAAATAAAAGTTCAATAATTCCTGTAAATCCCAGAGTTGTGTGCGTTGTTCGGACGGGCCTGGGCAGCCCGTTGCGCTGTGAGTTGTGCGCTGTTGGGCCATTTTCTTCTCTTTCCAAAGGGTCTGCAGCTGCCGGCCAGCACAGGACAGCTTGGGCCGTTCCTCAGGAATCTGCAAAAACTTCTTCAGGTTTCTTTCCTGTGGTGAAATCTCTAAAGCAAAATCCTTTTGTCTTGCCCAGGAGCTCTGAGCGTTCTGTCCCCTTTTAACGCAGAGCCTCGTCTCACACCATCTTGCTGGAAGAAGCTGGGGTGAGTTTGCTCCGGCAGCCGCAGGGATCTCATCTGGAACCAGCCTGAGGTGGCCTCAAGCTGCAGGAGATCCACGTCCTGTGCCCGTTCCTCACACAGTGCCTGTCAGCTGAAACCATCCCCGTGGCCAGCACTGGCCATGCTCTCCGGAGCGCCGCTAATGAGCGGCCGATTGGGTTACGGTGCCCGGGTAGAATTTGCCATAGAAACTCAACCGGCTGGTTGCTGCCACCAGGTAACTGATCCAAGAGCTTCGAAGCTGCTGTGATGATTTTGCAGGCTCTAGGTCCCAGTCTGCCGCTGGCTGGAGCTTGGGCACAACAGGTAAGGGTTCCGAGGGGTGCTCGGGATGCTTTGGCACCCAGAGGAAATTAATTGGCTTGGTGGAGACGCAGTGGAGGAGAGAGAGATGCAACCTCAGGAGATGAGGTTGAGTTTCAGGAAGGGGACGTTTTTTTCCCTGTTCAGTTCTTGGCCCTCAACACACCAAACCAGAACCTGAGAGGGAGAAGTGCAGCTGAAACCTTGCTGGGACACAGCGATCCCTGAGTGCAGCCCGAGGAACTTTGGTCCTGATACAGGATGTGAAAAAGCCATTTTTTCCCATCCTACTTGATAGAGCAAAATTTCTGTGCTGCCCTGGGTACCGCTGTGGGTTTGTTTGGGACACTGGATGTAACCTGGCAAGTTTGGCAGCGCAGAATGGGCCCTGGGATGGGGTCTGGTGGCAGCATGGGCACGAGGAGGTTTATTTGTCTGCGGGCAGGGTCTGTGTGCTGTGGTCCCGGCGCTACCGGCAGCAGCTGCTGCGAGTGCCACTGAGCGGGACGCTGGCACCGGTGCTGCTGAGGAGCTGCATCCGCTCTCTGTGGCCTTACAGGCTGTGCTCAAGGAAATTACAGCCAGCAAATGCTTTCGTGGCAGGTTGAGACTGAGAGAGATGAGGCTTATTTGATCCAAGTGCTGTGAAAATCTGTTTAAAAGTCTTGCCTGATCCAAGTCTAGCAGAAGATCTTCAAGGAAACAATCTTCTCATTAGCTTGGAATCCCATAACTAATTTCTTGCAAGGACTGAAATTCAGTGTCCCTGTTTTAAAGTACTCAAGTCACTTAAAAACGGAGGGGAAAAAAGCAATTATTTCACCTGCTGAAAAAAAAAAAGGAAAAGACTATTGATCACAGATTTGCCTGCCTCTCTGGGCAGTGGACAGTGCAGAAGATGCCCTGACGTGTCTGTCAGCACAGGAGGGCACTGCACATGCCCCCCACCACACACCCGTGGATCTCAGCTGCTGAGGAGGAGATTTGTGTTTGTGCAGAACCTGTGAGAAAGGAGCCATGTCCTGTCTCTAGCAGAGCATCACCGACAGCAGAGCTGGAGAGGGCAGGAGGAGGAGGAGGGGTCTCCAAGTCCCTTCAGCAGTGACATGTATGAGGATGAAGGGCATGAGTGAGAGGAAGACCCTCCGCTGCATCGTGATCCCCTTCAGGTTGGGCAGAGCAGGTCCCTGCAGCTCTCCTTTGCCAGGCTTTATGTGATCCCATGTGGAGTTTCCCGGGGATGTTGTTTCCCATCCAGCCCCACGCTGCCGACAGCTCAGCCTGCGCCGGTGCCAAGGGATGACCGGGTTGCTGGGTGGTCCGTGGTGGGATGCAGACAGCCCCTCCCGCTGGGTGCCACAGCAGGATGTAAATACCCTAAAACCTCTTAGCGTGCTAAGCCCTGCCATCCCTAAGTGCTGAGGAAGCAGAGAAGAAAATCAGAAATAGCAGCTTAACGAACAGTCGGTGCCAGCATGGGGGTCTGTGCTGCGGAGCGCCTCAGCCGCTCCCCGCTGCGAGGACCCCCGCTCCCCGGCACGGAGCAGCCAGGCTGGGGGGAGCTCTCCCAGCGAGCCCCGGAGAAGTCGGTCCAGACCCCCAGATACCTGCAGCAAACCGTGTGGTTTTTGTCAGACTCCAAAACCTCTGGTGTCCCACTCACGTCGCAGGCCAGCCAGGTCTCACCGTGTCCCGTATGGCAGCGGTGACAGCGTGCTGTGTCTCTGCCGCTTGGCAAAGCGCTGTCGCTTCAGATTTGTCCTCTGAGTAAAGGATTTAGCTCCTTCCAGCTCCTAATTCCCCCCAGATCTCTGGGCTCAGGTCAGCACCAGACTCAGCCAGGACCAGCACGGCAACTAGTCTGTCTGTGCTTCTCAGTGATGGAAATAAAGTTAATTAGGAAAGGAAAAGGCAAGAGAGACCTTCCTGTGTGCTTGGCGCTGGCTCAGAGCGGCTGGAAGGGCGCAGGGCTGGAGTAAGAAGCCCGGGAAGGGGCAGGCACGCTCTGCCCCAGCACCACAGCCCAGCAGCTGTTTCGCCCACCCCTGGACCAGCGTTACAGGCAAGGGCCATGACCCCAGCACCCCGGGGGCTGCAGCGTGGACGTGGGAGCTGGGGAGATGCTCCCTGAAGCCCGGCGGGTCATTGGGACATGCTTCCAGGGGAGATGGAGGAGAACCAAGAAAGCTTTGAGCCCTTAGCGGGACACGCCTGCCGCCGGTGAGAGCCCGCCAGGCTCGCGTGGATGGCTGCAGACTTCTGTAAGTGCTTGAGCCGTAGGGTGTTGAGGTGATGGTCACTGCTCTGCCGGGCTTTGCCACAGGGCTCAGCCCAGAGCGACGGTGCTGGGCCCATCCTGGTGCTTACAGGGCTCTCACTGGAGCCTTCACAGCTTGTGCTCTGCAGCCCCGGGGACGCCCCGACGTTTGGTCACAGATGGATTTCATCTCCCTGTGGCCAGACTTGCCCCATGCTTCACCCTCCACACTCCCCGCCGGTGCTTGACATCTGCCAACATGGGCAGCAGCTTTGTTTCCTCTTTAAATAATAACAATAATCCGTGATTTTAATGTAGCATTTTAGTCGGCGCTGCTGTACAAAGGAGGAGGAGGGTATGACACTGATAATGTTGGTGACGGCGTATTGCTCGGTCCTTTTTAATACTTCCTTATGAAGGTGGCACTTCTGGTGCCCTCGACGATACAGCTTTGAGTCGCCGCTTGCAACAGCGGAGCAGGCTCAGGTTATTAGCACGGGTTCCTGCGGTAAAGCTGCGTTCCCTGCCTGTCCTCACCAGTCTGCTCTCAGAGCAAGCTGGTCCCTATGATCTCTCCTGAAAATGGACATGAGGAGAGTTCCCTTCACCTCCCTGGTCTACAGCAGGCTATTAAACAATGTTTTCAGGGCTGCTGAAATTTGATTTCCCAGGTCTCAAAGCAGAAGAAATGTCTTTTGGTGGGGGGGACACACCAAGAGCTGGCTTGAGGCTGCTGCTGGGTTCTGTGTCTCTGTGCCTGTGCTTGGGGGTTTTGATCCGAAGAGCACGAAGCTCAAGGTGTGTTCGGGAGGATGTTTTTGGGAGTGATTCTGAGTCCTCATAGCCTCTGTAAGATAATTTGCCCAGGTGAAATAGGCTGCGTCTCATCTTTGGAAACGCTTAATGCGTGTTCCGTAACCCAGATGGCATAAACACAGGAGCACAAAGCATCTTCACAGACAGCCCAGATCAAGCAAAGAGAAAATCTGCATGTGAGTTATTCTAGCGAGTGTCAGCGGCCGACGCAGGCACTTCCACATCAGCAGCGTCAAAAAGGGCATCCAAGTGAGCCGCATCCATCAGCTGCTCCGATTTACCTTGGGCAAAGACGACTTCTGCAGATGGTTAAGGCTGATGTGCCTGATTTCTCCTTGAGCATCCATGGAGCCGGTCCTGGCCCTTCAAAGGAACCACAAACAATCCTTTTGAAAATCCTCATCTTTGTATTTCAGGACGCTGTGAGCAGGTTAATGCTTCACACAGAACAGGGGAGGCACCAAGAAATATTCCTGAGAGAGCTGAGAGGATTTGGCAAATTCTAATGAATTTGCAGTAATTTTGCAGTTGCAAACTGACAAAATACTGAGTATTGAGAACAGCTGGTTAAAATAAAGCTCTGCTAAGTCACTGGATGGTCTGTTCATTAGCGTGACATGCCAGGGAAATGAAATAATCATTTTGGTAGACAAATAAATACAAGCAGGTGCCTAAAGGCACCTCCTGGGTTGGGTAGGTGCCAGCAATGGGCAAGACGAGGGCTCGGCAAGGCCATGGTCTGGGTGCCAGGTACAGCCCTGACCTGTCCAGCCAATGCAGCCTCCTCACTGCTAATGGTGCTGACATTGCCAGCAGCCTGCTGGTAGAAGAATAAAAGCTATTTTTGGGGGGAAATATAGAGGAAAAGTGTCCCTCTTGGGGTATTTCTTCCCATGGTGGGGAGGTGCAGCACAGACTAGAACCCCCACACCTGATGGGATCCATGTGGCATCTACGAAGCTGGGGAAGGGTCTAGAGGAACTAGATGATCTTTGAGGTCCCTTCCAACCCAAACCATTTTATGATCCTATGAAGTCTTGTGAGGAGTAGCTGAGAGACCTGGGGGTGTTGAGCCTGGAGAAAAGAAGACTCAGGGGAGACCTTCTTATTCTCAACAACTTCCTGAGAGGAGGTTGGAGCCAGGTGGGGTTGGGCTTTTCTCCCAAGGAACAAGTGATAAGACAAGAGGAAATGGCCTCAAGTTGCACCAGCAGAGGTTTAGGCTGGACATGAGGAACAATTTCTTCCCCGCAAGTGTTGTGAAGGGCTGTGCCAGGCTGGGCAGGGCAGTGGTGGAGTCCCCATCCCTGGAGGGGTTTCCAAGCCGTGGAGATGTGGTGCTGAGGGACATGGTTTAGCGGTGCCCTGGCAGCGCTGCGTTAACGGTTGGACTCAAAGAGGTCCCTCCTAACCAAAACAATCCTATGATTCTACAGGAGCTAATATTAAGGACAGAAACCACCTCACTACTTTTACTCTCTCCTTCTTTTCCAGTTGCAGCCATGCCAGCAACCAACCAGGGCTGGCCCGAGGCCTTTGGGTTCAAGATAAGCGGGACTGGTCCATGCTACATCGTGTGGGTGCAGGAGGGCAGCAGCGCAGCGGCGGCTGGGCTGTGGCTGGGCGACGAGGTGCTGGAGATCGAGGGCCAGCCCGTCAGCGCCCTGGGCTGCGAGGCACTGCTGGGGCTGGCCAGGCGCTGCGGCAACGTGCCCCCCAGCATCGGGGTGGTCTCCCGCCTGCGGCATGTTGACGTCCCCCCTGGTGCCTGGGGATGCTTCGGCTTCGAGCTGGCGAGTGGCAGCCCCCCACGTGTGGCCAGCATCAGCCCTGGGTCTCCTGCTGCTGCCTGCGGGATGGAGCCAGGGGATTACGTGCTGGAAGTCAACGGGACGCCGGTGATGGTGCCGGAGGCGGCGGCCGCTGCGGTGGGGTCCTGCCACGGGCAGACCCTGCGGCTGGGGCTGCTGCGGCCGCAGCGCGGGGCTGGCACACGGGACCCCCTCCCCAGCGCGGATGCCCTGCGCCAGGAGAGGAAGCAGAAAGCGCAGGAATTCAGCAAAAAGGTAAGGCCAGGTCGTGGGGTGAGCAACTGGGGCTCTGGGCATCCCTGCAGATTCCCACATTCAGCCCCTGCAGCCCACGCAGACCAGGGGATGGTCCTGGCTTGGCCACGGGGCTGCGGTGAAGATTCGGGGCTTCAGTGCCAGAGAAAAGGGTCTGAGAGTTGCCTGTGTTTCAAAAATCACTGGGAGATGATGTGAGGTGGATGGATGCTGCAAAGAGCTCGGAGATCCTCTGGGGGTTGGCCCCAAGTGCTAATTCCTTTGCTCTACAAGAGCATGTGGAAACCCATAGGGGCAGATCCCTCCCTCCTGCGTGTCTGGACGTCCCTTCAAAGTCGGAGCATGTCATCCCGCAGACGTGTCAGCTCTTATTTTGCTGCAAAGGGAGAACATCGATGTGATTACATCTTCATTGCGCTCCTGAAGGCTGCCTGGTGGGTAGTTTACCAGACACACGGCCTCGTGCTAATTATAAATGTGATCATGGTTGTTTTTTTAATCTTTCTCATTTCCATTTCAAAGTAGCCTTTTAAAAATACTGTTATGAAAATAACCAGGCTTGTGATTTAATTTTTTTTTTTGATCCCGAGCTAATGAAGGAACAAGACATTCATAAAGAGATCCGTGGGTATCAGCTGAATCCCCTCAGCCAGCTGCTCCGTTAAAGATTCACAAACACGCACTGAGGTTTGGATTCATACGGCGGAGCATCGCGTGTGAAACAGATACCTGCTGATTACGGGAGATTAGCAGGAGGATGAGAGGCTGTTCCACGCTGCCTCCTTCCCGCGAAGCCGCATTAAACCAAGTAAACGTTTTCTGGATGATGACCGGAGAGCGCTTTTGGAGCGAGCAAGCTGGTCGCGATGCTGCGAGCTCAGCGCCTCTGCCCTTGCCCAGCAAAGCCACCGACAGCCCCGACAGCCTGGGCACAGGCAGATTTGGGAGCACACGTGCAGCTGGCTCCTGGGCGCTGGAGCACAGCTCGGCTGGCAAAAGTCTCTCCAGAGGGGGTTCATGGCGCAGATGTTTTAAGTGGCTTCATTTTTTCACATGATGCAGGAAATAATAGAACCCAGCGGGGTGCTTTCCCTCCTTGTTTACCGTGGAGCTCGGCTCTGGTGGGTGTTGCCGGTGCCAGTGCTGCAAGCACCCGGGTACTCTGCCCACCGGCTGCAGGGCTGGCAGGTTGGAGGATGCTGGTGGCTTGACTTCATCCCTGCACTGCCCACAGGTCACTCGCAAGCCTGAGGTGCGGAGGCCTTTCCCACCCTCAATCGTTTGGAATCACACCGGCATTAGTGGCTGCGGGGCCAGGGCTGGAGCGGGGCTGTGCCAGCTGAGCTGTGCCAGCTGCCTGGCAGCATCTCTGGAGAGCGGTGGAGGTGCTCGTGGTCTCTCTTGCACGTCAACATCTCCTCTTGTCCCTTGCATGCTCAGGGACGTGCTGGGGACTGCACATGAGGGGTGGCAACACCCCCCCCATTCCTGCCTGCCAAGCCCAGCGGCCTCAGCCCAGGCAAAAATTTAACAGCAGCATCCTGGGATTCCGCCCGCCAGGAACACCACGGTCTTTGTCATTGCCGTGCTGGACCTTGGGACGCAGAAGCATGAGAGTCTGCCCAGGGGACACAGCTGCCTTGGCTGCCCCAGATTCGGTAACCTTGAAGCGCTGCCGGGAGCCCCCCCGGTGCTGACGTGGCGGCTGCGCAAACCCGGCAGCACCTGAAGGGCCGGGCTGGGGGTCACGGTGACGGCCCCCCCAGGGAGCTGCCAAGTGGGACGAGTGCCTGGAGGACATGGCTTTGCCCCTTCCCTGGGCATTACACCCGCTGCCGGCACGAACCCATCACCTGGCAGGAAAACCCAACCTTGCAGCGTGGTCACAGGGAGTCTTCTGCATCCCGGGCACTTCTGCTCCTGGCCAGGCTGCAGGCAGGGTACCAGCACCCACTGCCCGGCACAGCCCCTGGGCAAGGGACAGCCCCTTGGCCTGGGAAGAGGCTAGGAAGGAGGGTGTCATGCAAGGTAATTGGCTGGATGTTAATTAGCTAATTAGTCCGCCTGTCATGGCTGTCACAGACGGAGAGGATTGCTGGAAGCTGTTGATGCTGTTTCCAGGGCTGGTGCTCATGTCCATGCTCCATCTCCCCACTTCTCTGCAGCCTCCCAGGGCTAATGGCAGGATGGTGCTGCCCGGCAGGATCATGGTGCAATTAGAGGCTTAAACCCCTCCAAAAGCCCATCGTGGTGTCCTCTGCCAGGTAGGCTCCAGACCGATCGGCCAGGTCTGAGCCCAGCCGTGCTGGAGCCTCTCCTGCTTGTGACCCAGCAGAGCCTGGGGGCTGGGGGTCACGCTGCTGTTCCGGTGTAATGTTATAATGCACAGAACAGCAATACCAGGACCCAGTGGTGCTGCAAGATGGGCTGATGTCTGAAGTTTCTCCTTCTTCCCTGCGTGGTTTCCCTCCTCGCTGGCCAACCAGGTGCTGCAAAGAGATGGACACGTTTTCTGCACCATCAGTGTCTCCGTATGCACAGTTAACTGCTCGGCTGCTCAGTGCCCCTTCTCTCTTCTTTCCCATTCCAGGTGGATGACATCCTTGGTGACCAGCCAGAGGTCAAGGAGAAGGTGTTCACCATCCTGAAGCAGTATGCAGCAGAGCGGAAGGTGGAGTACTTGGCCTACGCCCTCTGCATGGTCCTCACCCGGGAGTCTCACCAGCACCTGCTTGACAGCATCAGGTACAGGGTGCCAGGAATGTCCACGCTGCCGTGCTGGCCGTTAAACTGCGGGCATCCATCTGCCTGTCAGTGACGAGCATGCAGGGCTGAGCGGTGCAGGCATGGGTCAGGAGGCTCCTCAGGGAAGAATCCGACCCACTTTCTAAGGGGAAGCTGAGCTGAGCTTGGTGGGGTCTCAGCCCAGCGTCCCTGTGCCCGCCAGCCTGCATGGTCGTCCTGCCTGGGGTGGGATGGGGGGATCTGCACCTGCCCCATCCCTGCAGGGAGCGACGGTCACTGGCACCATACCAACCTCTGGCCATCCCCATCCCTGCCAGGCCCATGGAGCCTCCACCTCTGCCTCCAGCCAGAGGACGTGGCTCCCGTTTCTGGCTGTCGTTCGAAAGGGAGATGGGATTAGCTGCAGAAGGGCTGGCGATTCTCCGAGAGCCTGGCCAGCAAATAAACCGAGCTCTGAAAGGCAAGAGCTGTTGGCGGGCGAGGGGTCGGCCAGGGCTGCCAGCAGCTCCGGCAGCAGGGGTGGCTGTGGGGGGGTCTCATCAGGGCCCCAGGCCAGCACTGCCCGCGGCATCCCGGGGTGCCAAGGCTGTGGTCACACCTCCCGGGATGCTCTGGCAATGCTCTGCTTGGGCTTGAGGTCCCTGGCACCTCTTGAACCCCTGGCAAAGCGGTCGTGTCAGGGGGGTACTGCCGGTCCAATGCTCGCCTTGCACTGCAGGGACACGTGGTGGGGATTAGGGCCAGGCTGAGACCACGGCCATTAGGGAATCAGGTCTCCATCTGGCCCCGCTCTGGGCCTGGCTTTCCAATTCCTGCTTTAATCAGTGGAATTGCAAGATATTACAGTTACCATAACAACGTCCCCGTGCCGGGGTCTCCACAGACCCGGCAGTGGGGAGGATGGAGAAAGCGGGTTGGTGGCCCTTGCCATGCAATGTCCTCCTGCTCTGCTGTGGCTGCACGTGCGGCACCCAGGACCCCCCCTTTCCTGTGTGGGGTCCAACACAGACCCCTGCAGAGCTGGGGCGTGGAGGGCACTGGCAGCTTCTCAGTGGCCACCTTGTCCGGGTGCCCATGTCCAGGCTGTCCTGTCCCTTCCAAATGTCCCGGAGGGACTCTACCTGAAAATAGCACCAAGCCCTGCCTGAGCCATCACCCCAGACTGGCGTCAGTCAAAAAAATCCAACCCCACCACCCAGAATTCAGGCAAAATCTTCTCCCCAGCAAGATCCAGTGGTGCCCTGGCAGCGCTGGGTTAATGGTTGGACTTGATGATCTTCCAGCCAGAACGATTCTATGATTCTATGACTCTATGATCCATGGAAATGCCTCAGACACCTTGGAGACCCCCTTTACCTTCATCCCTGGGGAATTATACAGGACTATTTCCCCCACAAAGGGGATTTGAATGTGTCCAAATTTTCCTTTGGACCCAGGCCCCTCTGTGGGGGTCACAGCAGGTTCCCCCCAGGATGTTCTCATCCTGGTGACCCCCATGTCAATGGAGGAGAGCATGGCCGGACTTGGTACCACCATCCCCTCAGCGTGGTGCAGAGCTTGCCCCATGCCCAGCCCCATGATACCATGGGGTAGCACCACATCACAGCCCCCCAGTAATGGATTCAATCCCCACGGGCACCCCCTGCCCCCCTGTGAAAGGTCAACGCCGGGGCTGGGGCAAGAGACGCCGCGAATCAGGCAGCTAATCTCGATTTAATGGAAATGAAATATTTAGCTTAGGGAAAAGATTTACCGTCTAATCTTAGTGAAATGAAGTCAAGAAAATAAATACATTTTTCAAAGGTGCTTTGGAGACCAGGTTTTCCAGCTGTGGGGGTGCTGGGGCGGCGGGGGCAACCCCGTGGGTGCTGCCATGCGTGATAGGAGCTGCTCATCCCGGGGTCTCCCAGCTGGCATGTCTGCGGCTGAGCAAGAGCTTTTCATGCTTTTAATAAGGGTGGTGAGAGGCTCTCGCGTGCTCTGGGTTTCGGGGTGCTGTGAATTCACGTGGGTGATTTCTGCACGGCTTGAGCTGGTTTGGTCCATCACTGACTCAGGGGGGATTTGGGGTCTGTGCCCCAACCAGCACCCCGGGGCTGGGGAAGGGCTGTGTGTGGGATTTGTGCAAGAGGGGTCCCGGCTGCGGCGTGGGCTCCAGGGATGTGGTCGTGGTGTGGCTGTCTCACGGTCCCTGGGCACAGGGCAGCGGTGTGTGTTGGTGCAATCTGGAGAATGGACCCAGTGAGCATCCTGGGGCTTGTCCAGTGGGATCACTCCTGTGGGCATGTGGAACTGCCTAAGGATGGTCTTGGGACCATGTGGGTACCCGTCAGCCATCCTGGGCATCCCTGCGAGGCTGTGCCCGGCTTTCCGGCTGCTGTTTCCACCCAAGATGTGAGGAGCGGTCCCGCACACCTGCACACCACGGGCTCGCCTGTGCCTCCCACCCTGCAAAGCCCAGAGGAGATGAGCCCTTGGAGGGGCTGGGACGAGCCCCTTCCCTCCAGCGATGGCCGTGCCCACCAGCCAGGGACTGGGGAGGGATGCTGGGGGTGATGCCAGCAGTGATGCCAGCAAGGGCCCCCAACTCTTGCCTTGCCAAGCAGTTCTGGGCCCTGGCAGGCTGGTCGAGCCCTGCCGTGGGGTCTGTGGTGGTGGCCCCACCGTGGGTGACCGTGTGGCCACTGCCACGCAGAGCCCGGCGGCTGGTCTGTCCCCGTCTGCCGCTGACCCTCGCGCTGGCCTGATTGGATCTTCCCTCTGCACCAGCTGTATTTATTTTCAGGCCGTTGCTGCTGCCGGCTGTCTGTCCTCCCCCGCCCATCCCTCCCCGGGCTCCCCCCAGCTTTATCGTGCTCCCAGCAAGGTGCTGCGTAACCCAAGACCCCCCGACTCAGCACAGATCAACCCGGGGCTGCCGACACCTCTCCTCCTCCTCTTCTCTGTCCTCCAGCTGGGCTTTTTCCAGTGTTGGGTTTTTTTTTTTCTTTCTTTCTTTCTTTCTGTTTAGCTCGAATGGATTTCATCCCATTTGTCCAGAATTAAGCTCCCGCAGATTTTAATTTGCTGACATTTTCTTCATCCGTTGGGTTGTGGATAGCAGGGATAACGCACGTGCTGCGCCGGTTCCTCCCCGCTCCCATCCCTGCCCATATGGCTGCTGTGCGTAGTAAAAGTGCACAACTGTAGTTCTGCTCAAGAATGATGAAATACGGCAGCGAGGGGGAAAGATGAGCTGTCTCGGGTGAGTAACGAAGGGACCTTGGAGGGGGCTGGGAGGAGATTGGGTTTAAAACAGCTTAATTCTGGGATCTAGCAACCCTCGGCACCGCAAAAGCGAGATGTGCTAAAAGTTAATTAACTCTTAGCATTCGTATTGCATCGGAGCTGCTCTTGTCAGGGGCTCTGCGGGCATCGCAGCTCGGGTGTGACCCCATCCCCTGCAGATGCCAACATCCTGGCTCTAGTCCTTGGGGAGCCGGGTGGTTTATCGGCCCTGGTCCCCGTGCCGAGCGTGTGTGCGGGCAGGGGAGCGGGTTATTTCGGGCAGGTCGGGGTCCCAGGAGTGTGCACCTCTCCACGCTGCTCTTATTCCAGAGCTGTTTCCAAACCAGGGCAGAGCTGCGATGCGGGCAGAGGAACGGCCCCAGCTCTGCGCCCATGGCTCTGCAGCACCGGCACAACACCCGCGGGTTTTTCTCCGGACTCTGGGGCCAAGGTTGCCCTCGGAGCCGAGTGGTTTGGGGGGATCCTCGCCTGCGTTGCACAGGGGTTTAGCACTCGCACCCCGCCGCGCACCCGCTGCCATCTCCCCTTGCACCGTGCGTTCCCCCTGTGCCAGAAACATCTATTTGAGGTAGAATTGGGGAGCGATGGAAAGGCAGATCCCCCCCTCCCCACTGACCTGCAGTGTTACAAAAGCTGGCGCATAAACCACTGATGCTTACACGGACACCGTCCCATTAACCTGGATTTGCGCAGCGGGATGTGCTCCAGGGCGCATCCAGCCTCTTGCCCTGGCCGCGTTAATTCCTTAGACGATAACTCTCGGGCTGTTTGGACTGCTGCGCGTTGTCCTGGGTCTCCTTTGTGTCACGTTGTGCTTCACGGAGAATAGTTAGGGGTAGCGTGATACTTCACTGCTCCCTTTGCTTCCCAACCAGCCTCTGCTCCAGGGGGAAAACCCGAGGGCACGGCAGAAGCCGCTGGCCGGGTGGCCAGGCCAAGCTGCCTGCAGTCACTTTTGATCCCTGCCAAAGATAAACCCGCTGCCCATCAGGGGTTCCCTTATTATGGGAGAAATTCCACCGAGTTCATCTTAATAATGCTCCAAACACCATCTATTTGTCTCGGCTTGTCTTTCATGGCAATAAAATCGCTTGGTGTGTTCCTGTATTAAAATACTCCAGCCATCTGTGACTGTCTTTGGATAAGAAATTTCATTTTAGCCCCCAGGATTTATATATTATGGGTTGTGCTGCTTCCCCGCAGCCACCCCCCCTTCATGTACCGGTTCCTTCAAGGCTGGGGGGAGCTTCCCAGCTCTCCTGGGTGCCAATGCAGCTGGAACCATGGGTGACCCCCCCCGAGCCCACATCGCTCTGGCTGCTGCCCGATGCAGCACCTCACATGGGCACCGTCCTCCTGCCCACGGTCCAGGCAGAGCCGCTGGCTGATAATGGAGGAATAGCAGCTCTTGTTTGCTCTCTGTTTTAAAAACTCCCTAATCTGATAGCCCAGCATATGTTCAACTGCCCAAAAAAAGGGAATTAGGGCAGCAGGAAAAAAAAACCAAACCAACGTGCCACCAGTGAAAACAATTGGGAGCGGAGTTGCTTTTTTTATTGGCTGAGTTCAAATAGGTCATGACCAAAATGCCTCGGTGCAAAATCTCCTGTTAGGAGATTAATTTCTTTGGGCATTTTCTGTAGTGCAGATTAAATCGACCTGGCCCGCTTGCACCCCACTACGGAGTCGCAGCTCTCATTTTGGGATGTGGTTACTTGGTCTGAGTTTTCCAGTACCAAAACGATGGGAAGCTGCGTTTGTGCCGGTGTTCCCAGCAAAGCAGGTTGGGCAGTGCCTTGGCCGGGGTCGCTGCTCTCTGAGGCTCCGAAAAGCAGAGGGTGATGAGTCCTCGTGTCCCAGGGCTGGTGTGAGGTGCTGGTGGGGGGCTCAGGGTGTGCAGGAGGTGCCGGTGGCTCCACATCTCCCCGGCACAGCGGCTGGCAGGGTCCCGTCTGTGCCACAGCGGGTCTGGGGAGCCTGTCCATGAGGCCAGGGCTGCATCGAGCAGCTGTTTGCACCCACCAACCTGCCCTCCATTCCTGATACCCACCAGGCGATGCTGGGCAGGATGGAAGCTGCAAAAAAAGCCTTTTTGGGGGTTTCTTTGAAGGTCTCCATGTCCCTGGCAGCTGTGGGGCTGCCTGTCCCTCCCCAGGGGAGGACAAAGCCACTGGCTCTTGGTGTGCAGTGTGGCTTGGGCACAGGGGCGCTGGGTTTGGGAGAGGTGAGAGCACCCCGAGGCCCCAGCTGCTGATGGGGAAGGTGACCCCCAGCCAGGCACTGGTGGTTGATGCTGCTCTGGGGAGGCTCTTGCCAGCAGAAAATGCATCGATCGTAACCAGAGCTGGTGCAGGGATGTATTGTGAGAGGGTGACCCTCCCCAGAAGCTGCAAGAGGCTCCTGACCCGAGAGCATGGCCACAGCATCCCACCATGTCTGCCCTCTCGAGTGGAATAGCATCTTCATTCCTTTTTAATGACAACATCTGCAAAACATCTGCAGCCAGATGAGAGATTACAGAGCCTCCCATTCCCGGGGATAACGGGATAACAGCCCCATGAAAATCGCAGGTCGACGCTTGCTGCCAGGCTGGAGCGAGGGTTCGGCAGCTCCGTGTCCTGCCCTGGCTGTCAGTGCTGCGGGGCTGGAGGCCAGCGAAGGCTGCCGACACCCCTCCCCACGCACGCAGGTACATTTGGGTGGAGAAAAACCTGCACAGGTTCCTAAGCAGGAGTCCTGTTACGTGGGTAAAGCCGTACGAGGTTGTCTCGCCAGAAAGCGTGTGGATTTTAGCACTGTGGCCCGCTGGCGGGGCTGACGTGCTGCTCCAGACCGGTGGCTGTTTGCACAGCACAGGCATAATCCAAGTGTAGCTCAGTGTTTTATCCACCCTGGGACGTGTTTTTCTGCACAACCGGCAGACTTCAAGGTCAGGTCTTTGCTAGTTGTTTTGGGGCTAAACCATACATTTTTTATTTCTCCTTCCTTTGCTTTGTGGAGCTTGTATCTGATGTTGGCAGCTCTGGAAAGCTTCACATCCTCTTCATCAAACGCGAGTACTGTGTCTAAAGATGGTGTTTTTGAGATTAAAGGTATTTTTTTCCTCTTCTGTCCCTAATGCAAAGCGCTGCTGTGTTGCCCTGCGGGTAAATGCTCATGGGGAAGGTTTGGGCCCATGGCTCTGCTCCCGATCCCAGTCCTGGTCTTGGTCCTGATGCAGATCCTGGTCCAGGTCCTGGTTCTGGTCCTGATCCTGGTCCTGGCCCTGGTTCTAGTCCTGGTCCAGCCCGGGCAGCTCCACCTGCACCCAGCAGCCGCGCACCCGCCGCCAATGCCGTTTGCCTTTAAGGTTTCTCACCCATTACAGCAGCATGTAATTTAAACAGAAGCACTTTAGAAGTCAACTAATTAGCACCAGGGAGGCATCCCCCCGGAGTTCGGCGCCGAGCAGTGCCCTCCTTTCTCTTACGAGATCCTTCCAGCTGGAAATCACAGGCACTGCAGATTTTAGGGAAGGCGAGAGGCTTCGCGGCGGCGAGCCGGGGCAGAGCCGGAGCAGGGAGGGCAGAGCAGGGGCTACAGCCCCAAAACGGAGGCACTCGGTAGATGGTAAACCTCCAGCCGGGGCTGAGAGCGTGGCGGGGAGGCGAGGGCGAAGGGAGGCAGGGACTCAGCCCAGGTAGGGTTTGCCGGCGAGCCAGCCCATCTGGCCGCGGTCCCCGCGCCCTGCAGGGGTGCCAAGTGGCAGGGGGGCACCGGCTGGCGCGGTTTGGTTCTTGGATCCGGCCGCGTCGTGGGCGTGAGCCGAGGCTGAGGCTCGGCTGCATGAGGATCTGAAGCATCTCCCTTTTGTTCCCAACGCACCCCGACAAATGGGAAAGGACCGGAGTTTCTCTCGGCATTTTCGGTAGGTCTCTCCGCTGCGCTGCGCCGCGCGGCGTGCATGGCGTGGGATGGGCTGGGAAAGCCGCATGCCCTGGCAGGCATCCCCACGATGGCCCTCCTGCTGCTCAGAGCTGTGGGGTCCCTGCCTCTGGGCACCGGTGCAGCCCTGCCACCAACCTGTGCCCACCGCAGCCGCGGCACGAGCTGTCGGGGGGTGTCCAGCAAAGCTCAGATGAAAAACTGGGGGTTGGGGCTGGAGAAGAGCCCATCTGGGGCTGCTTTGTCTCCATGGCTATAGTCCAGCCAAGGGATGAGCAGTGAGGATGTGGGCTTGGGGCTGCTGCGTGGCGCAGGAGGTGTGATGGAGCGAGGGCCAGGGACTCCTCACTCCCAGCCCCGGTTGAGGGTGAGCTCTGAGAAAACTTGGGGCTGGTTTCACCCCCTCCCATGGGGGCTGGAGCCACGGCTGCTGCCCTGCTCGAGGGCACGCATCCTGCACTGGTGAAACTCCGCACCCAGCTCAGTGTGGGACCATTTGGGCAAGCTCAGAGCCCGTCGCAGGACACCTGCGCTCCTGAAAGGTGCTTTTCCAGGGTGCGGGGCTGGCGGGGACGCAGCCGTCAGTGAGCGCAGGCTGCAGAAACAGGACGGTCCATCCAGAGGTGAGCTGCAAGTGACTGCCTGGGAGGTTTAAAAATAGCCCGTGTGGCAAAGACCGAGATGCGCTAAACACGAAGTGATCCCCAGAGCTGAGCCAAGCAGTGGTGGGCTCCTTCCTGCCGGGCTGCTTTGGAGAGAGAAAAGGCAAAGCATCTCGCAGGCTCTGGGGCCTTTCCCAGCCTGGAAAATGCCCTGAACTTGCCCTGATATGGACTGACTCTTCCCGAGGAGCGTGTGCTGACACCGCTGCAGCGGAGGGACAGTGCACCAGGGCTGGGGAGCGGGCACAGGGCTGCAGTGCCCAGGGCTGGGGACGCCTTTCCCGTCCCTTCCCCAACAGGGAACAGAGCCAGGCCTGACCTGGAGGAGGAGAAGGAAGAGGAAGCTGAAGGCTTTCCATCTTCCAAGCCCTCCCACAGGCTGCTGGGAGAGGGGGGCTGCCCCTGGACCCAGGCTGACCTCTGCAAACAGGATGGGTGCATCCGTGCTCTCCACCGACAGGCAAAGCCGGGCTTGTCCCATGGGACAGCAGGATGCTGCAGAAACAGCGGCAGAAATAGAAATTCCTGCTAAGCACCGGGCACCATCCCCTCCACACTGGTGCTGGTGCATGCTGCGCGCATGGCATTGCAGCAGAGTAGGGGACAGGATGAGGCATCAGTGCTGGCTAACAACACCTCCTGTGCTGCCTTTGGTGGGTCCCTCGTTGGGGACCAGCCCTGAGCACAGACAGTTTGGGGGCCAGCACCCACTGAAGCGCAGGACATCGGGGAGCTCAGGGGCTCCAGCCCCCAGCAGCACTGGGGCCACCCTGGGCTCCCCGAGGCCGTGCTGCAAATTCTCTCAAAGGGTTTTGCCTGCTTTAATAGGATTATTTTTACCAGTCACTTAGCTCCTCTCCTGGCTAAGACCCCATTTTACTTCTAGCCCTGAGTCAATTCATGGTGGAAGCCTCAAAACACACCCCTGTGCCTGCTTATCGAGCTGGCCAAACTTTGCTCCTCAACCCTGATGTCTGGCCAGCCCGCAGGAGGAGCAGCCGTCAGCGCAAAGTGGGGCAGCCCTGCTGCAACCAGCAAGGCCAATTTAATTTGGCCAACTTAAATAGGAGCGTGCTCGTTTTGCCTACAAGGAACCCGGACTTCTCCCTGATGGGATTCCAGCTCGGGATGTGAGGTCCTGCCGGGACGGGACTCGCCGCCGCAGCACCTCATCCTCCCGTGCCACAGGGCTGTGGCCACCCCGTTCCCGCAGGAGCCCGCCTGCAGCTGGGTCAGCCCTTTATTAGCTCTTTATTAGCACGATTCCACTCTTTTCTAGTTGCTGCTGAATCACAAATTGTCTGTGAACTGTCCCAATGTGTTACTTATTTTACATTGTCACCAAATGCTCGGCGTGAGCACATGCCAGCCTCGGGATGGCTTGCGAGCTGTCTGCTCCTACTCAGCGTGAGCACCAGCTTTTATTTTGAGCTCTTCCTTTTGTTGGGGGGTAAATAGAGATGTTCTGGTAGAGTTGGGATTTGAAGCCTCCCCTTCCGTCTCCTCTGGCTTCTTCACCCAGGCTCTCAGGTTCCTTTGGGGATGTTGCCCAAGGGAGCCCCTGGCCAGCCCCAGCCTCTCCGGCCGCGCTGCGTTGGCAGCCGGCCATCGCCACAGCCACGTCGTGCTGGTGGTGCAGCCCCTCCGAGCAAGTTCCTCTGTGTCCTCCAGTTCCAGCTGGGAGTTTAAGGCCCAGTCGATGCCTCCCGTGATCGTGTGGTCCTGGGGGGTTTGGAAGCGACGCTCACATCCCTCCTCCACCCCAAGTGTCGGAGCTGGTGTTAATGCCGGGAGGCGAGGTGAAGAACACTAACGAACCTCACAAGACAGCATTGTCTAACGAGCCAGGGTGCAGGGAGGAGTTGCTATAGAAACACACGGAGATAACAGCTCCTCCAGAAGCCCCTAAATGTGCAAACAGGAGGGTAGGAGTAGGTGAGTGGGGTGTCAGCGTCACTGTTGTGGTGGCAGAAGGAAAAGGAAAAGCATTTCCCTGGGTTTCAGGGTGAACACCCAGCCAGGGTAGGAGTGGTGCAGATGGATCCTCCTGGGATCCTGCTTTGTGCCCCCTGTGCATCCCCCAAGAGTCCTGGGGGGTCCCTGTGGGGGCCACAAAGGCCACTTAGCTGCTGGCAGAGGTGACCTGAAACCGGAGCAAGTTCCCAGCGGTGTCCCCTTGCCTGCAGCATCGCTGTGCCCATGCTGGTCCCCGCAGCACCAGCATCTCCCAAGGGATGTGAGGCACCTGCCTGGGCGTGGTGGGAGCTGGAGGGGTGGCAGAAACCGAGGCTGGAGCCCAGGAAGGCAGAGCCCAGGGCTGCCAGTCCAAGGCTGGAGCAGGAGCAACATTCTGAGTGTCCTAGAAAGTGCTGGGGAAGAAACTGGTCTGGAGGAGGTGGTTTGGCACTGGCAGCACAGGGGACACTTGCACATTGGGACCCTGGCCATGGGTGCCACACGACAAGGAGCAGGGTCACAACGGGACGGGCACCGCGGGGACAAGGGTTCTCCCCTGCCCACCTCCCTGGCTGTTGGCATGGGGGGAGGCAATGAATCTGGGACTCGAGCTGAACCTCGTCATCGGCGTACCGGGACTGGCAGCTGAAGGGGTCTGGGATGGGACATGTGAAGAGTCTCTATGAGCACTGTGGAGGGGTCCAACATCTTTATCCTGATGGAGCTGGGACAAGAGATGCAGCCGGTGTCCCTGGTGTCCCCAGCATCCCTGGTGTCCCCAGTCCTTGTGTTTGCAGCACTGGGAGGACTGAGGCCAAGACCGCATCAGAGGCTCGGGCTGCTCTGATCTTTCCTTTCCAGGTATGGCTGGATCAGGAGCTCTGGGCCATGGCCAGCCCTGCCCCATTCCTCACTCCCCTCCCTTGTCTCATTCTTCCAGGATTTTCATCCCCAAGAAGCACCGGCAGCGGTTTGACGAGGTGGTGTCTCAGAGCCTGATCAGCAAGCTCTGCCGCTCCAAGAGTGAGCATCACAGCAACCGGCTGCGGCGCAGCCGGAGCGAGGACCACCAGGAGCGGCTGCTCGTCTCCACCCGCGCCAGCTCTGTGCCTCGCAGCCATGAGGAGCTCAGCAAGAGCCTGCGGAAAACCACCTCGCTCATCACCAGCAATGTGGCCTCGGGGGCTGCCCGCAGGTAACACCTCTCCTGGACACCCTTGAGTTCACGTCTGATTTGGCGTGGATGGTGGCATGGGGGAGGGATGCCAGGGAAAAGGGGGAGGCAGGAGGAAAGGGGATGTCTTTGGTGTGCAGAGTAGGTGACATCCTCCTGGGCTGAGCATGAACAAAGACCTGGAGGGATTTAAAAGCCATGTAGAAATGGTGCTGAGGGACATGGTTTAGCAGCGACCTGGCAGTGCTGGGGTAATGGTTGGACCTGATGAACTTAATGGTCTCTTCTTTACAAGAAGGACATAGAGAAGCTGGAGGGTGTCCAGAGAAGGACAACAAAGCTGGGGAAGGGTCTAGAGCACAAGTCTGGTGAGGAGCAGCTGAAGGACCTGGGGGTGTTGGGCCTGGAGAAAAGGAGCACCCTGGCACCGAGCAGGCTGTATCCTCCTGCCCTGGAGGAGGGAGGAGGGACGGTCAATCCATGGCACACAGGGATTAACCCACTTCTCGCTGCCCATATGGCCAGAGCTCAGCAGCCCCACAGGGCAGGTCCTGCCTCTGGTGCTGGCTCCGTCTCTGCTGCCAGCCCCGTCTCACAAACAAGAGTGCAGGATTTGGTCCATCAGCATCTCTGGGGAATCCTCCCAGGAGGATTGGGCTCTGATTCCACATTTCCTTTCTTCACCTGCAGAACTGTGCGAGTTTATAAAGGCAACAGAAGCTTTGGCTTCACACTACGTGGCCATGCCCCGGTGTGGATCGAGTCTGTTCTGCCAGGTAAGGAAACCGCCAGCTACAAGATTCAAAGACACTTATTTATCTCTGGTCTGCGGTCGAAATTTTAAGTGCCTGCTGCTTGCTAGGAAATAGCAAAAGGGGCTTTTACAAGGCTCAGTGATGGAGTTTTCCCAAGTGGAATAACTAGTGTCGTTGGTACTGTTTAGTTTGGCTTTATGAACTCCCCGTTTCGAAAGGTGGGAAATGTCTGTGCTCGGTGAATAGCCCAAAATCAGACCTGCATCTCCAATGCAAGCTGGGCGCCGGCATCACTGTGCCCGTGAACAGCTCCAGCCCACCCCGATAGTCCAGCTGCAGCAGAGACCCCAGGGGTGTCCCTGGGCACGGCTACAAGCAGAGGGCCACCAGCTAAAGCCCCTCTTGTTCCCTGTGCATTTAGGGAGCCCGGCTGAGAAGGCTGCTCTCAAACCTGGAGACCGGATCCTCTTCCTCAACGGTCTGGACATGAGGTGAGAGACTCTTGAAAAGGGCTCCTGGGGGGTGGTAGGTGGCCAAGCACACGCGTGTTCATTTTTGCACCACAGAAATGAGAGCTGTCTGCTGAAGTGCACCAGGGGATTCGCCCCATACAGACATCTCCTTTACTATTCTTCTACAAAAGTTGTCTCTAGAAGTAGTATTTCAGCTCCATCCCTGCTCCTCGTCTGACTTTCTGTGCAAATAACGCGTGTATAAGGCATGACACACTCTACAGAGCCGGTGTCCTGGCCACAGCCCACCCGCAGACCCCGATTCGAGCCACTGTGAGTTAAGTTGTGCGAGTTAAACACCCAGGGCTCTGCTTCTGGAAGGAACAGGGCACCAGCCAGCACACAAATCACTCCCAGAACGGGATCACAAGCTTAAAACCACCTGGGCAATCACGTTCCCACCCAGAGGTTAATTCTTCTAGATATTATTTGTGCGCAACCAAAGCGACTAACCCAGGGCTGAGCGTGCCCCTCGCCAGGCAGCGGCACCAGCCTTCCTATGGGCTCGTCCGTCCGTGCAAACAAAGCAAGAGCAAAGGGTTAGAGGAGGCTACACGATAAGAGAGACTGATGAATATTTAAAGGTTAGACATCTGATGCTGCTTCTGTCAGTGCTCAGGGTCTCTCATTTCAGCTGATCCAGCAAACTGTTGGCTGATGCAGCACTGCCAGAAAATAGAGGAGACCGAGTTGAAGGTTGTCCTCGTCCCAGGCTGGCCCATGCCCCTCTCCAAGGACAGTTTTATTTTCCTAGAAAAATGCATTTTACATCCACCTTGCATTTTCTTTCCGTGCAGAATGAGGGCAGGCAAGGGGAGACCCGCAGCACTGCATCGCTTAAATCGAAAGTTCATCTGCTGGGTCATAAAGTACCGTGGGCTTTGCCGGGAGAGCCGTGCAGTGCGCTCGCGGGGATGCTCCACGGTGATTCCTTGCTGCAGGCTCACGGCGCTGATTCAGGCGCCCCGGGGAGGCCTTTTTCTGTGCAGCGCTGATAAAACCAAGCAAAGGTTGAGAGTCCAGGGGAATCGCCGCAGGGCCTGGTGCCGGCTGGCTCTGAGCACGAGGAGGGTTTTCGCAAGCGGAGCGGAGGCAGCTGCAGGCTCCGTTTCCCTGCTGCTCTGACCTGGCTCTCCCCTGCCCCGCAGGAGCTGCTCCCATGACAAGGTGGTGTCGATGCTGCAGGGCAGCGGGGCGATGCCCACCTTGGTGGTGGAAGAGGGGATCATCAACTTCTCCAACGGTAAGAGCGCGAGGAGAAGGGCTTCTGGAGAGGCAGAAACCCTGCTCCCCAATTCCCCGTGCAGGAGGGAACCGCCGAATCCCTCCTGTCAGCTCAGCAGGTTTAACGCGCTGCCTGGAGGCCTGGGATCAGGCTTAATCTCAGGCTTGGACGCTCTCCAGAAGGGTTCATCCTACTGTATGATCATCCTTGACAGCCCTTGCCAATGTCCTTTATGTGCAGTCTGTGCCATGTACTTGACTGAAGTAATCCAACCCCGCGCATCCGTGGTCACCGTGCAAATCCCGTGGTTGTGTGTGGACCGCGCTGTTCGCAATAACTGCTGCTGCCATGAATAATTTAGCTTGGTGCTGGTGAGCGAGGAGAGGGAGCAGAGGGTATCTGGGGCGATGTGGGTGGTTGTCAGCGTGGTTTCAGCTGCAGGGCAGCCCCGGGCAGAGCACGGTTGCTGCTGTGGTCCCGGAGCTGTGCCGAGGCACGAGGGTCAGGGTGTCACTGGGGTGCTGCTCTGCAATGCACAGACCCAGGAATTAGGGACTGGCTCTTCCCTCCAGAGCAGCAAGGGACTCTCCTGAGCTTCACCTCTATGATGCCAACTCTTTTGCACGTGCGCTAGAATCAAAACTGAGCACCCCACTACTTCACAGCACAGAACCAGTGGCGCTCAAACGGCTTCACTGACCCCCAAAAACCCCAAGAAAAGATGGAAAGTTTTGCTCCCACTACCTTGGCCATATTCCTGCATGGATAAGAGCATCCCGCAGTCTTGGCCGCATCCTCCATCCCAGCTGTGCATGTTGCCCTGTGCTCACTGCAGAGGTGGCACAAGGACCAGCGCAGATGAGTGTGGCAAAGCAGATGACCTTCCATGACTCACAGGTAACCCTTGACTGATGCTGCTTTTGAAATTGATGATTATCATAAAGTGCTTTGAAACTTGAGCAGAGGCTTTAGAGAGCCAGAGAAGGAATATAATCTCTATGTGTTCCCAGAAAGTGTGGAAGCAGCATGTTCAAAGAGATAGAACCCAGAGAGCATCCCAGTCAAAACACCCCTGCTCGTCTCCTATTCCATGGACCTCCTGGAACAGCCATGAGCTCCAGAGCAGCTGGTCCAGAGGACAGGAGGAAGGCAGGGGTGGTCTGAGCTCCAGATGAGCCGTTTCACCTTGCCATAACTCTGCCTTCCAGTGACTGAAATCTGGTTTTGCTGGGGTAGCGCTGTCTCTATCAGCACATCAGGGTTTGCATTTCTCTGGAGCACCCGTTGGGTGCGGGCACAGCTGCCCTGGCTGTCCCCTGGACTGGCCCCTGGTTTGAGGACAAACCTTTTAACCTGTGGCTAAGACCCTTTGTCTGTTGAATTTTCTTTTTTTCTTTCTACCTGCGCCTTGCAGACTCTGACTCTGCTGACTCCCCGAGCACCTCCTCCGCCCTCACCTCCCTGCAGTGGGTTGCAGAGATACTCCCCTCTAGCATCAAGATCCAAGGAAGGACCTTCACCCAGCAGCTGGAGCACCTGCTGACCCCCCCTGAGCGTTATACCATCTGCAAAGCGCTGGAAGGCTTCTTCCAACATCGGTAACTCATTAGCAGCTCCATTCATCTCGTGCTGGTACCTGGCCCGGTAGCAATGCCTGTGCCGGGGTGGATCTCCAGGCAGAGGAGACCCTGGCTGCGAAGCCGTCAGTGCTGAGCTCTGCCACGAGCACCTTCTCCAGTTTCCCCAGCTGTGTATTTCCCTGTGCGTGTCCGCAGGGCACAGGCCCGTATCTTGCCAGGTGTCCTGCCTGAGGACAGGGCACCCTTTAGCTTTGAGGTTAATTCAGTCACCCCTTAATCCCTCCTAAAGTGACCTTGGTCCCCTGCAGCACAGTCTCTTGCTGTGTGGCCATCCCTGACGGCCACAGATCCTGTTCCACCTCTTTAAGCAAATCTCACCACGTTTCATCCTTGCCTCCTCACTCTTCTCAGCATCTCAGCTGCAGCACTCCCTTGTCGGCAGCACGGGAACGGCTGTGGCTGGCAGAGCTCTCATCCTGCAGTGGAGCATGTCCTCCTCGCCTTGCCACGAGGGTCGAAACCGATCCCTTGGCAGACTCAAGACTGCCAGTAGTGACCTTGTTTTCTGCCCTTGATCTTAAACCTTTCTGCACCGTGGTGAATAAGCTGTCCCTCTGGGTGCTGGGAGATGCTGCTGAGCTGGGCTGCTCCTCGGGATGCTGCGTCCCGCACGGGCTGTGGATGCACCAGCCAGGGCCAGGCAGGCTCCTGCTGGTGTAAAGACCGAAGGATCAGAGGATCTGAATCCTCAGTGTGACAGGGCAGAGCAGTAAAGCCCTCAGTATTCAGGTTACTGATGGTAAGAGGACCAAGCTACCAAGTCCAAAGCTGTAGCACGGCCGCTGTGCCCACAGCCCGACCCCACAGCATCCTCCTGCCCGCAGGACCCATGGATGCTGGGGGGGGCACAGCTGCGTTAACCCCCTGGCACCAAGGGATGGGAGCCCAGATAAGCAGCTGTGGCCTCCGACTGCTCCAACCAGGAGAGAAATCCCCAGACATGAAGTTTACGTTGCTTGCCACCACAGCTTGCAGATACCAGCATTTCGCAGCAGGAGATGGAGTCAGGACACCCCTGTCGTGGGCTTTGGCCAGCTGGCCCTGGCCACCACCCAGGAGCAGCAGAGGCTTGGTGGGGCAGAGCAGCCACATGCCCCAGCAGCTCCTCTACAACACTTTAACTCTTCTGAATGGGAAACAGGCTTCTGACAGGCCAGAGCTGTGTGCGGCTCCACAGAAAAGGCAGATTAGCCCCAAACTAGGGAGGACTTAGCAGGAGTCTTCTGGCAGGCTCCAGATAGCTCCTACCACTTCCCATCCCTGCTGGGCACTGAGGTCCCTCCCAAGATATGTCATTAATGAAGTGCTTGCAACATCTGAGCCTCTTCAGTCTTCAGCTCTCCCCTGCTCCTTGGCAGGAGATGGTCTGTTCAGTTAACACCAAGACAACAGATTTGTTCCTGCTTTCGCAGTCTCCTTCATAAGAGGTTCTTACTGTTACTGCTACAATAGCTGCAGTGAGCTCTAACTCATCATCACTGCCTCAGTTTCTCAGCAGAAAAGCAGCCCGACTTTAGCTCCTTGACCCTGGCCAGCCTTTCTCCCCCAGGCTGCTTTATCCTCCTCACTGAACCGGGTGCTCAGCCCTTGCTGTTATCATGGGCACCAGTTGCCCAGCTCTGCTTCCCCAGGGGTTCCATCCCTCGCTCGAACCCTATGTTGGACTGATCGGTTTGTGCCAAGGACCCGGAGGCAAAGCCGGCAGCCGAGAGCCAGGCGGATCCAGGCTGGGAAGCGCCGGATCCCAGGGAAGCGGCGTGGCGGGGCTGTGCCGGAGGGATGCGCTCACTGCCCAGCCCTCTCTTTCCGATTTTGCAGGAATATTGACACTCTCATTGTGGATGTGTACCCGGTGCTGGACACACCGGCCAAGCAAGTCATTTGGCAGTTTATCTACCAGCTGCTGACATACGAAGAGCAGGAGCACTGCCAGCAAAAGATTGCCAGGTTTCTTGGTTACAAGTCCTTGGCAGGTGAGAGGAAAGCCCCTGTGCTCCGGCACGGACACGCCATGTCCCACCAGGCCCTTGGGGAGCTCGGTCCACGGTGCTGGGAGCAGGCTGGGGCGGTGATGTAGGGCAGTGCAGAGGAGGTTCCAGCTCCTGGCACTGATGAGGTTGATCTGTAAATGTCAAGCAAGAGGTCACCTCTTCTGCACCGTCTAGTTCTGGAAGGAAACTCTGCCTTGAGAGGAGAGATGGCACCTGAGACGTTGTGTCCGGGAGCAAAGGCTTTTGGAAGCTGCTGGGGTTGTTAGACCTTAGGAAGTCCCAAAAGGAAACTGCTTCTCTCAGAGCAGAGGGGCAATATAAGCCATGACAGTGGTGTTCCTCAGGATGTCTCCAGCAGGCAGATGTGCACAGGTATCCGTGGTTAGAGGAGGTGGGGAGCGTGGCTCCTCCAGCAGCCCCGTGCCTGCCCAGGAGAGCTGCTCCCCCAGAAAGACTTGGAAGGCAGTCGGTGATTCTCCTCAACCTTGGTCCCCTCGCCCCTCACCGTCACCTGGGGCTGTGGCAACAAAAAACCCAGCTGTGGTTTGCTGAGGATTGTGGGCTTTGCCGTCAGACAGCAAAGTGAGGGCAAATTTGGAGTGAAATGTCTTAATCTTTGGATTTGTGCTTCTTAACTGCTTTCAAATTCTTCAGTTCTAAGCTGTTTACACAGTGTTGAAGTAAGGAAGAAGTTCTTCACTCTGAGGGTGGTGAGACTCTGGCACAGGCTGTCCAGGGAAGCTGTGGATGCTCCATCCCTGGAGGTGTTCAAGGCCAGGTTGGACGGGGCTTTAAGCAGCCTGGTCTAGTGGGAGGTGTCCCTGCCATGGCAGGGGGGTGGAACTAGATGATCTTCAAGGTCCCTTCCAACCCAAACCAGTCTATGGTTCTGTAATTCTATGACATGTTTATTTCAGACTCAATGTAGGTTAAAAGAGGTGTTGGTTGAAGAGAGACTTTGGGAGGAACACAGTTACTTTAGCACAGCCTTTCTCCTCGTGGGGAGAAACAGCTCCAAGTCCTGGTGCAAACCCTCCCTGCTGTGTGTGGAAACCTGTTGGGTATTTGCTCATCTAATTTGCACTCCCAATTACCACTGCTTTGGTGTGTGCAGAATCATGGCCCAACCTACCGAAGGTGTCGTATGTTCCAAGAATGTAGACCTTAACATTGGTTTCTAAAGCAGAAGGTCTCAGAGGGCAGGCAGCCGATATGTTTGCAGCTGTATTTCAGAATAGAGCCCCTGGCAGAGGAGGAAAGCACGGGAGTGACTCTCCCAGGACCAGGCTCTTCCAGACAGTTGTCCCTGGCTCACAGGCTGGTCCCTGGCTCCTTTCAGCTTCTCAGGTGAAAGGGGCAGTCTCTGACCATGGTTGTTCTGTTGCATGACATGTGTCCACACGTGGAAGCGCAATGGCCAGAGATCTCTGAATTTGGCTTAATCCTTCATCTGGGCTTCTTCCAAACTCGGTGGTGATCTCTGATGTTTGTGTGTATCGGGCTGTGTGAGCATTGGTCTGTCGGGTACCACAGACACCGATGCTCCAGTATCTCCATCCTGCTGTGAGTCTGAGCCTCTTGAGCTGTCACACTGAACTGCACACGGACCAACCCACCAGACAATGTTGTTCTTCCAGGCAGCATTGTGGTGCTGGCCCCTACTCCCACCTTGTCCCTTGAGGGCAGGAAGGAGTTATCTGGGTCCTGCTGGACCAGCCTAGCTCCGGGCTGGAGTTTCATGTGCACCATAAGCTGGTGGATGCCAATCCTGCTGGAAAAAGCAATGGCATGTCCCGTCTCTGAGCATCCATCCCCTTGTCCTGTGCTGGCAGGAGCGTTGTAACCTGCTCTGCTCCCCGGGGCCAGCGTGAGGATGGGGCAAGCAGGGGGGGGACAGGCAGTCGCCGTGCCAACAAGGCTGTGCATGGGGTCATGGTCAAGGGCAGGGCTCAGAGAGCAGCTGCAGGTGCCATGGGTCTGGGGGAGCCCCGTGTCGTGGTGAGGAGGAACGCGGGAGCTGCGGGGTCCGGCACACACCAGCCGTGCCTTACAAAGGGTGTTTTCTGCTGCAGCTGAGCCAGAAGCAGAGGACCGCTACCGCAGCTCCGTTCGAGGGGCCTCCTTGTGCCGGGGAAGCCTTCGAACCCCCCGCCCCGAGGAAGGGGGGGCAGCAGGTGTGTGGCTGGGGCTGCACAGGGGGTCCCGCTGCAGGGAGGAGGGTGCTGGGTTGTGCCTGTGGTGTCCTGCTCTGCCCTAAGCCAAAATGCAGACCTATTCCTAAGTGTGGATGGTGGGAGAAGATGGAGGTCAGCATGACTGGAAATCCATGTTTTCAGGAACAGTTGAAATGAGCAGTTCAACCAGAGGCTGCTTGGGCTGAGGCTGAACCTTGTTTCCAGTCCCTTCCATTGCTCAGATGTGAACTGATCCTGCTGGTCTGAGCCCTCCCTTCTGGGGTGCACAGTTTCTAGCATTCCCATTAACTTTCTTGGACACCATCAAATTCACAGGGAAAACAGCATTTGTGAAACCCTCACGAGAAAGAAGATGATGGTTCAGTGCCACTTGGAGCCTCCGATGATCTACACTTACGGCACAAACCCTCTCTCTTTTCAGAGAGGAGCCGCTTATCTCCCCATTCCTCTGATAATCCCATTCTCCTGGTATTGCCGCAGGCTCTTCTGCAGTCCCCACATCTCAAACCCTCTCCTCCAGCAGCACCCCAGGCTGTTGGTTGTGTTTTCAGACCTTTAAGTCTTTATCTCCCTCTCCCAGATGGCAGGACAAGGCTTCCTGCCTATTCCTCCATCCCTCTTAGCTGATTGTGACAGGCATTTCAGCTGCGCTTACAGCTTCTGCCCATGAGCTCCCCACCATGACCTCTCCATCGTGACCTCCTCACCGTGACCTCCTCACAGTGACCAGCCAGGCTCTGCCAGTGCTCCAGCTGCCAGCTTTCTTCCCAGCACCCCTCGCCGGGAGCACGGTGCTCCTCGGCTGTCAGGGAGCAGTCAACTCCAAGACATTTCCCTGGGGAAGATCCTCTAACCTGCCTCTGAGGAGCATTTCTGGTCATGATTCCAGCACGGAGAGGCACCGACAGCTGCGCACGCCAGAGGGAAGCCACTCGCCCAGGCAGATGTTCGCCAGCTGTGGGGAGCAGCCTCATCCTCTGCTGCCCTGCAGAAGCAGCCTGTGACCTCTCGTGCCAGCCTCACCCAAGCTGGAGCAGGCTCTGGGTTGCATCCTGCCGTGGGTGCTCCTACTTCACATCCCTGCGCATTTTTTACAAGAAGCAGACAACATTCCTCAGTACTGGAGAGGGAGGTGATGCCAGAGGGATGCATCTCCTATGCCCAATGAAAGCCCCTTCTCATTGCAGCCACCTATGTCCAACCTGGGCTCTTCTCTCTTTGTTGCTGTCACAGAATCACAGAATCCCAGCATGGCTGGAAGGGACCTCTGGAGATCATCTGGTCCAACCCCCTGCTCCAGCAGGTCACCCAGAACAGGGGGCCCAGGATCGCGTCCAGGCACCTTTGGAATCTCTCCAGAGAAGGAGACTCCACAACCTCTCTGGGCAGCCTGGGCCAGGCTCTGGGCTCTGCGCACACAGGTCCAGTTTGGTGCTGGTGTGAGCGGAGCTGCTCTGCTGGGCTCTCTGAAGCTCTGCCCATCCCAGTACTCAGCCTGGCCCTGACCACTGGCTGGAAATATTGTGGCTGAAGGGGATGAGAGTCCGTTCAACCTGCCCTGCAGCACCTCGGGAAAGGCAGGGATTGCAGATTGCTTCCTCCTGCAGCCCTTCACACACCGCTGGAGATCAATCAGGGGTCTGGACACATCTCTCAGAGCTTCTACTGCTGCAGCCATTAGCCTCTGAGCAGAAGCTCTCCATGGATATAACTGGAAAAACAGAGTTTCATTTGGAGCTGGTCAAATGAACCTCACTCCAAGCGAGCTCCCTTGTGCCTTCACGGGGGTCCAGACCTCCCTCCCTCCTCCTGTCCCCTGCAGAGCCCCATCTCAGGGGACACTGGTGGGGCGGCCAGCACTGCCCGGGCATCTGTGACCGAAAGGACCAGGTTTTGGAAACTGCGACCTCAACTGCCATGTGTGGTGACCCTGACTGTCCCACCTACCCAGGGACTGGAGGAAAAGAAACCAAGGAAGAAGAAACACCACAGCACTGCAGCACCTCGATACCTGGAGAGTTCTCCACACAGTGCAATCTGCCGCCTGTGCCCTGGATAATGTCCCTTCCCTTCAACAGTGGTGGAGACTCCTCGCCCAGCACTGTCCCTGCAGCGAGGAACACACCGAACACGCCGCAGTCACAGCACTGCTCCTCTGCTGGGGGTCTATAGGCAAATCCACAAGCTGGGTGATTGAGAGATAAATAATATCCTCATTTTCTAGAGAAAGAAGCTGAATATGGAGAGGTAAAGGGCAGAGGAGGATTTTTTTCTCGGTCGTGCTTGTTTCCTAGCACACATCGTGTCATTGCTGCTGACTTCTGGGTGGCTTCTGCTGCTGCCCGGGGAAGCTCACAGTGAGACATTCTGTTTCCCAGGCAGCCCACGCATGGGGCCACTGGCTGCCCTGCATCCATCCCTTGGGACCCCCAGACCTGGGAATTCCCAGTGCTTTGCTCTGTGCCTGGGCTGGGAGGATGCTCTGGGTCCCAGCAGGAGAGAGGGAGGACCCTGATGGGTCAGGACCATCAGGAATCCCAGGAGCAGAGGCAGAAGGAAGGGCTCCTGACTGTCTCTTCCTTCCCTGGCAGGCCAGAGTGACACCGTGGAGGTCCCAGTTCGCCTGATCCCTGGAGAGCGACAGGCTGGTGATGGCACATCCCTCCCGGAGACACCCAACCCCAAAATGGTGCGAGCTCATGGGGCTGGGTGGGGGGCACTTCTGGGAAGTGCTTTGTTGATGTGTGGGACCGTTGTGTTCATGAGAAGGGTTGACAGCTATGAATCTGTGACAACTTGAGTCCTTTCATGTTAACGCAGGAAAGCAGAAAAAAGGGACTGGCGGGGGGGAGGATGCGTCTGCTGGTGGCTGACAGCATCCCTGCCTCACAGCTCGTCCCCGAGCTCGCTTCCCTGGGCAATTAGAGTTAATAAGGCTGGTGTCTGTCAGCGTCTTCCCACAGCCTTGTGATGAGAGGCTCTTGGGGAGCTTCAGGAAAGGCAGAGTGACCTTGGGTTGGTGTGGTGACTGACCGCGACAGTTGGGGTGAGCAGGTCTGTGGTGGCTGTCCTGTCCCTGGGACATCGCAGGTCTCTGGGGTATCGCCCAAGCCCCGTCCCCATTCGGGCCTCGACAGCAGCTCTCTGCCCTTTTTTCAGATGTCGGCTGTCTACGCAGAGTTAGAAAACCGCCTGATCGGCAGCTTGGCTGGCAAGATGGGCAACGCTGCCCTGCACCGAGCATCGCCTCCTGCCCCAGAGCTGGCACACGCTGCAGGTACCGCCCGGCTTCCCACGGCGAGAGGCAGTCTGGGGGTTCCCAGGCGGTGGTGGATGGTGCTGGACAGGCAGGGGCAGGAGAAGACATCTTCCTCTTGGTGCCATTTTATAATGAAGCAGTGATGGTGCCCATGTGTGAGCCCAGCGATGGCTCCTGCAAAGCTGCATCTGCAGGAGGGCAGCGGAGTGCGTGGGATGGGACAGCTTGCCCGGGGAGGTTGTAGATGCCCCAACACTGGAGGTGTTCAAGACCAGGCTGGATGGAGCTCTGAGCAACCTGGTCTAGTGGAAGGTGTCCCTGCCCAGGGGGTTGAACTAGAGCATCTTTAAGGTGATGTGGGGAGCGTCCAGTGCAGGACCCCCCTCGGCTTCACTCTGTCCCGCAGGTGCTCGCAAGCCGGGGATGGGGATCTCGTGGCCGAGCGAGCCTCTGGGCTCCCAGCAGTGCTACTACCGCCTGCACAGCAGCGTGGCCTCCCCGTGCAGCACCGAGTCCAACCCCTACGTCAGCCTCGACAGCAGCCCGGCCCCGTCCCCCAAGCACCGGCACTACTCGCTCAGCCCTCTGACGCGACGGAAGAAGCTCTTCACCTTCTCCAGGCCCCCACGCAGCCGCGACACCGACCGATTCCTGGACGCCCTCAGTGAGCAGCTGGGACACCGGGTCACCATCGTGGATGACTTCCTCACCCCCGAGAATGACTATGAGGAGGTGAGCGTGGTGGAGGGGTGGCTTGGTGCACGGTCTTTGTCTGCCCTGGTCATGGAACCGTCCATCGTGCAGCCCACACCGCACCGGGACAGATGCAGAGCCTCTGGGGACACATCCTGGGGCTCTGCAGGTGGCAGAGGGGGACAAGAGCTGCGCAGCTGGGGGGCAGGACCCCCCCAGGAGCTGGGTGGGTGGAGGATGAGGTGCCACCTTCAGCCTCTCTCTCCTCTCCCCCTCACCCAGATGAGCTTCCACGATGACCAGGGCAGCTACGTCACCAATGATGTCAGCAGCAGCGAGTACATCAGCAGCAGTGACGAGGGCAGCTCCCTGACC
>VZZY01008364.1:731300-760784 GCA_013400335.1 Eurystomus gularis
CGCCCCCGCCGGTGCCCTGCGCACCCCCCCTGCACCGGGGGCTGCTGCACCGCAGGAGCGAGTCCAACCACATGAGCGTCAAGAGGCTGCGGTGGGAGCAGGTGGAGAACTCGGAAGGGACCATCTGGGGGCAGGTATGACCCCGGGGCGGGGGGCGAGGGTCCGAACCGCGGGCTGGGGAGGGGTTGCCTGTGCCCAGGCTGTGCCTCTCCAATGGCACTGCCCGGATGCTGGGGGGGCTGTCCCCTGTCCAGAGCATCGTCTCCAGACCTCTTGTTGGACCACACATTGAGTACCTTGGCCAAGGGAGTGAACTCTGAAGATGTCATGTTAAAGAAAGTCTCGTATTTCTTCTCATCCTTTTAACTGTTTGGACCAAAACTGTTGGGATGAGAAGAGGCTCTGGAAAGCACCCAGAATGCTGGATTTCCCTGCAGCGTGCTGGGGAGCACTTGTTTTCCTGCTCTCTGTGGGTTGGCATGGGCAGGAGATGCCTTCAGACACGTTCTGCAGCTTTAGGAGGTTTTATCACCAGAAAACTGTGAGGATGGTTGAACGCAGAGTGATGGGGAGAGCAGCCAGGCAGGGGAGGGCACCAGAGAGGGAAAGGAGAGGTGAGAGCGAGACTAGATGTGAGAATCCTTTGGCATCATGGACTTGAAGAGATGCAGATCTCTGGAGGTGGATTCCAGTCCCTGTAGGGAGAAGCTGACCTGCTGGAATTTAACTTCCAGCCTCCGTGTCTCTCATGATGAGGAAAGTGTTCAGATGTGCCATGTTCTCCATGCCCTGAGCAGCAAGAGAGGAGCTGTGGGATCATCTTCCAGTCCCACAGGCACCCACCTCACAGCAAGCACCTGAAGTCCTGCAGGTCCCTCTCCCCGGCACTCTGAAGAACAAGATACCTCTCCCCAGTGATTTTTTTTGTAATGCAAAAAAATTCCCAGGGTTTCTGGAACTCCCACATTGTCCTTCAGCAAAGCAATGTACCCAAGCAGCAGGTGAAGAGCAGTGGTGCTCTGTAGGATTCAGGCTGTGTCCACGGGCCGGGGCCACCAGCTGCAGGGTGTGAGGAAATGCTGGTGGGGTGAATCTCTGGGTTTCTTTCTTTCTTCTGAAATGAGAACGGGTCCCACCAGATGGGTTTAGCGACTCGTGTCAAAACTGCCTCCACAGAGGTGAATGGTTCACCAGGCTCTGGTTTCTGCACAGGGTTCATGATGGCCAAGTCTCCAGTTACAGGACAGTGCCAGTGACCTGTCCTGGTTTCTTCTAGGGACGCAGAGCTTAGTGTGGGGTGGAGGGAAGATGGCCCAGTGCGGGTGGGCAGTGTTGGGCTGTCCCCTGCACCAGCTGGCTCCTCACTCTTCCTCCTCCTGCAGCTTGGGGAAGACTCGGATTACGACAAGCTGAGTGATATGGTCAAATACCTCGACCTGGAGCTGCACTTTGGGACGCAGAAGCCTACAAGTAAGTACCTGAGCTCCAGAGCAGGTCCTGGTGCTGGCCAGAGACCGGGGTGCTGGGAGGAACCAGGGTTCAGTGGGCAGCAAGGCTACGTCTGGTCCCAGCATCGCCCGCGCCACAGAATCCATCCATACACTGGTGGCACAACAGATCATTAAGGTGGAGATTGTTTCGCTATCTCCCTTAATTTTCTTTGCTGCGTTATCTGTTTTCTCCCCACATTTCAGTCGATGGGGGCAGCGAAACTCAGCTGGAGGGTTTCGCTCCCCGTCCTGCTTCCCGTGGTGCTGCCGTGGCAGTGACGTCTGCAAGTTCGGGCTGTGGCTCCGTGGCTTTGAGAACTCAGCCCTGAAAAAGCCACGGAAACGTTTCTCCAGCCACAGAGAGCGTTGCAATCGATGCTTTTCTTGTCACATACATAAGTTAGCTCCCCCCAGACCCCACGAGTCGGGTCCGTAGCTCCCCGCCAGCGCAGCCTCCCCTCACTCGGCAGCTCAGCTGCATCCTTTACGCTGGGAAAAGCGACGTGCCAGCGGAGTGTCCGAGCTCTGCTGCGAGGGAGCGGGCAGACACAGCCAGGACTGGCAGCGGAAGCGGGTGAAATGGGATTCTTCTCAGGGACTAGCTTTATTGGGATGTCTCTTGGCGGTCTGGGGTTTTCTGTGTGTTTCACCTCTCGTTTTACCTTTTTCAGCTCCAACTGAGTCCTCCATTGAGGAGATCTTTGAATCGCAGAATTCAAGGATTCCCGGAGCCATTGCTGTGTGCAAAGCATCAGTTCTCCTCTCTTTCATTCGTGGTTTCACTGTTTTCAGGACAGTTTTCTTCCTGCTGGAGCCGGCTGAGCCTGTCCTTACCTATGATTAAATCTTTCAGTTTCTCTTCCAGAGCCAACTCTCATGCCTGAAAACTTTAAAAAGAAAGACGTGGTTGAAATTTTGTCCCACAAAAAGGCCTACAACACATGTAAGTAACCATCACGGTGAAGGTACCCCCAAAACGGGCCCAGAGATGGGACCGGGGATGTAGAGAACTGGAAAGGTAAAAGGAAGGAGGCTACATGAGCACGATCCCATGAGCACCATCCCATAAGCACAGCTTTGCTGGTCTGGGCTTTTCCTGCAGCCTCTCTGGGCTGGACTCAGCCCTGAGAAGGGGAAGAAGAAGGTTTTAGAGGAGAGGATGTAGATGGGATGTGACTCATTGGCCTGGGGAGGGAGAGGGACAGAGCTTGCATGGTCCTGCTGCGGAAGGGTCAGTGCTGCTTCTCCAGGACATGCTGCTGGTAGGAAGGAGGGTGGGAGGGCTTGGTGGAACCGTGCAAGACCCTGGTCACCTGGCTGTGGGGATGTGGGAGAAGAGAAGGCGCTTGGAGTGGTTTCCAGTGCAGCCCAGCCTGATGCATTGGTGATATGTCTGTGATGCACTATCCCGGGGGGGTCTGCAGGGACAGAGTGACTCCTTGGGGTCTCCACGCAGCATCTGCAGGGCCTTGGGGAGCAGAAAGCTCTTCCTCTCCCCAGAGCTGACCCTGTGCCACCGTGGGCATGTGGAGAAGTCCATGTCACTCTCACACCATGGTGAGGTTGAGCTTCTCCTCCCGGCCTGGTCCTGCCAGGCAGTCTGTCCCCAGCACAGCCAGCCCCCGGGGTCCCGTCCTCCTCCCCGCCCAAGTGACGTGCCTCCCTTCCCCCCAGCCATCCTGATAGCCCACCTCAAGCTCTCGCACATCGAGCTGCGCCAGATCCTCATGACGATGGAGACGGACCGCCTGGAGCCTTCTCACATCAAGCAGCTCTTGCTGTACGCCCCGGATGGGGAGGAAGTCCAGCGCTTCCAGAGCTACAAGGAGAACCCCAGCAAGCTGAGCGAGCCCGACCAGTTTGTGCTGCAGGTACTGGTGGGCAGGGATGTGCTTCAGGAGTAAGATCTGCATGTGCGGTGTCCCTGGGATGTCCCGCTGCGAGCTGGAGGGGAGGAGAACACAGCAGAGAGGAGGCAACCAGCAGGATGCTGCTCTGCTCATGTGTGCTGCGGGATGGGAAGAGCTGGTGGCACTGGTCACAGCTGGTGGCACTGGTCACAGCTGGTGGCTGCCAGTGAGTGATGCTCGGGCTGAGCGATGCTGCAGCAGCTGCTCGGTGGCGCCGCCTGTGCCAAGAAGTCCTTGCTGCTTTCATGTGCAGGGAAATAGGCCAGGAAAAACACCATCCAGGAGGGATTATGGCTCACGGGGATAGTCATCATTCTCTCCTTCTTCTGTTCTCAGATGTTGTCAGTCCCAGAATACAAGATCCGTCTGCGCAGCCTACATTTCAAGACCACTCTGCAGGAGAAGACGGAGGAGATCAAAGCAAGCTACGAGTGCATCTGCAAGGCTTCTCTAGAGCTGAAAAGCAGCAAGAAGCTGGCTAAGATCTTGGAGGTCAGAACAATCTTTCCTTCTGGTAACAGCCACCGGGGGCCCCCAGTGTTCACCGGAGCGCTCGCAGGCAGCGGGCAGCTCACGGGCAGCTCGCAGGGAGCCAGAGCCCAGCTCCAGCCCCACGGCTGTGTCTTGGGCCCCTCCGGGTCCAGCTCAGCCACACTGCATCCCCTGGCAGCTCTTGCTGATATGGCTTGTTGGGATCCTGGCATGGGGAGGATGCAGGAGGGCAGGTTGCAGATGGCTGCACACCCACCACCACCGTTTGATTAATGATGCTCTATGAGCAAATGTTCAGGGCACTAAAAAGGGTGTTTTGCCACCATCCTGTAGACAGAGGGAGGCTTTTTTCCTCTGCTCCTACCCCATCATTGGTAGGTCTCTGTGACCTCAAAGCGGGCAAAGAAGGAGGTGGGAGATGGGACGGTGTACGTGCTGGAGCTCACAGACCAGTCATTCACTGGGCTTTCTCTTTGCAGTTTGTGCTGGCGATGGGGAACTATCTGAACAACGGGCAGCCCAAGACCAGCAAAACAACAGGCTTCAAAATCAACTTTCTCACTGAGGTAAGATGAAGTTTGTCCGTGCAGGAGGCACCGATGCCGGGAGCTCCAAGTGCCCGGTTCATCGTGCCCATCCTCCTACCAGGCTTCTTGTGCAGCAGCTCCCAGAGCAGGCACCGGTGGGAGAGCAGGGGTTGATGCGCAGGGTTTGCTTCAGAGAGGCCCTAACCATGGTCTGGTGCTTTGGTGTGCTGAGACCTGAGCCCCGGGACTTCTGGCTGTGGGGTGGGAGAAAACGAAGGTCTGTTATCCCGTGTGGGTTGCTGCGGGACTGCTGAGGGCTGGGGGATGGATGGGGTGACAGCCCCGGCGGGAGGGAGGCTTTGCTCCACATCTCGACGCCACTAATCTGGGCGGAACATGCTGTGTAAACATTAAATATCTGGTTTAAGCATTAATCCACACAGCATGGCTGGGAATGGCCACGCACGTGAACACGGGGTGAGCCGAGGAGAACAGAGGAGCCCTGTGTATCGGGGCGCTGGCACAGCCCGCGCTCCTCTGCATGGGCATCTCCTCACTTGTTTTGCTTTGCCGCAGCTGAACACAACCAAGACTGTTGATGGGAAATCCACCTTCCTGCACATTCTTGCCAAATCTCTTAGCCAACATTTCCCAGAGCTCCTGGGCTTTGCCAAGGATCTTCCTACAGTGCCACTCGCTGCCAAAGGTAAACGAGCAAAAGCTTCTGCAAGCTCCTGGTGTCCTTGCACTCTCTTGGTTTTGTGGGGTCTCGAATCAGTTGTGAGCTGCACAGCATTGGCACGAGCAGGACGGTGGCTCAAAGAAGTGAGGAACAGGATGGGGTTAGGAAGGGATGAGCTTAGCGACAGAGAAGGTCCCATCTGTCCCATGCTGCCGCACATGGGAGCACTTAGACAAGGCTCTTCTGACCTGAACCTTCCTTCTGACTTGAAAATGTGGTTCCCAAGTTCAGAGGTATCTTGTAAGCGTAGAAGAGGGAAGTGTCAGGAGCTCATGAGCTGGTCTCACTCCACCCAGCCTTGCCTCCTTCCATCCCCGCTGCGCAGCCCCGCCGGCAGCGTTGCTGCTGCTGCCTGCAATCACGTGTGGCACAGAGCGCACCACACCCCTCACGTTATGGGTTCACAGTCCAGTTGTAGGCACACCGTGCTCACTGAGGATCCCACAGCTTCGCGGGCTGCCATTAAAAAGGGTCACGCAGATGCTGGGGTTGCCGTCCCTCCACTGGTGTGGGTGTTGTCACAGCAGGCTGGCCGCAGGCAGAGCACGGGCTGCACCTCCTCGCACACCCTCCTGCTGTTTGTCAGTAATTCCCTTGGGAATTAGTGTCATGGGGGATAAATGAAGGAGAAAGTTCAGGCCTGGAGAGGTAAATTTCCACTTGATGAAGGGCTGTCCCTGGGGCTTTCCTAGCTGGACTTTGTCTCTGGCCTAACTGTTAAATAAACACTTCTGGCACTGAGGGCTCCCTGCTGCCCAAGCTCCTGCCACTTCATACCCCACTGCAGACCATGTGCCCTCCAGGGCTGCCCAGCTTTGCTCTCGTACAGGCCACAGCACAGGAGAGCTTCAACACCTAACCCAAAACCTCCCAACATGCTGTGGTCATCTTCTCCATCACCTGTAGAAGAGCTGAGGCTTGGCCACCCAAGACAGCCAGGAGCCTGAACTGCTCCTTACCCTCCTGAATGCTGGTGCTATGATGAGATGCCATGGGCGGCAGCCTGGGCGTTACTCCTTGTCCCACTGTCCTGTGCACTCCCTCTGTCCTCCTCTGAAGCCAGGCACCTGTGTATCCACCACCAGCCTTGTGCTGCTGAGTCCTGCGTGCTCCTTGCACTTGGCTCCTTTTGAGGTTCTTGGCATCTCTTGGCCCGAGCACCCAGCAACAGCAGATGGCAACGTGCTGGAGCCCAGCAGGAAGGTCTGGTTGTCCACCATAACCTATACAATGTGGGCAGGTTGTGCAGAGCCACGTAGACAGACAGCCTGAACCACCCTGACTGATGGCCCACGCTCGTTGTCCTCGCTTTGCCGCAGGAAGTGGCCAGCCCTAAGTCTTCTGACACTGTTGCCTCCTCTCTTCTCCTGCAGTGAATCAGAGAACACTAACGGCTGACCTAAAGGACCTGCACACCACCGTCAGTGACATACAGATGGCCTGTCACAACATGCCAGCTACCGCAGAGGACAGATTTGCAGTTGTGATGACTGTATCCTTCTGTAAAAGGGGCACATCACCAACGAGACTCACCACCCTCGAGTAAAACCACTGCAGTGTCTTTATTCCTCCTTGGTAAGCAGCAGGGCTCTATCTGGTGGTAGGAAAGGACCATCTCAGCACTTGGTGAGAGCATGGTGGAGATCTCCACCCTCCACTCACTCCTAGCCAGCATGGGAAACAGCTTTCGTGGTGACCACTGGTTCACATGCCTCTGCGTGGCAGAAACCCAGTGCCACAAGGCCAGAAGACTTTCTGAGCCATCCTTCCTTCCAGAGAGGTGCTGATGGGGCCAGTGGGTGCCCTTTGCATGTGGCCACAGCCTGCCTTTGCAGCAGGTCCTTTCTTAGACCTGAGATTAAGCCCAGCCATTTGATGAGCAGAAGTGATTCTGATCTCTTTCAGACCCATGGTACAACTGTTTTTCCTTAAGCCATTCCTCTCAGTCGTTCCTGGAGAGTGCCCAGCCTGCCATGCGATCCCTGGATGACCTGCAGCACAAGGCCATGGAAGAGTTTGGCAAGGTGTTGTCCTTTTTCGGGGAAGACTCAAAAATGACAACTTCTGAAGCTTTCTTTGGCATTTTTGCAGAATTCATGAGCAAGTTTGAGGTGAGTTGTGCTTTTCCAAGCCACCCTGCAAGGGGTTTCCTGTTAGAGGCCAGTGAAGTGTTTTACTTAGATGCGAGCTGTGGGGAGGAGACGAGGTTTCCGTGACCACATGTACCTGAGTGTCTGTAAAGTGCAATTTTTCTAAGGTACAAGTTGTCTGGAGGCTGAGGTGAGGGCTGATGGTCCACACACCAGCCCCAAGGAGAATAAAGCAGATAGCACCGTGGTCTGACATTGTTGGCTGGCAAGGGCTGGCTCAGAGCATCACAAAGCAGATGCATGGACTGACTTGTCCAGCAGGAAGCTGGGGGAAAACTGAGTCTGTAGTGGTCAGTACCATTGAAACATCCTCCCTGTCCACGCCAGCTGCCCTCGGCTGATCCTCAGCTCCTGCCTTTGCTCTCTCCCTGCAGCGGGCACTCAGCGATGTGCAGGTTGGCGAGAGCCAGCGCAGCCCCAGGATGACCTCCCCCCTCGCCTGGTGATGGGCCCGCAGTGACCTGAGGTGCAACGAGTTATTGCCAACAAAGTGCAATTTGCTCCTGTTGTAAATACGCTGCTGTCACCTGCTGCCACCAAGCAGAACCACGGACCAAGAGGCCGGGACAGTCTGGACACTGAAAAGGCACCAGAGGTGATGGTGGATGGATGCGAGGGTGAGGCACAGGGACAGGAAGGCAAACACCACACAGGTCTTGACAGCAGCTTTCCTGGTCTCCTCCATTTCCAGCGTATTACAGAGTCCAGGACTTCAGGCACATTTGGGTAAACCCTCACTCTCCTGTGTTTCCATAACTAGCACCAGCAGTCGCTGGAGACCTTCCCCAGGTCCCTGCAGCCAGTGCCCGAGCATGGCTGTGCAAGGAGTCAGCCCTCGCAGGATCCATCTTTCCCCAGGCAGGCACCGCTGGTCCCCACCAGCCTCGGGGCTGGGATTAAAGCCCAGCCACAGACTGCCTGGGGAGCCAGAGCAGGATGGGCAGGGAAGAGAGCAGGGCAACAAGGGCTACCACCAGCTCCTGCTCCCCCAGGACCCTGAGGAGCAATGCCGCTCAAATTCCTCTCCAAGCCCTTCTGCCCTTAAGCTGCGCCATGGGGCTGGAGCTCCACCTGACCAGGCTGTAACAGCAGAGTGGAGATCACCGGAGGTGGCCCAGAGGCTTTAGTTGCCTACCATTGCTGGTCAGAGGCAATGGAAAGCACCACGACCTTGCAGAACCCTTCTGGCTCATCTGTGTGGTCCCAGTTATGGATCCGGTCTGGTTCTACCCATCTGTGCTGGAGAGGAAGGAAAGCCCAGAGTCCTTCCCAGCCATCAGCTTTGCTAAAGGTGCAGCAGAGACTGACAGGGCTTGAAGTCTTCCCAGGGGTTTAACATCGTCAGCGTGAGGCTTATTTGAACTCGCCAGGAGACATAAATCCCTGAGCATTTTGGTGCCTCCTTGGAAAGCACAGAACCCTTGGTAGCCTAAAAACGAGCAGAGTCCTCTGCAGCCCCAGGTACCTCCTCCAAGGCAGGGCAGAGACCAGCGAGAAACCCATCCCCTGCCCTCTGTTCACTCCCGAGGGCTGGAGCCCTGAGGGTCCCTTCCCTGTCTGACCAGTCATTGACGCTGAACACCCCCAGGCAGCTCTCGGAGCGTGCAGGTCCATCTTTCAACACTGGCTGGTTGCTATTTAGATGAGTTACCTCCCCCCGAGCCATCCCCGGGATGAAAGGGCTATCGCAGCATCCGCGGTCAAGTGGCCAGTGCTTGCGTCTCCGGGCCACACAGTGCCCCGAGAGCTTTCCAGCAGCAAACCCACAGTGCGTTTATATCGCCAGGCATTATTCCGTGCAAGACGCATCCGTTGCCTTTCAGAGCCACCCCCGGCCCCGTGGAAACGCTCCAGCAAAGCCGTAACGTAGGTCCCCCCCTCCTGCCTATCGCCAGAGCGCGAGCTCTCACCGTCAAGTACAGGATCACCAACCGGTGCATTATTTATGGGAGACCTTATGACCATCAGACCTTCAGTCTTCAGTATTTTTTTAAACCCTGCTGTAGAAAGCGAGGTATATTTTCACAAGCGTTCTCCGTTTGTACAGCTCCAAGTGCCAGGTAGTTTCTAGCGTCGTGTTCCCGGGGGTGCAGCCCCGTCTGCCCCCGCCCCGACTGGGCTGCGCTCGCTCGGCTCCACTGTCCCTTCTGGGTGTTGCACACTGCATTCGGTGGGTTATTAGTTATTTTTTTGTTTTTTTCTAAAAAAATACTCAATATTATTTAAACCACTGGAGGTTCTTTTGAAACTGTCATTACAAACGTGAAAACGCTGTACATAGATTTTGCTACGTGTTGTAACTTTCCGAAATAGTTAGAACTCCGATCCCTTTGGTATTTTTATGTGAGTATTTTCAGAGAACCAGAACTTCTGGCATATGGTTACATTATTTGATAACGGGACTAGGGATGTTCACAAGTCAGTCTCTACCCAATGCCTATGTGCTGTTCCTAAAATAAAGCTACTGCCTTCTGCCTCCCGACTGCACGTCCCTCTCTCTTCTGTCAAAACTGGGTCCAAAAGCACCAGCTGCAGGCGAAGGCGTGAGGAATTCTGCACCTGGCACTTCTGTGACTGCTCTTCTTAATCCCGGCCCCTCACACCTACAGGAGAGAGTTGTGGGATCCCACCTCGCTGGGCTTGGGCCGGTGTGGGGAAGACAACTGCGTAACGGTGACAAGACCTCCAGCATCCGGGCTGGCGTGATCAACGTGAGCGGCGAATTCTTAAAATAGTATGGATTTTTTTCTGCGGCCTTTGGAGGAAAATATTTAGTGAGTATATGAGCCAGTTAATTGTTTCCCTCTGAAAAGGAATTCCTGGCTGAGGTTGAGTTTATGTCCCCGGAGCGATTTATCTCCCTTTACACTAACAGCAGATAGATAGGGACCGGCTTCGTATCAGATTTCCTGGTTGTAGTTCAGCTCGTTTACAGCCGCCTGCTCAGCCACTGGCTCCTCCCTGGAGGCCACAGCAAGTGTAAAGTGGCTCTGAAGAGCCTAACACACTGTTAGGGTAGAAGTCCCTCGCTGGGCACCTGCATTTAGAGTGCTCGAACCCCTCCCAATGCTTCTGTAGAACCTCTTCTGATGCTCCAGATCTGGAGCTGCCCAGCGCACGGTCCAGCCCACCCGGGCTGCAGTCCATGAACCGCCACAGAAATGGTGTCCTGGAGCCTCCATGGTCCATACGATGGCTGGCACCGCACACCGCACACACGTTGGTTGGCTCTTTCTTGGTGATTGCAAGCATTAGGTGTTTTCCCCCAGAATCAGTGCCCTGGCTGCGGGCTCTCCTTTCAGCCTCGTACAGCCCAGCCTCAGGAGAACGTGTGCGTCAGCCTCCATCATGGGATCGTCTTCACAGGAAAGCGTGTCCTCAGAAAGGAAACAATGACTCTGGCAGCAGGCCGGGGTCGGTGCGGGGGATGCAGCCGCGGCGTGGCTCCAGCTCCACGGGGTGCCACTTCCATCCTCTGACAGCGACAGGGAAACAGTGACCCTGGAAATCCCACGCTGCATTCCAAATCTGGGATTATCTAAGGATTTTCAATCTTTCCTGCAAGAAATGGGAAAATAAAAGACTTCAGGGAGGAATGAGGAGCCTTAGCGAAGTCATGGTGAAGACAGGATGGCAGCTCCTGTTGGTGGACTGGCTGGGATAAAATAATACCAGGCTGGCATCTCCAAGCCAAAGCAGAACCACGTATGAACCCTCCCCCCAGGTATCTTGCTAATGGTTTGCAGGGCCACAATCTGTCGTTATTTTCCATGAAAGATGCTGAAGAGACAAACAGAGGTCTCAGCTTTAGACTAGAAGGGCTGGAAGTCAGGAAAAGGTGGCATAGACTGGGATGTAGCACCAGGCGCCTGGCTGCTGAATTTGAAGCCCTCAAGGGTCCACCTGGTTCCAACACAATTTAGGAAAATCTGAGTTTTCCCAATTCTAGCAGATCAGATTAAAGCATCCCCAATTGCAAGATTCAAAGAACTTCAGTTATGTTCATCAGAACCGTGAGCCGAGTGTGAGACAACACACAGATACTGGGGTTTCCCTACTTTTCTTTCTGGTTTCTTTGACTATGGGGCATCTTTTTTTTTTATTTTATTTTTGCATATTTAACTTGCCTCCATTGTCACTCTAGAAAGCTCAAAAATGCAGGTGAGAGCTGAACTCCTGATCCCAGCAGCTGAGACTGGCAGAGAAGGGGTAAGTTTGATGAAACCTTTGGTAAAAGCAGCGCAGTTTGTAGCACCATGAAATGACCACGAGAGAGAGACCAAAGCAGCAGAGCCGCTGCTCACACCCGGGCAGGACGCGGGAGCCCTGGGGGCTGCCCGCTTTTGGCTGAAGCTGTCACCCAAGGGCTGGGGACTCACCAGGAAAACATGACCTTGGAGGATCCTACACAGTAGAATCTGGGTTGGTAACTGCACCGTTGGGACGTGGATTAGGCTTGTGTAAGGACAGTGCCTGTGCTCCATCTGCGGGTGACCTGCCCAGCAGGAGACCTGGGGCTTCTTGGTAGTGCTGCCCTGGGACTGTGCCCCTGATTTGGAGATCTCACCTCAACATGAGGAGAAACTTCTTTATGGTGAGAGTGACAAAGCACTGGCCCAGGCTGCCCAGAGAGGTGGTGGAGTCGTCTTCTCCCAAGAGATTCCAAACCTGCCTGGACGCGATCCTGGGCCCCCTGCTCTGGGTGACCTGCTGGAGCAGGGGGGTTGGACCAGATGATGTCCAGAGGTCCCTTCCAACCCCTACTATTCTGTGATTTGGAGGTGTCTCAGCTGCCTCCTGCCATGGGCTCTTGCTGTGCTGGAAGGTTCCTCTTCAGCATCATTCTCTGCGTGTTATTCGGCCATAAGAGCTGATCAAGTTTTTCAGACAGATGATGCTGAAGATAACGAACCTCCAGCTTGGTCCTAGAAGGGGGCTTGATTCTGGGATTAACCTACAGTCTCAGAAATGAGTTATGAACCCCCACCCACGATGAGCTCGGCTCTTTGTAAGGCTTAGGCAGAAACTTAGAGACAGGACTAGCTGACAGCTCCCCCCCACGTCGCGGGCTGCCGGCTGGAGAGGACATCAGCACAGATTATTTTATTGTTACTTGGCCCTTCTCTAGCTGCGCAGATTGCTTAAGAGAATGGCACTCTGTGGAGTTTGACCCAGGAGCCCTGATAGTGAAAATAATACACTTCTCACCAGCGCCACGGGAGACCGAAAGATCAACTTCGGGCAATTAGTTTAACTTTGACTATAAATATTCCTTCGCATTCCTTGTGACACCGTTAACGGCTCCGCTGGCAAATCCCGATTCTCTGGCAATATTTAAGCTGCCTGTCAGCTGGCAGAGGCTCGGTGGTGCCCGGCGCAGGGAGCAGAATGAGACCCGGCTGAGCGCAGTAAGTTCCCTTTCAGCTTCTACCTCGAGTCGGGGAGCTCCGGTTGGTGCGTGGGTTTGGGGGCTGCCGGGCTGCCTTGCAGCCCCACCGAGCGGTGATGTCTTGAGCAGGTGGATGGACCTGGGGATGCTGTAAAAAAACCCCTCTGAGGAGGCATTTAGAGCGATACGGTCCTGATGGGCTCCTCGAGACCCACGTGGGCTGCGTCTCTCCCGGCACCATTGATAAAGGGCTGGCTTCAGCGGCTTCATTTCAATGCCACGGATGTTCCTTCCTCACAATCTCTGGCGAGGAAAGCGCTGCCGCCGGTGCCAGGAACCGAGGGAGACCGGGCTGTGAGCTGAATTCACAAAACGGGCAAAATTTCCACTGGGCCGTGGCAGAGTTAGGATCTGAAATCAGAGCAACCGCATCTAATGCCCGGCCTCAGCCCCAGCTCCGGGAGCCACAAGAGGAGCTTTAACTGGGCACCTGTGTCCAGCTCAGGGAATTTCCCCTGGAGCGTATCCCACGTTTCCATTCTTTACGGAGGGGCACGACAAATGCCTGCAGAGCTCTGCCCCAGATCCACGCATTTTGGAGGGGAAGACACACGTGGCTGAATCCCGAGTGAGACTGAGCATCTGTAGCTTACAGCACGGGCTGTGCCGCCGGTGCAAAGCACCCGCTGCAGGCTCGGAGCTGGGAAGTGTCTTGGGATGAGAAGAACGAGCAATATCAGAGCTGCAGAAGAGAAAGCAGGAGGTGTTCAAGCGGGTTTAACAACCTCCCAAGGCTGGCGTCCCAAACCCTATTTTATTCTTCCTGGTTAGAGGCTAAGCATGACAGCAAAAACTCAGCAACAGCCACGACACGTTGCCTCTTAAAGAGGTAAGATAGCACTGCTCTGACCACCAGTGCCCAGCATCCTCGCAAGGCAGAAGCTCCCGAGGAATTCAGTGGGAGCACAGAAGAATCTCTGCCAAGCTGTTGCAAGTCCCTGGTCCCAGCCCGGCACTGCCATCACCGCCCTTCAACCATAACATTGCTCTGTCCTGTCTTTGGCTCTTGTGCTGGGGGCTGCTGGTGTCTCAGGCTACAACCCCCCCGCTGTGGAAAGCAGGTGATGGGACGGGAGCTGCCACTGGAAAATTCCTCATTTATTGCCTGGCCTTTACGTAAACGCCTGAGCCCAGCAGCCCGTGCTGCAGGCCCGGGTGTAGCGGGGACGCAGGGCAGGGCTTGCCCTCCCAAATGCCACCCAGCAGGAGAAACCGCTGCATGCCCATCACCGCGGCACCTGCAGCTCCATCCCCTCTGCTCCCTCGCACACCCGGGCAGCACGTGCCCGGCGGTGCCTGTGGTGCAGGAGAGCAGCCAGTCGCACCTCGGGCAAGTCTTCATGTCACAGGTGAGCTGAAGGCAGGTCCCAGCTGCAGCTCGACGCATCCACAAAGGGGTGACACCGGCAGAGGTTGTGAAACACGCGGCCGAGGGACGGGGCGGCTCTTTCGGTCTGAGGAAGAACTTGTTCGACAGCTTGTTGCCCACGCCAGGAGCCCCGGGCTGGTGCAGGCCACCCTCCGCCCCACCTTCTTCAGCTTTTTGGCAGGGGGGAGCTTATAAGTGCCGCCTGACAAGTCCAAGAGAGGCCAAAGGACCTGGCCAGCTGCGTAGGCAGGAGGACGAGGACCAGCAGACACTGAGCCCAGCCGACCTGGTGACGCCGGGGCTGGACCCGGAGCTGAGCCGGCTGCGAGGCAGTGCCAAGGCCAGGGAGTGCCGGCTCTGTCCCTCTTTGGAGGAACCATCTCCTCGGCTCAGCAGGGTAAGAGAAATAATCCCAAACCTGCTCCACAGCTAGAATGCGGCAGTGATGTGCCGTGCCCCTGGATCCTGGTGACCGACCGCTGCCACCAATGAGCCAGGGACACTCTGAGGTGGTCCCTGCCCCTGCCCTGGCCACACCAGGGCTGTCAGTCGCCTCCTGTCCTGCTCTCAAAGCAGGGTCGAGCCTGGGTGAGGGGAGGAGGAGGAAATGAGGAGGAACTGCATTAATTCAAATACCCGATCGGCTTCCTTGTATGGACTTTATCCTGTCCCTTCTGCCGAAGGGGAGCAGCCTGGCACCACAGGGCACCCCGGAGACGCTGCCAGCCTCCGCTCCCGACAGGGACTGGAGAGGGCAGAGCCTGCTCGCCGGGAAGCCAGCCTTGCTCGGGAGCAGACCCAAGCATGCTCTGCACCAGGCTCAAGCTCTCGCTTGAGCAGGAAAATGCCACCGCTGCTGGAGCAGTTCACACGTCTCCACATCCCAACGGCTCGTCATGGGCACGGTTCTGGCAGCAGCTTCTCACCAAGGCCAGCCTCGCAGTGCTGTCACACTGGACCTGTGCGCTGACATCACCGGCTGTGCCGTGTCCTGGTCCTTTCCTCCGGCGATTTCAGCTATTTCCACCTCCTCTCTAGAGCCTCCATTTCTCTGCCAGTTAGAAAATCATCCACTGCACAGGGAACCCACCCAACCCACGGCTGGCCTGTCTGCTGGCAGCATCTTCACATCACGGCACGGGAGTCACGGATGAAGGCAAATGCCAGAGATAAGAGCCTTCTCCACAGCTCCGGCACGAGCCGCACCACAGCCAGAGCCACAGAGCTGATAACACCTCAATTATTGATGAAGCACTTCATGGTGCTGCCACATCCTCTCCTAACCATGCAACCCATTTTTTAACAGATATATGCAGCAAGACAAAGCAGCACTCAGCCTACAGAAGAAACCATGGAGACCACCAGCAGCACTCCCTCCTCTGTGACCCCGCCGTGGGATGTGTTTCCCCAGAAGACGCTGGAGCCCATCGACATTGCTGTTCTTGTGCTGTACTTTGTGTTTGTCCTCGTGGTCGGGCTGTGGGTAAGCAGACACTGTTAAAAGCTTTTCTGTGTGCCCTGTTATAGCGAAAAGTACAGCTGGTTTGGCCTCAAATTATTTTGCTTTGGCTCAAATCAGGCTGCAGTTCACTGGATTCAACCGAGCAAGTGGGAAGATGGAGTTCCCAGGTCCTTCTCCTCGCTTCAGCCTGGGGAAGTGTCCTCACTCTCCAGAGGAGAGCTGTTCGGCTCTAGCGTTTGCCAAGGTTTGCAGAGCCCTTGTAAGGAAGAGGTCATCTCAGTACAAAGTGCTTCTAATAATAATATTTTGTTCATCCAGGAAGGAATTGTTGCCCTATAAATCACCTGTGCTTGTCTGCAGTGGTCTCGACAGAATCCGCAGATTAAGAATACTGTTTATATACAATTGAGGCAGAAGGACATCCTCTTGGCATGGCTTTTGTAATAGCAAAACCACAATCTGCCTGTCATAAGGCAGAGACAAACAGTTGCTCCCTTCAAACGCGGTGCATAACTCTCACGGTATCGCATGAAACTATCTGAGATCTCTGAAGAACAGGAGGCAATGAGTAATAGGTGCACCGCCGAGCACGTCTCCTCTCTGTGCCTACTACCTAGGGATGTCCGCAGTTCTTGTCCAAAATTGCTTGTCTTTCTTGCTGATCTGGAATCATTCAGTTTGCGTAGCACAGAAAATATTTAATCAATCAGGATGCTGAGACGACAGAAAACTTTCTGTGTGGTTTACGGCATTGGCCAGACCCTTCCCTTGTCTGCTGCTCTTGTCCCAGCAGCAACTGTAGGTCCTTCCAAAGACCCTTTGCTTTCATCTGACAACAGTAGAGTCTCCTACTGGGACGATCTCTTGCTGATGCTCTGAGCAGCTGCTGAAGCGATTGCTGAAACCTGCCTTCTGCTTTTCTGCCTCCCCAGTCCATGTGGAAGACGCAGCGCAGCACGGTGAAAGGCTACTTCCTAGCTGGAGGACAGATGGTTTGGTGGCCTGTGAGTATTGTTACCACGGCACTTCTGGTGCCCCAAGCTATGGCAAGACTGAAACGTGCTTTTCTCCAGCAGAACTTATTTCTCCAAGGAGAAAAAAAAACCCAACCAAACTCCTTTCCTGTTTTGCAAAGACCCAGTTATGATAGTTGGGGTTTTTCCCTGTTTGAGGCTGGAGGAGTGGAGCTGCTGCAGGGCACCTGCCCCAGCCCTGCAGCCCGTGAGAGCCAGCCCACGGGCTTGCAAAGCCTCTCTGGTTCTGCATGCTTTGGTCTGGGGATTTCCAGAACCAACTGGGTGGTCCCCATGCCCAGCCAGCCTGCTGGGTGGGGTACTTCATTTGGGCTGGGCTGGTGAGTCGGGAGGTGCTAATATAAGAACCTGCTGACCTGACATTTCTGTTTGTTACCTCCACCTCTGCCCTGCTCTCCCACAAGTGACTAAATACTGGTTTGGAAGCAGAATGGTCCCAGACATGCCCACAAAAGAGCGATAGGCAGAAAGTGAACGCATTCCCGTGTAACCTGCTCTGGGTGAACCTGCTTTGGCAAGGGGGTTGGATGAGATGATCTCCTGAGGCCCCTTCCACAAGCCCAACCACGCTGGGATTCTGTGAAATGATCAAAGAAGCTGGACGGAGGTGCCAGAGCCACTGAACTTGTTGGCAAAAGGAGAAGGTGGCAGAGGGTGACGAGGATTTCACATCCTCCATAGTCATGAGCAGGGGAACAGCACCACTGTGCTCTCACCAGGCTGAGAACAATGCCTTGTGCTGGGGCCAGGTTTGATTTCCTGTCCTTCTCCAGGTGGGCGCATCCCTGTTTGCCAGCAATGTTGGAAGTGGCCACTTCATCGGCCTGGCTGGGTCAGGAGCTGCCTCAGGAATTGCTGCCACAGCCTACGAGTGGAACGTGAGTGTGGCACACACAAGGGTGCAGGTCTGGCAGCTCCAAAGGCCCAGAGTCCTGCTGCACAAGCTGAAAGTGACCCCCAGCTGCTGGGGGTTTGAGGCCTCTGAGGGATTGCCCCATCCCCGTGTTCCCATTGACACCCCCTCCCCAATCCCAACCTTGAAGAGCATCTCTGACCTTCCTCTCCATGTCCTTTGCAGGGAATGCTTTGTGTGTTGGTGCTGGCCTGGCTGTTCCTTCCAATTTATATAGCAGCAGGAGTAAGTAGGCGGGATGTTGTGTCCATCGGTAATCTGCTGGTATTTAAACCACCTGTTTGGCTCACGAGCCTCACCAGCTCCTGCTGCACCTGGGCTGCTTCTGGAAGGCAGAGCATGAGCCATGGTGCTCCCAGCTGCTCTGGTGACCTGGGTGAAAGGGGAGGAGAGCTGCTGCCTGGGGACAGCACTGAGGGGTCGGGTGGGGGGTCAGGGTGGTCTCCTACCCCTGGCAATGGAGTAGAGTTGCTCCATCTCCTGAGGAGATGGATGGAGGGTCTGGTATCACAGTTTATAGTGAGCCTTGTGCCAGACATCACAGCAAAGTCAGTGCTCGTTAAGCGCTGTGCTGGTCTGAGTAGGTAGCTGAGAACCAAACACCAGCACAGTGCAACTCGCAGGGTCCTTCTGGTCTCCTACCAGTGCAAACCACCCACACCAGGTCCTTGGGTGAGCCCTCGGCAGTTCACAGGAGCGGCTGCGTTACCACCTGCTCTGACCGTTCTTCTCTCGCGTAGGTTACGACCATGCCAGAGTACTTGCGGAGACGTTTTGGAGGCAAAAGAATTCAGATGTTCCTGGCAATTCTCTACTTGTTCATCTATATCTTCACCAAAATATCCGTAAGTAGAAAAAAAAAAAAATGGAAGCAGACTGAATTTGGAAACGCGTGCTGATCAGGGAGGTGGAGAAACGCAGCTCCCGGCCCTTCCCTGCAGGAGCAGTAAAGGGTGTCCTATCAAAACGCCAGAGCAAGACCATCTATAGTTGCTCTGAGAGCCCAGGCAAAAAGAATAACTTGTATTTTTCCCATGAAGCACCTGAATGCTTGTTACAGCAGGAGGGAGAGCAAGGTGTCAATGGCCCGAGCAAGGGTTCATTGAAAAGCTGAGCTGTGAGTGCGGGCACGTTTGTTGTTGGATTTTGTACGCCCGGCAGCTCACCCAGCTCCTTCCCTTGGCATATCTGTTGCCTGTGCAGACACCAAACGTGGTCACGTGCAGGACGAATAAGCCCGTAGGAGGTGGGATGTGTTTAGGTGAAACGGAGCTCAGAGATCTATGGCACCGGCTCGACGTAGCGCCTTGAATAACTAACTGAATCAACCCTTGCGCAACTCCTCGCTAGCTGTTTATTAACCGCGCAGCAGTGCGTGGGGCTGGGAGATCAGACAAGGCCCTGCTGGTGTTTTTCCTGTTCGTACGTGAGTGGGACGTGGTGTCTGAAATGGGCCATCCCGGGATGGATGCTCGTCACGGGGTTCAGATGGCACTGAGGAGCAGGGCTCGGGTTCTCCTCTAGAAAAAAAGACTTGTTTGATGGAAATCTCCAATAATACGAGTCCTGTGTTCAGGATGCTTTTGGACCTGCCTGTCATCCTGTACTCTGCAGTTTGCCTATCTTAAAGCTCTCCCACAACGCAGCATTTCCACATAGCTGCAGAGCCAGCTGGTCAGGGCTGGTCCCAGCCCCGAGGACACTGTTCCTTGTTCTCCTGCTGTCACAGTGTCACCTGTGAAGGTTCGGGTCCCCCAGCCAGCACAGCTTTCCCCACCCAGCTGGCTGGAGATATGCTCGCCCCACCCCGGTGGCTTTTCCCCAGAGCTGTGCACGCTCCCCTGCCCCGGGACAGCTCCATCATCACCCTCCCCGCCACCACTAATCACAAACTGTCCAAATACTGAACCGAGCCTGGTGCTACCGCACAGGAGCTGGGGCTGCAGAGGGATGTGCCGTGTGGAGAAGACGCTGCGGGGAGCTGGGGAGTCACGAGCAGTTACAAACCAGGCTGGTCCCACTGAAGGAGACAGCTTGGTCAGCTCAGTGTGTGCTCCCTGGCACTACTGGCTTTGAGGGGCTCGGGAATATTGCCATTGCAAGTGGGGTAACGACTCCTCTTCTCTAGGTTGATATGTACGCGGGGGCCCTCTTCATCCAGCAAGCCCTACACTGGGACCTCTACATCGCGGTGGCAGGGCTGCTGGCAATCACCGCCGTTTACACCGTCGCGGGTACGTGGCTGAGCTTCAGAGGGTACCAAAGATCCTGGTCAGTGCTCCGAGCGTGCTCACGTACTCATGAGAGCAGTCCCGCGTTTCCAAAAAAATCCTGTTTTGCCACAAGTATGGATAATGGAGGGGGAAGGAATAGAGAACTGTTAAGAAAAAATTAGCAGGTAAGAGCAAATGAGCCCCCCTTACGGGTGCGGGTGCGTGTGGGTTCTGAAGAAAGGAGAAGCTCTGCTCCAGGCATTTGCACCACACCATTTTCCTCGGGGCTTTTTGGAGGTATGAGGGATTTACACAACAATGAGCCGTGTAATGCGGAAAGCATTGTCAATCTTGGATGCCCTTTCAGGGCTTATGTGTGGCCAAGTGGAAAGAAGCCACCAGCTGGGTAAGCAGCAAATCCCCAGCACACAAAGGTTGCTCCTTTCCCAGTGCTCGCCCCGAGTGACGTTGCTCATAGAGATCCCCCCTCCTTCTTTTTTCCTTCTCCTCCTTGTCCAGCTTGGGCTTTGTTTTGGAGCTTTTCCATCCATTTCCCGTAGAAGTACTTATACTGGACTTTGGCTTTCTAGTGACAAAATGGTGACTCATTGTGACTCAAAACATGAGAGATTTCAGCCCAAGTGTCATGCCCAGGAGCTGGCCGAGATGCCCCCCGACACGCTCAGAACACGCCAGCCTGCCAGGCGCGGGGCTCGGCTCATGCTGCTTGTCAGAAACTTCTGCAAAGCCTGAGATGCTCCCACCAAACTAAGCCTGTTTCTCACCGTTTGCTTCTTCTCCACCCTCTCAGGTGGCCTGGCAGCTGTGATATACACGGACGCTCTGCAGACCCTCATCATGCTGATCGGGGCTGTGACGCTCATGGTCTTCAGTGAGTGTTTCCCTGGGGTTTTATTGCTAGAACTATGACAGAAGCTTTACAGACAAGTGGGATCATCTCAACCGATTACCCAGCTGATGTTCGGGGAGCTGCTTTCTAGATGTTCTCCTGTTGGAGTATATGCTTGTGCAAATAATCTTACAGGAGTTCTTTATGTGGCCAAAACGAGTGAGGAATCCTGGAGAACTCCCTCAAGCAGCGCTGTGGGGGAACACACCCTTCTCCAGGCTGCACGTTCAGTGTTACGCTGTCCCCAGCCCAATGCTAGCTTCTGATTTTCAAAGAATTCTTCTGGAGGATCACCCACAGCAAACTAGGGGCTGAAAACCAGAGCGCTGACCCAGGCAGAGGTGGTAACTGCTTCTCATGACCTATTTCAGGCTTCATTGAAGTCGGTGGTCTCGAAGGTTTGCAGACAAAATACTTCAGTGCCATTCCCAGCACCCGCAAGGAGAACAGCAGCTGTGGCTTGCCGAGGGAAGATGCTTTTCACATTTTCCGAGACCCTGTTAACTCTGACCTTCCCTGGCCCGGCGTTTTGGTGGGAATGACCATCCCGTCCCTGTGGTACTGGTGTACAGATCAGGTGGGTCCCTGCTTATTTCTTTCTTTGGTTTCAAGAACATGTTACTGGTGGTTTGAATCTGATTTCAAACCTCGGGTTTGCAGTGTAGCCTGCACTGGTTTATTATTTCTGGTGGGGATTCAGTAAAATGTGACGGTTTCAACCCTAAAGATGCAAAACTTGATATGCACAGCTAGATTTTGGGAATCGTTTCAATGTCAAAAGGGGTGAGAATGTGTTTGTGAGTTAATCCCAGCCTATAAAGATGGCTTTTGTTTGTCCCCTCCAAAAAAAAAAGAAGAGCAGAAAGTTCTAAGCCGGAGTATGATCAGTTAAGAAGCAGATTTTGCAGCGTGGTGACTGCAGAAGCAAGGCTCGGGTTTGATGACACAAGCAGTGCCTTTCAGATCTGTGTTTCTGGACGATACTCAAGTTCTGAGGCAAGAATAACAAAGCTACAGCCAAGCTCTGTGTCCACCCTTCTAAGATTTCAGCAGTTTTGGGGAGGATAAAGCAATCGCTCTCACGTCACCCACAGCTAGCTACTCTCTGCTGACACAGACCAAACATGTTTCCTAATTTCTAGGTCATCGTTCAGAGGTCTCTTGCTGCTAAAAACCTCTCTCACGCCAAAGGAGGCTCCTTGATGACATCCTACTTGAAAATTTTGCCCCTCTTTATGATGGTGATGCCGGGCATGATCAGCAGGGTTCTCTTCCCAGGTAAGAGCTGAAGGAGAGCTTTGCTCCCTGTTTATCACTGCTGGTTGTCAACTCTATGGAGCCAGATCAGCCTCTACTGAGTAAGTTAAAAGCCTGACATGCATCAAATGCCCAAACTATGAAGAAATTTCCTCCCAGTTCTAAGCTGGAGAACACTGTGGGACAGCAGAGACCAGGCACATGTTGCACAAGGCGCTGCTCCACGTGCTGGAGCCACTGCCTGTCTCACCACCCTTGTGCAGACCTGTTCTGAGCTTGCTGCCTCTGCTTTGACCATGCACATCAGCCCCTCCTGCACCCACCATGTCACTCCTCCTGCCATTTAAACTTGAGGCACTCAGAGAAATCCTCACATACCACCATGAGTGTCATAAACCGCTCCCCAGGTGGGAACGTGTGGATAGGCTTGTCCGTGAGGAGACAGAGGTGGGTGGATGGCCCCAGTTCCCAAGTGAGCAGCATTCCTGGAGAAGAATCAGACGTGCAAGGCGGGTCAGCTGCCTCACCTGATAGGAGCTTTTGCATGGAAGGAATAAAAAGGGAAAACAGCGAAGGCCATGCTGTCCTTTCTCCTTGTGTTGAGGTAGTCCTCTGTCATCTGCTGGAAGCTTTCCAAGTTTTACAGCATTTTCCTTAGAAAGTAGTTTACAACATTCAGCAGACTAACTTGTTTAGATATGTTGGTTTATCATGGCTACAGGAACTGCCTCTCACTTATTTCAGATCTGGTGGCTTGCGCAGATGCACAAACTTGCAAAAAAATCTGTGGCAACCCGTCCGGCTGCTCCGATATTGCTTACCCTAAGCTGGTCCTCGAACTTCTGCCTGTAGGTAAGGAGCTTGGCCCTGCTGCTGGCACTGGTGGGTACGGTAAGAACCAGCCAAAAGGTGCCCATGAGAGAGGTTGAGAGGAGAAAACCCCCTGTGGTGGTAATTTCAGTGGGGTTTACGTTGGGTTTGGTGAGACGGGCAAAAGATAGCACGAACAGGAGAGATGGGTGACGATCCAGTGTCCAGAGGTCTAATTCAGCCATATTTGGATACGAAATAATGTGCAGATGTTTAACAAAGAGAATCAACTGTTAAGACCTCCCTGTCACTGCCATCTTAAAATCGGGGCTCAAAGCATTTTAAAAAGCCTGTTCTAGTTCAAAGAAGAATTTGAGGACATCCTACAGCAGGGTTATTGGGGATTCCTCAGGGTGGCTGCACTTCTCCTTCTGTTTGCAGGACTCAGGGGCCTGATGATGTCAGTGATGATAGCAGCTCTCATGTCCTCCCTGACTTCCATCTTCAATAGCGCCAGCACCATTTTCACCATGGACCTCTGGAAACACTTCCGTCCTCGTTGCTCTGAGTGGGAACTCATGATTGTTGGCAGGTACGGAGAACCAGGACGTGGATGTTATATCAGAGCCTGAGCGTTGGAGACACATCTTGGCACACCTCGCAGCCTGCTGCCCCTGTGCAGATGTAGTGCCTTCATACCACACGGGGTTGGTGGAGGACTACAGTGGAGGCCTTATCTTTACGGAAGATCTTAGTTAGAGTCTTGCAAGCTGAGCAATTGGAAAAGAGCTGGCAGTAACGGCATCTTTTTCTTGCACAGGGTCTTTGTGCTGCTGCTCACCGTGGTCTCCATCCTGTGGATCCCACTGGTACAGGCTGGCCAGGGAGGGCAGCTCTTCATTTACATCCAGTCGATCAGCTCCTACCTGCAGCCTCCTGTGGCAATGGTGTTTATACTGGGCTGCTTCTGGAAGAGGGCAAATGAGAAGGTAACAACTCCGCTGAGCTCAGTGTGGTCACCTCTTTGGCCTCACTGTCCTCTCAAGAGCTCTGCAGTTCAAGCCCTCACCCCAGGCTGCAGTTCTGCCACCTCTGCACAACCCAGGCGACAGTCACCCACACAGGAGGGAGCGATTCCTGCTGATTCTCAAAGACTCCACTGGCATTTCATAGAATCATAGACTGGTTTGGGTGGGAAGGGACCTTTAAGGGTCATCCCATCCAAACCCCTGCAGGTAGCAGGGACATGGGCAACTAGAGCAGCTTCAGAAGGAGTGAGATGATGGCACTGCTCCCTTGCAGAGTGTCCTTCACAAAACTTGAAGCCTGTTAGGGGCTTATTAGCTATCGGCTCATTTATTACCTGGGTTTGTATTCTCTGCATCAGGGGGGCTACAGAAGGCACAGGGAGCCCAGGGAGTGAAGGAGCCAGACCAAAGGGCATCAGGAGTCCTAAACCTCCAGCCTCTTCACGAAGACTGGTGCTGGGTGAAGTCTTCCCAAACAGGGTTTCGGTTACATGGAGAGCAGTTGTCAAGCTCCCAAGATTAAGGCAACTATTAGGATACAAATATTATCAAAGTATTAGTAGAGTAGAGATCTTCTCACTCTCTACAGCTCCCTGAAAGGAGGCTGGAGCCAGGTATGTGTTGGTCTCTTCTCCCAAGGGCACAAAGAAATGGCCTCAAGTTGTGCCAGGGAGGTTTAGGTTGGACACAACCTTTCTTCACAGAAAGGGTTGTTAAGCTGGTGCAGGCTGGGCAGGGCAGTGGTGGAGTCCCCATCCCTGGAGGGGTTTCCAAGGCGTGGAGATGTGGTGCTGAGGGACATGGGTTAGTGGTGCCCTGGCAGTGCTGGGGGAACGGTTGGATTCAATGATCTTAAAGGTCTCTTCCAACCAAAACGATTCTATCATTCTACTCTGGCATAAGATGTTATCCTTCTCCTCCATAACAAAATTAATGACCCACTTGACCCCACGGAGGAGAGAGAGGTTCCAGGCTACTGTAACAGCACTGGCAGACCTAGATGGCATGAGCAGAAAAAGGAGGAAAAAAAGCCCACCAAGAAAAGCGGCAAGGAGAAAGCCTGGCCAGCTTATAGCCTGCGAACGTGGGTGTAGCCCTGGGCCCTGGGTGGACATGGGTGACTTCCTCCAGTAACGCTTCTTGCTCCTTCCTTTCCTAGGGCGCATTCTGGGGCCTGGTGACGGGGCTGCTGCTGGGCGTCATTCGGCTGGTGCTGGACTTCATCTACCCAGAGCCCCAGTGCGGCGAGGCCGACCTCCGCCCAGGCGTGGTGAAGTACATGCACTATCTCTACTTCTCCATGGTCCTGGCTGCCATCTCCACGCTCACCGTGCTGGTCGTGAGCCTGCTCACAGAACCCCCCTCGGAAGAAATGGTGCGTCCCCCCTTCAGATTGCTCTCGTTACTTGTAAGCGGTTTGCAGGATGCCCCACGCTACCTCCGCGGGGATAACGTGGGGATAAATAATTTGGAAATGGAAGTTTCTCTTCCTTCGTTATTTCTGATCACACTTGCAGTAACCTGTAACAGCAACCCCTGCTCTGCTCCAGCACCCTGCTGCCAGCTCAGATTTTGGCCCCCGTAAATCCAGAGTCCCGCCCTGGAAACGGGTCAACAGTAGATGCAACAAAAAGCTGTTTTTAAGTTCAAACATGCGTGTTTAATCCATGACAAATTAGCTTTTTCCCTCTATCTTCCAAGAAGTTCCAGCTTCTGGGTCATCTTTACCAACTCTCTTACTAATTTAGTGAGGAACCATTTTTACCCGCAGAAAAGAGCAATCAAGGGCAGAGAGCACACTTCCTCTGGAACAGGTTTGTGCCGGTTTGACTATTTTCAATAGATATCCTCAGGCTACAGCAGAAAGTTGGGCCGGGGGGACCTTCAGAAAGCACACAGCCAGCGCATCCTCTTGCTTCAAGACAGGACTAAGCTGACACGGTTTTGAAAGACCTGAACTCACTCTTAGGAAGCCCCGGAGAGGAGGAATGCCAGGGGGGGTGTGCCATCCACTCCAGAGCCCACCTGCCTTCTCACGAGCAGCTTTTCCTCATCTCCAACCTGAATCTTTCCAGCTTCCTTTTGTGCTCATCCCTTTCTGTCCGCCCTGTTGTTGATACCGAGAACATTCCTCTTTAATGAGTCTTTTACCTATTCGAAGAAAATTACCATATCTCCCCCCTGTCTTCTCTTCTCTCAACAACCCCGGTTCTCTGAATCATTCCTCCCTGGCCACAATTTCCATTCTTTTTGCTCCCTTCACTGACCCGCTCTCAGTATGCATCCAGGGACGGTCCTGTGCAGAAATGTCTCCTCCTCCTCCTCCACAGCAGTAGCGAGCGAAGAACGTCATCCTTCCGAGAGCGTGGCTGTACAGTTCCAGACACAACCAAACCCAACACGCCGATGGTGGCCATCGCTTCTGTAGATACAGCCAAGCACGTGGCTGTTCACCTGCTCCAACAGAGCAGGAGAACAGATTCCAGCCCCTCTGAGTGTTCTCTCTGCAGGCTGCCCCACCGCTAAGGTAGTCCTTTAAACAACCATGACAGCAGCTTTCTTTAACACCGCTCTTCATGCCATCAGATAAGTCGGCTTACCTGGTTCACACGTGGGGATCTGCCAGTCAAGAAAGACCTAGCAGTCAGCCCTTCCCCTGACGCTGCCAAAGGAGTGTGTGAAGCTGAGCGCCCAGCTCTCCAGATTGATATAAGCATTGCTTCTGACAATAGTTCAAATGATAATAAATGTAAGTGCTCCGACACCGTACCCAGTAACACCTACACCTAACAACCCTAGGCGTTCTGGAAAGGCTTGGAAGACAAGAAACCTTAAAGTTGCTTCCTCTGGATTTCTGTAGCTTCAGGGCACGCTAAAAGGTTTTGACCTGGCAGTGGGACCTAAGCAGCAGTTTAGTTTCTTTTCCATCTCTTGACGGCATTACATATGCTCGGAATCCAGGAGGAGCTGGATGGGATACAGAGCCCTGTGCCCCTTCTCCGGCACCAGCGGCCGGTGCCGCGAGCGCCTGCTGCAAGGAGAGCTGGTTGAAAAAGGGGAGGGTGGAGGAAAACCACAATTATGTTCATGATAATTCCATTTCTGTTTTTCAGTGATGTTTTCTGATCGACTCTAGCAGCAGGGAGAACCCAGAGCCCTGGGCGGAGTTCTTGACAGATCAGTGAAGGAGGATTTACATTTTTTAAAACTTGTACTTGTCGGTATTAGGTACAAACACGCACAGCAACTCGTTCTGCCTTTTCCGGCGAGGATTACCATCACTCGTTTGTGCCAGGCTCGGGACACTGTTTATGTAACTTGGTGGCTTTTGCTGCGTTTTTCCTTTGATCTCTCAGAAAAGATCAGTAAGTCAGGGAGTCACGGTGCAGCTCTCCCCGCTGCTGGGAAGCCCCACGTTAGTGGTGCACGAGCTGCCTTCCCAGTACGCGTCCTGCAATGCCCCAACCCACACCAGAGCTGGGGAGCTCCCTTTGTGTGTGTCCCTGGAGCAGCCCTCCACGGACCAGAGCACGCTCTGCCCGAGGCAGCGGACGGGCACCACGCAGGTGCTCAGCTTCTAGGTTTGGTCTGATGTTTGTTAAAATGTTGGGAGCAGCAGAACTTGAGCTCAGAGCTCCAGGGAAGAATGGAATGGGTTCTACAGCCCCCAGAGATGCCAATCGAAGGGCTTCCTACCCCTCAGCGTAGCTAGTGGATTCATTTAAAGAACGCTGGTGCATTCTTGCATCGAGACCCTTTGTACGGGACCACACTGATACATTCCTGGTATTCGTTTTGTTGGTAAGGTTGATACCTCACTACGGGCTGTCTTTTTAGGTACGACTAAGGCCAAAGGGAGCTCGAAGCTGATGACCACCCTTCTGTGGCTCTGCGGGATGGAGCGCAAACAGGAGAACGCTGAGAACGCAGCGTCGACTAAACCTGAGCCGCTTCCCATGGCGTCCCTGGAGGAGAAACCGCTGGTGAAGCACGTCCTGAACATCAACTTGCTGCTATGTGTATGTGCTGGGGTCTTCCTCTGGGCCTACTTCGCGTAGCAGTTGGCGATTCCATTCCAGATGACAGCAACTAATTTTAATTGGTGTATATAATAATAATTAGCAGAGGATTAATGTAATTCCTAATGCTTTCTAAATGTTGTTCCTCTATTTAAGAAGACAGACCCTCCTCCCTACTCCTTTCCTTATTTCTGATGGGGGCCTGGCTGTGAGGGTGCTGAGCGCTCAGCACCATCACCACCAGACCTGAACTGGCAACACCACGACGGGTGTGGAGAGCTAAGGAAGGCAGCTAGGCAGGAGAGGTTTATTTGGTTATTTTAAATATTTAATTACGCTCTTAGAGGGGATTCGGGAAGTCTGGATTCTCTCCTTATTTATGCCTCTATAACCAGCTACAACCACTTGGTCCCCCTTTGGCTCAGCTCCTCTGCCCTCGAGGGGTGTGTAACATCTTCCAGTGCTCGGAGGAGGGCCAGGGCCCTCTGCCTGTGCTCTCTTGGAGCAGCAAGCGGTGCCTCACGGGCTTGGCCATGCCCGTTGTGCTTCCTCCATCAGTGCAGTGGGCAGGAGCGTGTGTGCAATTAGTGCTGATGGGCTCGCTGACACTTCTGTGAGCTCTGGATGACCTAAGGCAGCTCTTGGGGCTTGCCTGCATTGGGCTGGCCAGCACCCTGCATGGAAACTGCCCCAAAACTGTCATCAGGGACACCTGAAGGAACTAAACCAGTCCAAATCCCCAGGTGCTGCTAGGGAAGAGGTGCCCCTGTGGCGCCCTCCTGCCTCCTGGGGAAAGTCGGGCACCCCACAGACATTTCAGTTATCCTGGGGTGCATGAACAAGACTGTGTCCAGAAGATCAAGGGAGGTTCTCCTCCACCTCTGCTCTGCCCTAATTGAGCCACATCTGGATTGTTGTGTCCAGTGCTGGGCTCCCCATGTCAAGAGAGAAAAGGAACTACAGGAGAGAGTCCAGTGGAGGCTGCGGAGATGCTGAGGGGCCTGGAGCATCTCTGTGCCCAGGAAAGCCTGAGAGCCCTGGGGCTGCTGAGCTGCAGAAGAGAAGCCTCAGAGGGGATCTGAGCAATGCTGAGCAAGAGCTCAAGGGCCCATGGGGGGCAAGAGGATGGGGCCAGACTCTTGTCAGTGGTGCCCAGCGACAGGACAAGGGGCAACGGGCACCAACTGGAACCCAGGAGGTTCCATCTGAGCAGGAGGAGAAACTTGTTTGGTGTGAGGGTGTCGGAGCCTGGCCCAGGCTGCCCAGAGAGGTTGTGGAGTCTCCTTCTCTGGAGAGCTTCCAAAGGTGCCTGGACACGATCCTGGGCACCCTGCTCTGGGTGACCTGCTGGAGCAGGAGGTTGGACAAGATGATCTCCAGAGGTCCCTTCCAACCCCACCATGTTGAGATTCTGATATTTTTTGCGCACTTCAACGTGAGAACCCTCGTCTGGGACCAACACCCACCCTTCCCTAACGCCCCATCCCCAGGGGAGGCCGAGCTGGGCTGTGCGGTGCGATCCAGCCGGCCCCTGTCCCTCGGGGCTTTGTGTAGCTGCAGATAAACCTTTATTAAATAAAGCGCGAGAGCCGCTCCCGCCTGCCTGCAGTGTATGGGGCCGGGTGCGGGGCTGCGCGGGGGCTGTTGGGCCCAGCGCGGGGGGTTAACGGGCTCCAGGCCCAGCGGCGGCCATGTCGAAGCAGCCGCCG
>VZZY01008364.1:760896-810311 GCA_013400335.1 Eurystomus gularis
GGTGCGAGCCGGCCTTGCCTCGCCTCTGCCCTCCTCTCTGCTCCCCGCAGCGCCGGTTCCCGCTCCACAGGCTGCTGGTGGTGGCCCGGCTGGGCGAGGGGACGGTGGTGGCGGCGGTGGCAGGTGGGTGCCCGGCCCGGAGCGAACGCGGGGCTCCGCAGACCCAGGCCTCCCGGGGTTGGAACGTGGCCAACGGTGCCCTGGGGGATCTCGCCTTCTGTGCTCGCGTTTCGTGCTCATCCCTCATACATTTCTTAGAAGGTGTTAAATATTGCGCGGTGGGAGCAAAGAGCTCCTGGAAGCGCTGAGGGCAGCCTGGGCACAGTAGCGTGATGGGCAGTGCTGTGCCGGGCTCTCACCACCCTCCGTGGCAAAAATTTCTTCCAAATATTGTGGCTGGGGAGTGAGACACATTAAGGCAATTTCATTTCTTTTAAACACCCAAGTCAGCTATTGCCAACGCTGAGCAGAGGCAAGGATTCTGCTGCATACACAAGGGCTTCTGAAGTGCTCCACAGCTGGGCCCTTCAGGTGACCCATCTACAGCAACCATGATGTAAACACATGCAACGATGCACAGCTTTAGATTAAACAAGCGCTAATGGGAAGGGTAGACTTCAGCTGCTGAAATATTGCAGCTTTTGGTGCAGTTTGAGGAGCTGACGTGAATTGCATTAGTGCATACGTCAAGAAGATCCCCATGGTGGCAACGCTTCCGTGTTTCTTCTGAATAATAAAAGCATGACCCATGAATCTGTGTGCGGCGGCAGAGAGCAGCGCAGAGAACAGACCACACAGCACAGGCTTGCTGGAACTACTGCTAGAAACTCCTTGACAAACAGCCGGTTTTTCTTTTGAAACAAGGTTATCACAGAGAGCTGTTTGAGAACGTGTCAGAAGACCACTCAGGAGAAAAAGTCTCAGGCCTGCTACTTCTCTACTCCAGCTGTATTTTTCATGTAGTAGAGGTAAGTGACAAACTCCTAATGGGATCAAGTAACCTTGACTCCTCTTTGTACAAATTTGGCTTCCAAGATCCAGCTAACGACAAACATAGAACCAACTCTTACTCCATCCCTAGGCTTAAAGACCTGAATAACACTGTGATGGGTTCAGGAGCTTCCCTCTGGGACTGACTCCACCCAATGCTTCAGATAAGTGCCCCAGAACGTTATTTTGACAGAATTAAACATGTTCTGTCAGACATAATAGGAACATGCGTTGTCCTCGGTGCCTGTGACTCCAAGGGAAAGCCCGTGTAGGCAGCTGATGAATTATTTTCATGTTCACACATTGGTTTGTAAGATGCAATTCTGTGAAAACTCTCCCCTCTGCAGTCTTGCAGTAGAACGATCCATCTCATCATCCGAGACTTTGCTTCTCTCCAAAACCAAGGTCATAGGTAAGTGTTTGATGGGACCTTAGATGGAATGAAACTTTAACAGAAACGGCAGAATGCTTCCTAAGGCTTAAACCGAACATTAGCTACGGTTACATCAAGCTTTTACTCTGCCGTTGAATTCCTGTTACCCACAGAGGAGCTGACACTTTCCAGCGCCCATGACCCGTCCTTTCTGGAGGTGGCCAGAGCTGCCAGCAGGCTCCTGCCCACCCCTCTGCCCTGGAGGCCACCTTCAAGGCACCAACTTCAACTGTCAACAGCCTTGACAGGTTTCAGAAAACAGGAGAATTCCTTCCTTAGGAATTCACTCGATTTCTGAACCCTGCTTTGTAAACATTTTTAGATGTATTGGAATTCCAGAAGTTATCTTTGAGCATTGGTCACTGCCTTCCAGCCTGTTACTTGCCATTTCAGCACCAGTCCTACAGAGTTCAGCCAGTTACGGTCTTTAGCTTAACCTGAGCGTGTCTGCAAGGCCCTGTATTAATTCCCTGGAATCCAGGTTCACAAGAGTACAGTTAGAAAAAGTTCTGCTGGCCAGGGCAGGAGAGGTCACCACGCTGTGTCCATACAAGCCTCTAGCACAGCTCTAGGAATGCAAACCACAACTCACTGCGCAGCTCAGGAAGCCTGGCCCTCTGGTAAGAGCCCCTCGCTGTACTTTAGGATGGAATCCACTCTTTCCACACAGTGCTTTACTCCAGGAAATTAAAGTTCTAGTGGTGGCACACAACATCCCCGCCAGGCTGTTCCCAGACTGGTACGTGGCAACAGCAGCGTTTCCCACGACACCTCCGCAAGACTCGACGCAGTCGCAGCCCACGGCCGCGGTGGTCACAGAGAGCCTTGCCCTCCTACTCAAACTGGCAGCCTGCATGCAAAGTTTTGAGGTAAACTTCAAACTACTACGAAATCGGCCTGGGTTACCCACAGTTACCCCCAAACCACGGCAGCGAGCAGCCACACTCGCTTTCAAGTGGCATTTCCGAGCGTATACACCCGAGCGGGTTCTAGAAGCACTCTTAAAGCGTTACAAAACCCCATTATTTTATCCCAAGTTTCTTTCTAGACCTTTGCAGGGTTATTTTGTGCAGCCATTCGATCAATCAATTGAATGACTGATCACCAGCACACTGCCCGCTGCTGGGCACTCCTGGGAACAGAGGAGACGCTTGTGTTTGGGGCCGATTTCCTCAGCTTTAACTGCGCTCCCACTGAAATGTGCTGTTTGCTATCAAGGATGACAGCAAGGATGCAAATGAGGGTGTGCACACGCTGCCACCCGAGCTGCTCATCCCGGCAGAGACCGTCAACTACTTGTGTAACGCAGAAGAATTTGCAAGTCCCAAAGATTTTCTGAGAATGTATTTAAGTCCTGCACAAGCTGCCCTGGACTCAGGTATGCTGCGTAGCTCGGGAGATAAAGTGCAAATTTAGTCACAGAACTCGAGTCTGTGGCTCCTAATTTAGTACTAATTTACTACTGAGTTACTCAATTCTGCAGTGCCAGAGGAGAGCAGGAGGGCACCTGCTGATGGGGTCAGCCGCCCCGTTAAGAGCTGTCCAAACAGGGCAGCCACTGGGACTTCAAACTGGGGCATCAGGAAGGTAGCAACTAAAATACATGCATCTTGCCAAGGCCTCGAAGAAATGCAGCTTTATTTTGTAGTTAAGCCTGAGGTCTAGTTTAATAACTTCACTGAAATGCATGACGGGGTATTAAGGAATTCACGGGTTAAAGGAATTCGGCCGTTATCTGAATGTTACCTGAGTTCTCTCATTTGCAGAAACCGTGTGGCCTGTTCCCTCTCGTTTCTCTGCGTGACACCAGCTGTATCCAGTGCTCCTCTTTGCAGTGGGACTCATTTCTGTCCAACGTGGATCTACACACTGAAGCACAGATGCGTGTTCATCCCCAGAGCGCTTCCACTACAGTCCACAGAAGAACAAGCTGAGCAGCCGGTGACCGAGGAGCTCCGGAGCCCAGGAGATGGCTGGGAGACCCTTGGTGCAAGCCAACGTTACTCACAAAACTTGAATAAAGATGCCTTAAGCTGACAAAAGACAATCTTTAATTTTATAAATGTTCACCCAACCGACGCATCCAAACAGCTGTTTCAAAGTTCTTTTAAAATTCAACCGTTTTCAATGAAAGCACAAAAACAACCCCCGGCTTCCACAGTTTCACCTTGACACAGTTGCAAGTTTCACATAAACAAAAGCAGGCTCGGTTAATACAAATAACTATGAAATAAGTGTTAGGTACTGATCGTTAAGTAGCAATGAAATGATTAAAGATACAGTGAGTTTCCTTCTACAGCCTGGCAGTCCTTCAAGGCACTAGATATATCCACAGTTTGACAGGGCGACTGATAACCAGCAGTCGCCACCAGCACTCTGGCGTTTTTTTGGTTCATGTTTTAAAAAGAATCTGCAGCAAATCAGTGAGGGAATGTCTCTCGCAAGGCATCTCCTTGTATTGTCTAAGAACTAGAAATAAAAGTCTAACCGTGACATTAAAAAGATTATTTCCGTAATACATGCACTTTAAATAACTAATGTTCTGCTTCTTATTCTTTTGGAATTACTGCTAATACCACCCGTATTAGCAACGATTATGCTTCCTATGCAGAGTTTCTCGAGTAATTCCTTCCATCCAAGATGTTGAAAACCGTTGTTGAGACACAGATCATTAAACTTCTTCTGAATGGCCCAGTCGCTTCCTCCGCAACGCATACGCCACCACTCTACACAGCTTGGCCATGTCGTCAAAAGAAGCTTTTCACTGTTAGGTCTGTTAGTTTTCCCACCAGGAGAGGAACCTTGGAAGTGGAGTTCCCGCTACAGAGCGGTGCTTTCCGTGTCATTGTCGATATCGAGCGTGACGTGGTTGTGCAGTTCTTTGCTCGCCACCTCCGTGAGCGGCTCTGAAGAAGGGTTTGGAAGTGGTTCTTGAACACCGGGGTTAGAGTCTGCACAAAGAACGGAACAGGAAGGTTAGCAGGGGACTCAGTCACCATCCACTGGGGCGTTTCCTTAGAAAGAAAAGGGAGAGGAAAGATCAACAAAGGCTTTTCGAACAGAGGGCTGGCACCGATGTGCACGTGCACACAGGGACACAAGAAGGCTAAGCCAAACTAAAGAGCTGCCGAGTTGCTTCTCCTAAAGTACCTTTAAGCCTTGCACATAATAAAAACCTTTCTGAAGAGTGGAAGACAGCAGGGACAATTTAGTACCAGATTCCTCAGGAGCGATACCCGACTCCAGGCTTTCTCATCAGAACAATGGTCACTCAGCAAAAAAACGTGGCACCTGACTCGTCAGCCAGGTAACCACCACCTATGGCTTTCAGAAGCAAGAGGAACACGGACGGCGCCACTGTCCCAAGAAGAGGATGAAATTATTTAAACCAAAGCCAATTAAACCCCTTTCCTGTGTGTAACAGGGCACTTCATGTTCTTTGCCTCTTCTGAGGAAGGAGAATTTTGTTCAAGCCAAGGTGTCCAGGAAGGACCTAAAAACATTGCATTTCTGGTGACCAACTGCCCTGGTAGTTGGAAGACCAGAAATATCCGTAACTGTTCAAAAAGGTAACTGAAAGTGTCAGTCTTTTGGGAAGCTGATTTATAATACGCCACAACATCACTCAGCGAAATCCAAACAGAAAATCATTCAGATCACTTAAAGAATCCAAACAAATGCCTCGCTTTTGAAAACAGGTGGCTTACGCAGGCATCCTGTAAAGACTCTGACTCTTATCTCAACCACCGAGTTTTAAATTTAACCCTGAAGTTGCTTTACAAATATTCAGGTTGGGAATTTCTGAGCTCAGGGACTCAGAAGAGGCGAAAGCAGGCGCAGCCCCGCTCACGGGCACACGCTCCCTGCGCACGGCAGACGCGGGAGCTGCAACTCCCTCGTGCTGTGGCCTGACGCTGACCCAGCGGTTCAGCGCTGGCATCGCCCTCCCAGAAGCGTGACTCCGGGAATAAAGTTCTCCTGCGAGGTGTGCACTGCTGCGAGCGACACGTTTTGTATCGGAGTCTCGGGGAGCACCACTTTCTGCTAAGAGCATTCTGAGAGTGGTAAGAGGAATCAGCAAGAGGCACAGAACAAACCCTCAGCACTGCTGTGACTTGTTAAACGTCGTCATCCAGGGGGGTCTTTTAAATGGATTTCTCTCCCCAGCCCTCACTCCCACTTTGAAAGCCAGTGTCCTGGTTACCGGGCTACACCCGGTGCCTCGTGCCACCTATGAGACGACCCTGTTCAACAGACCTTTGATAACAATGAAGAAACCCTTACTGGGGCTACTTTAAACCCAGACCTTCTCACTTAGCCTCACTGTTGGGCCTTTAAGTCCACAATCCATGAAGCCAAGTCTCCTAACACCAGCAGCAGCTCTCCCTCACCACCCTAGACTGTGTAACGGCTGTTTCTACAAGGCACAAAAATTTAGGTACTTTTGAAGGCACTTGATTTAAACTTCAGGTTTTTTTTTTAGTAATTTTTACTATTGTTAACAGATGTGATATTACATAAAAGAATAAACCGCAGTCGTGTGAGTCTGCAAATTCTTCTTGCATTTTTCTCCTACTCAAAACATTCCACGCTGAGCTGGACCTGGGGAGAGAGGAGCCCAGAACCGCGGCTGGGGCACCGCGTGTGCCCCGGTATCTAACAGCACCTGCTGCTTCCCTCAAGCTTCCATTTAAAGCGTGTTTCAAAATAACTCAGTCTCAGAGGCAGGCACATGAGTTCTCCCTACCACGACTGCAGACTGAAGGATGAATCGGAAAAGGAGGTAACTGGAAGTGTGAGGTGACACAGGAAAGGAGCTTTTGTGACAAACAGTGGTACAGCTACACCGAACACAAAACCTGTCTAAAACAGGGATTTCCAGGCGGGATTTTCTGAACGTGGAAGAAGTACAGTGTGAAACTGGCCACTCGGAACACGAACAACTTCACACATTCTAGTCTCCAGCACTTTTAGTGGGTTAATGTGAGCGCGAGCACCAAACAGCCATTCTCTTTGCATGCCAGGCTGAGGAGAAGGCGAGCAAGCGGGGTTACTCGTGACGGGTTAGTAGTGGGCATTAGCACACACGTGATTATGGATTAGCGACATTTTTGGCCAATCATGTGCCTTTTCCTTACCATTCAACTTTCCAATACAGTTCCTACTGAATGCAGGTCAAACATCTAGATTATTTAATAAAATTTTTGATTAGAATATTCTTTTCTAGGGCTTATTACTTTCATACCATAAATAGAATTTGAGGCATTACTAAAGTCCAGTGCACGGACTAAGGAATTCCACAGCACCCTGAAAACTCGTCAGAATTCCTGGTCTGATTATTGTGAACTTCACCAGCAACTTAATTTTGGCTTCCATTATTCCCATCCATCTTCCCTTGCTCCGCAATTTGTTAAAATGAAACCCAGCTATTCCACATTGTGAATTAGATAAGCCAGCCTGTAATAAGTGCTTCCATGTGCACGTGTTAGAGCAGATACTCTTACGTAATATGCAGTGGTGTTAATTCAGAACAAATACTAATCCTTTAACAAACCAAAAAGATGGATCTGGCAAAGGTGGATGATCCTGTGCTGAGTGTGCTGCTGGGGGTAAGCCTGAGTGTCACTTCAGCTGTCCCCTATGTCTTTTTTTAGCAAAACATACTAGATTTCCTAGGTTCCTTTATCAGCTTTGCCAGAGAACCCTCCATGGTCACCTTTCCTTTGCTGGTTTTCCTGCCTGGCAGCTTCCTCGCTGCTGTTCAGTGTACACGACTGCCACGGCTGATTCGCTTTTGAATAGAACGAGATGAGAAGTCTCTCCAGTTTTAACACTCTCTCATTCCAGTATTTTTTAGTTTACCTGGACTACAGGACAGCTGTGTCCTTCTGTTCTGCCTGTAACTGCCTGAAGAGGAGTCAGCACCGTGCTTAATCCCCAGTCCATCCCAATCCCTCCACTACAGCGGACACTTCCCTTGTGGAACAGCCCCACCAAGGAAGCAGCTCCCTGCCCACCAGCTGGGCATGCTTGAGAGAGCAGGGACTCATCCGCTGGGATACAGCAAACCCTGCTCCTCTGCTATCATTAAAGAACTTCCTCAGAACCAGAAAAGTTCCAAAATGAAACCAAACACAGCCAGCCTATGAAACACCACTTGAAAATCCAGGCGAAGCCTGCCCGTGAGGTCTGACTCAGCAGCACGGTTCCCTTCGTAACCGCTCTGTAAGCGCTGCCAAGACCCAGACCCCAGCCTTATTTCTGAGCTCAGCTCGGAAACAAGCTGCCCTTGCGTTTTAAAGATCCTGACCAAAAAATAACAAAAGTACAATCAGGTAAAGCTTGTCATTTTAAAAAGCAAAGTTACTTTTTAGTTGCTCAAGCAGCTCATTTACTGCTAGTTTCTCCAATTTTAAAAATAAAAAAAAAAAAAACCCAACCCAAAAGCTACCGCGCTTGACCTCTCGAGCCAAGACTAACTTCAGTGTCTTTCCTGTGCGCAGGCAAATGCGGACACCACTCAGGAGCGCAGCCTCGGTTTTCAGCCTGCCATGCAGCTGCTCCCCGCGGAGACAGCACCTCCAGCAGCAGGACGGACGGACAAGGCGCGGGACAGCCCGGGGCCAGCAGCCAGCCTGCAGCTGGCAGGGCACAAACGCGCCCCAAGGCAGATGCTGCCCGGCGCTCCTCTGCAGAGGGGTTTAGTCACGTGTACACGTGTCTTGTCAAGTAAATTCCACGTCGTTATGACTAACCGAGAATCTAAAGTGAAAGCTCCATCGAAATGCAACTGTAAAACCCTGAACTGGAGGGAGAAATACGAGCTTTGGTATCTGCCTGCACTGATGAGGATAAATCTGTTTTTAAACGGGGTAATTTGACTTGTGGACTAAGTTCTGGCACTTTGTGTGAAGTGTATTTACCTAATTATAGCTATTTTTACCGTTTATCTTAAGGAGTAACTGAATGTTCACAGGACTATTAAAAATAAGCAGCATAGGTCTTAAAACCTTCCGAACAGAATGATGTGTAGTAATGATAACACAGAGTTGACAGAGCACATACTCCAAAGCGCATATACAAAATAAAGCTATAAATAAAATATTGCTGTGCAGGAGCATTTGAGCTTATATTGCATGTTTCTGTAAGTACAAACCTTATTCGCAGTAACCATCCCCACCTGTGAAGGCACCATGGGGTAAAGCTGTTAGGCAACAGAATTTATACTTTGCATTCCAATACATTAGTCTAACGCTAGAGAAGCTGCTGTGTCATTAGAAAGTTTTCACTATTATTAAAGATAAGTAGATTTAAATGCATTAGTCTCCTACATTCAGTATCTCTTCCCTTCAGAATTTCCTAAAATAAGCTGAGACTCAGCAGGAGAGTATCTCAACATCTGCTAGTTTTGACTGTCCTCAGCAGTTAGGTTTCTTTTCCCCCCCCCAAGACTTAAATTAACATTATCTGTCCCAAACTAGCGACTCTGAGCTCCATCCAGCTCCTGAGAGAAGACAGAAAGTTTCTCTTTCTTTCACAAATGTCTCAAAACAGGAGAAGGCTGTTAAATTCACATTTAAAATACAAATATCTATCTAGAAATCAGCCTAAGATACACAGGTTAGCGTACGTGATCCTTCAGCTTCTGGGTGTCCAACTTAAAAGCTCATCAGGAGACGTTCTCCTGAGGTAGAACACTCCCTGTTGTAGGATCTCGTCTATTACAACAGGTATCAGTGACCACTTTCGCCATTTGCTTATCTTCTGTATCTGCTGAAATACACTATCCTTGGCTACATCTTCTCCCTCCTCCAAATATTTGCTTTTTGGCAACAGATGTATAAGCGTAATGGAGACTGCCATGGTGCTGACCCGGAGAAAGCCCGAGAGAGATGGTTGCTATAATAGTGTTTTGCTTCCAAAGCAGGAAAAAAAAAAAAAAGCCAGCTCATCTACACTTTCCCTCAAACCCTTCTGCCTCAGGAATGCAAACCTTCACCGAGGCACTGCCCCAAGCCCTCATGCACAGAACAAGCGCGGACATTTCACCTTGGAAACGAGTCATTTAGTGTTTTAACTCTTACTTGTGCTTTTCAGCTCCCCCTCCCCCAGAATTCATCTACAGGCATTATTTTCTTCATTCCACTCCCTGAGGAGACACCGAGTATGAAAGAACCCACTCACCTGTCACTATTTTGGAAGCTGTTTGCGTGGGATTTGCAATAACACCATCTCCAGGCAGCTGAGAGGGAGGATGAGGCGGCGGGGGGACGCTGGGTCTGTTTCTGGGCTTTGGTACCGGCCGGGGCCTCGGCAGCGTACCAGTCTGAGGAGGGGAGTGAGACTGGGAGCTTTCTGGAGCAGACGGCTGGGGCTGTGACGGTGCAGAACCAGCGTTATGTTTTCCTAGAGGGGGTGTATCGGGTGGTGTCGGGGTCTGCGGAGGGGTGCAACAGGGCTGCTCTGGTCCATGCTCGCTGCCGGGCGCAGCAGGAGGAGATGTCTGACTGCTTGATTTGGGCTGCAGGGGAGGAGTAGCCTGGGTTGGGGGCTGTGGGGGCGGGTGGCTGGGAGCCTGTATGGGGGAAAGGCTGCTGGAGTATCTCCGAGGTGCAGAAACCTGGGAAGCGGAGGGCTGGGCTGCTCCTTGGTTTGCATGTTGAGCAGGAGGAGAAGAACTTCTAGCAGGTGGCTTTGGAGAGACAGAGGGTGGCTGAGCTGCTGGGGCAGAGCTCTGGCTTCCCGGCTGCCCCGGCGGTGGGTTGGCTGGCTTGGGAGGGGCTGGTGCAGGCTTCTTCATAGCTGCTGAGAAAAGAGGTGAGAGTTCATGGCTGGGCGCTGTGAAACCTGGAATTCTGAAACTCCTGGAAGAAAGGAATCAGTAGCACAAAAGAATACTGGAGTACGTTATCAAAATAAAGTGGTGGATTGTCAAAGAAGCGGTATCAACAGGAAGCTACAGATACGTGTACGCAGGTTTACTGATCAACCTTTGAGTGACTTTGTTAAACGGTGTTGGTAACGTTACTACCAGCATTCATGAAAGAATCCAAGAGTCCAGAGACGTATTTAACTAGGCCTTAGTGAGATGCAAGTGAATTAAACCACTGTCTGCAATAAAGAGATACCAATAAAGTTATTTCAGTGCTTCTGCAGTACATAAAGAATTGGAACTTAGCAGCTTGAAAACTAAAGGAAAACCCACCTCTCCTCATCGCGTGGGGACTGGGACCTGCCGCATTCTGTGGCTGATTAACAGAAAGCTGATTAGTGCTACTCGTTGACTGGCTCTGGCCTGTGCCCGCCTGCCCGCCGTTCCTCACGGGTGGAGGAGTAGCCGAAGAGGCGTTGTCCTTAGATTTTGAGGTACTGAAAATTAAAAATCTTAGATTAGAAGATGTTAAGATGCCTTGCCCAGATCAGCTGCACCCATTCAGGTTTGCATTACGACCTCTGCTACAGTTCTGACCCTCAAAACGTTTCAAAGAAACTTCTGCACTGGCTGGTATGTGCTGCCAGACTGAACAGAGCCACAACTCTTCTGGCAAGCCTGTGCAAACGATTAACTACCAACATGGAACCTGGAACCCAAGTAGTTCTGCAGTGTCACCTCTTTGCAATACTGATACCCAGGAGCACGGTTCCCATGCTCATGCACCTTCGCAGATCCTTTGAACAGACTCCCACCATGAAAGCTCATGAACATCCCTTCTCTGATCTCCCCATTCAAAGGTACCCATCGCCCCTACGACTGTCAGCCTTTCCAAAACATTCTGGCACAGCATCGCATCCAGCTCGCTGGCAGTTTCCTGGCAGATCCAGCTACTAAGGACCAAGTGATGGCAATCTGTGAAGATCTGCTAGAAAAACCACCCACAAAGGATGTGGACCAACTTGCTATGTATAGTATGTGGGCAAGGCAGATGGAGTCCTCAGGGCTGAACTCCCTGGAGCCTTTGGAAGCCCTCGGGAGGGTTGAGGGACTGAAAGAGCCTGGTATGGAGAGAAGAGAGGTTCTTTTCCCTTTATTGACTGGCCTTTATTCTCTCCACCCTACCTACAATTAAGCTTTCACCTTGCTCGGAGACAGAACTTGTTTTGAGGGAGTAAACCCTGTTAAAAATCCTTTGAGACTGAGATCAGGACAACTCAGCTCTTCCTGACCTTTGGCTACGAAGACAATAGAAGTTGGGGAAACACAGCACTGGGGTACGGACCAGCTGAGGTGGCACTGGGCAGTGTCCCCTCTTGCTATGCACTTTAGTCTTCACTCACTTTATCTTCAGTCTCTTGCAGCATCTCACTGACCTAAAGAAGACTAAAACCTTTCAGTCACTGCAATCCTGCTTTCCCCAGACGCCGTACCCGTCCTTGCAAGTACTCGAACGCAGAGTTCGTGCAGATTCTAAATGCAGCTTTCAGACACTGCTCACAAGGTTTCGTTTTAGCTGCCTACACCACAAACAACATCTGTGGAGAAAACATTTGTCTGTGGGGGATTTCCAGTGAGAAGCTGGTTTTTGTAGAAGTGTCACCTGAGAACAGGAGCTGAATGCAAAGGAGGCAATGCTGCATCGAACTCCTCGCGGGGGTTTTACTGCAAGATGTGGTGTGAAAGGCTGACGTCTGCACGCTCTGCAGGCCTGTACACGTGGTTTGTTGTATCTCTCAGACCACAGAAATACTGAAAGCAAAGTGCTGCTTTCACCACACATGAGAGGAAGAGTCAAGGGGGCTGCAATTAGATGAGGAGCCCATGTAGACCAGCGCTGAGGACAAGACTGCACAGTTTCAATAGTAACGAAGTAGCAAAAAAAGCCTGTATCTGTGCTTGTCCTAAAGAAACTAATATTGAAGTATGATAAATCAACTTCCAGTTTTCTAGCAAGCAAGCCTGGTCATCGCTAGCACCTGCTACAGACAAAAAACCCCCAAAGACAAATCCAGAGAACATGTACAAGTAACAACAAACAAGACCAACAGGTTTCTAGCATTGTCACTGGTAGGTTTTGTTCTTTCAGCAGCAAACTGATCGTCATACTGTGCAGACACCTCAATAACCTGGAAAGGTCAACCAGGGTAAGTAGAAGTACAAGGGTTCTTAGATTTTTCATTATAATTTTTTTCCCCAAGAATTCTCTTATTTTAGGCGACCAATTCGAGAACACAGCGTTGGGTTGATGGTTGGACTTGATGATCTTAGAGGTCTTTTCCAACCGTAACGATTCTATGATGCAGGACAACATACGTTATTCTAGTAGATCAGTTCTGGAACAATCTGCATGGAGCGAGCTCCTGCAGAGCGCTTCTGACCACACCTGAAAAGGCTTCTCACACAACAACGTGCATTCCAGTCAGAAGCGGTGCCTTGGGAAGCCCATCACCTGACATCAGTTTGCTGCTGAAGCCGCCTGCGAAGCCCCTGCCAGCGGAAGCCAAGCCTCTTACCTGCCATCCTCATTTCCTTGACTTTGTAACGGTTCTGCTGCGCCAGCAGAGAGAGCAAAACCTGAACCCACGGGGCTTGTTTCAGCCACAGAAGCCTGTGAGTGCTGCTCCGCTCCCGCCTGAGCCAGCACGCCAGCCTCCGTGGGTGGAAGGGGTGGCTGGAAAGCTGGGGATGTGTGCTTTCTATTTATAGTGCCACATCTCCGAGGATTCGCTTGGAAGTCCATAACCTTGACACCAAAGCTACAGAAAGAAGAGAGAGTAAACACACCACGGCAGCCAACACCAGGTAACTCAAGCAACAGGACAACGGCGTGTTACATCCCGCAGAGACAAACCACCCCTGCTGCTCAGCATGCAAAGCAGCAACAAGGAAAGCTTCGACTTTCTGCGTCAAACACCGTGAGCGTTAAGACATGCGACACGATTCGGCTTATCCACACAGAGGGGTAAGCTACACACAGAGTGGAACAAACTACTCAGTTACATTTGAGGACAGACACTGATGACAATGACGTCAAACCACTCAGGAATTTTACATGTAAATACAAACGTTTCCTTACGTATCAGAGCATCTCCTCACCCAATGTGTTTTGCCACATGAATTGTGTTTTTATTTTGCACACTAAGTTGCAGTACAGATTTTAAGATGGATAGAAAAAGCCACGGGATATATGCTGTGATTTGTGTTTAAAGGAGAACTATGGAGAAACGGACTAAAATTCTAACAGATTTTAGAATGCATAAAGCACATTCAAGTCTAGAACTTGGTTTTATTCATATTCTGTTAAAGACACAACCTTGAATGGATTTTCTTCCTGTCAGTGCTGATACATTTACATGTGGCTAGCCACAGTGAACATCCAGGTTACTATTTAACATCTGCATAAACAGCTAGAAACAAAACAGCACATCACTGGAATATTCATGATATGAGTGATAATAAATGAACGTTACACTACATGTTATATGGGAAAACAGCACGGTTTGGTTTTATTTCTTAGCGCTCTACTGTTTGCTGTGGGAATACTGTACCATCATCAACTCAGCAGTCTTATGAAGGCACCAGGTAACACCACCTCGGCTTATGGGCTTTGGAAAAGAAGCCGTGGGACAGCAGAAGTTAGATACCGACAGATGCTGCTACACACGTTTCTGTTTTGAGCCCCCCCAAATCTGCAATAGGAACAACGGTAACTGGAAGCAGTAATTATCTGCTCGTTTTTCTAGCAAGCAAATACCAGCACATTATCTTTGAACTTTCCTCAGGCTGCAACATCATGGGGGAGATAAATCCCTCGTGTTACCTACAGCACTGCCATGAAATCCTCCTCCTGAGACCAATAACAGCGTCTCCGATTACAGCCTCCTCAGTAGCCCTCAGGAGCGGGCCAGCAACTGACACCTAACCCGAGAATGGAACCTACCTCTCCTTCTTCAGGAGATCCCCTTCCATCACGGTCATGCTGACAGGCCTCTTCCGTTCCAGCGTCCCACTTTCATATTCATTCCCAGTGTGTGACAAGTGATTTGAATTAACAGCAGGAATCGCAACAAACGCCCCAGACACATTGAAATCTTGCTCTGAAAGGCAGAGACGGACAGAACGCATCCTCAGACACACCTGTACAAGTGGTGGAGCTTGACCTGGGCAGGGCTGTCACAAATACAAAATTCTTTTCACTACGGCAAGAATTTACCTCCAGGGAAGAACCAGTCTGCGTGCTGAATAATTGGCTCGATAACTGCTACCACGTGGACTGAAGTTGCTGCTGCCATTTCAGCAAGGGATCTGCAGGAGAAATTTGTAGTACGCTTTATACAGAATTCTATCAAAGTAAGAAAATAAAAAAGAAAACTCGTATGACCTCAATGACAAACTATGAGGTATCAAGACTCCCAAGTACCACACAAAGAGCAGCTTCACACTTGGATGAAATTGGGACTATTCAGTAACATTCGTAGCATTTGAAAATACTCTTAAAAAGAGCATTGGAAATAATTTTTTTTAGGCAAATAAAAGAACTTTTAGGCTGTGAATAGTCTACACGATGTAAAACAACCTGACAAGAAATTCTACAGCTTCATGAAGTTCTAGTTTGTCGCTTTCCTGAACCAACTCACCCTTCGGTCTTTGCCCATAACAAGTTGGGGCCCAAGACTATTGCAACGTTGCTGGGTGTCATTTTGTTAACGTCGCTGTTCTGTGCAAGCTTTGCTAAAAATTTGATTAAATACCTAAAAAAAAGGAAAGAAATTATTAGACAGCTGGAACCAAGAGCATTTCTTGTTGAAAACAACTAAGTAAAAATTCAGGAACCTGTAAAGACAGCTCCCAGCAAAACAGAAATAAGACAAACAGCTGGTCGATGGCTACCAAGTTTCTACTCATGAACCATAAAAGTTGAACTGGGTAGAAAAGAAAGGATCTCCTACCCTAGCAAAATGGAACTACACAACGATGATATTTTCAGAAAGAAACATTCAGATTTATGTCCCTGTGTTAGAACTTCCACATTTCTAGGCATCACCAGAGTTGGTTTTATTCGGATTCATTCCCAAAATGCAAAACCAAAAGGAAAAATAACAGGTGCAATATACATCCAGGTGACCTCTAAGACTCGAAAACACAAGGAAGAGCAGAGCTGGTGAAAAGTCTGGTTCTATCGCCAACAGCACGACCCTTGAGCAGAAGGGTTCTACACATCACTATCCCGTTACAGTCACCAGTGAATCAACTCGACCGGAGAAGTCTGCCACCACTTGATAAAACAGGATGTCCTTTTAGAAACCTAACTGAATTTGGCCAAGGAAGAGAAAGTCCCTGGATTAGTTTTGGTTAATCAGCTCTGAAACGCAGCCCTCCAGCCTCCAAGGGGCCGTGCTGCAGGTCCCCAGACGTTGGTACAGACCTGAAGTTAGCGTGGTAATGCTTCGGTAACCTGTTACAAATCCTCCACAGCTCTTGGAGCTTCTTATCCTGGTCCTGAATACTGAAAGGGGAAAACAAACAAACAAACATTGTCACACCTGACTTGCAGATCAGAAGATGGTTGTTTCTGCAGTGAACAAAGAGGTGACTGTATAACCTTCCGTTTATGCCAAATAAACGCACCGTTTTTAATTCAATAATTCAGTATCCTGCAAGGCAAATCCCTGAATTCTCTCTACATGCAATGAAAGAAAACTGCTTAAGCATCCCCACTCTGCAGCCAGTAGTCTGAAGCAGCCCTTATGTTTAAACATAAAACAAGTATTTCACCATATTTTTGCGCAATTAGTATTAAGCTAAACCACAAAACTTAAAATAGTTTGTTACACAAAAATATTTACCTGTTAGAGCAGAAATGAGAATTTAAACTGTGTGAGCTTGGTCTTTTCATTTGAATTCATATATGAAAAAACAAGTTTGATACAAATATGTAGAATGTGTTCCTGGGTGTCTATTTGTAGTATGCTTACTTTGCAGCTTGTGTCCATTCTTCATAGAGACCGTAGGTCATTAAAGGCTCTGGCAGCTCTCGCAAGTAGGATTTCAAGGCACCTGCAACGCAGACCAGAAACAGGCTTTTGGCCAACGCTCTTCATTTCCAATTCTGTCCTCAGATTTGCTATTTCATCTATGCAACAGGAGCCAGTGGAACCGTGGGAAGACCCGACACTTTCACAGTCTATCTGCTTAACAACACAAAAGGTCTTCCAGTAATTTTCTGTAATTTGACAGGAACACGTACTAAAAACCTGTGAACCATCTCTTCAGAACAAAGACCTTATTAAAGGTCTACACATGGCTTTAATCTCCCCGATCGTGTTAACTCCCTTGTCACGAGAGGAAATAAAGCATGTGGATTACTATCACCACCTGGATTTTGAACACCACTGCATCACGCAGATGTGAATACCTCAGGCGTGGTGGGCACACGCACCCTACACTTACCTGTGTTAATACCTGCCTCACGTTGTGCAATGAAGTGAACCCACCATTTATTTTCACTCGTAGCTGACCTGCAGAGAACACCACCTCACACCGCAGCAAGCCAGCAGCCAAGCGAACAGCATCAACTTGTGTTGTACCATTTACACCTGGTTGTGACTCAGAACACTCACAGTACCTGCTACAGCGTGAGGGTCAGAATAAAACTCGTCAAGCTGGGAAGTGGAACAGTCCAAGGCAGCTTTCAGCTTTTTTAACTTGGAGGCTCCAGCAGCAATTCTGAATAAGCCCTGCACAATAAAAACCAAATTTATTTGACCAATAATGACGTTAGTACAAGCATGACACAGTGCAAGTTTCAGGATGGCCTCTTTCAAGTCTGGGGTCTTCCCCTTCCACTGTTACGCCCCAGCTGGCTCTTCACGCGTCGCCACCACCTGACAACGTTCAGTTCCCTCTCACCCTTGGCCCACTCCTGATTTTTCATTCCATGGGCATTTACCTCAAAGATGCTGAAATGTGAATGCTGAAGGTTATCCACCATCTACACGAATGAACAAAACTACTTAAGCAACTTGTTAAGAAGCGGAGCGAGCCATCCGTGAGTTGGAGCTCCCCTTCGCTGTCCCTCACTGGTGTCACCTACCTCCTCTCTCATTCCAGTTTCCAAAAGCATCATTACACAGGCTTCGATAGGAACTGCAATTTCACGGCCGCTGCGCTTGAGATGTTCTTCTAGCGGCGTCCCAAAAGCTGGCTTTTCAGTCCATTTGTCTGGTTGGAGAGTATCAAAACACTGAGCAAAATATCTAACAAACATTTTAATTATGTCCCGGACAAGAAGAGGAGAAAGCCTCCAGTACAGCGGGGAGATTTTCAGAATACAGCAGGAGTTTTACAGCCCCTGATTGGTAAAGTCCCTTATATCATGAGTAAGGAGAAAATGAGACTGCTGCTGTTCAAGAAACCAACTTCTGCATCTTTCTGGGTGGAACATCACCCACAAATCCTGTGAACAACTGGCAGTGCCTGTCCCACTAGGTCCCAACACAAGTGCCACCACATGGCTCTAAACTACATTAACTCCAATTTGCCAGGACACCAAAACGCTTAGGTTTGCAAGAAACGGAGAAAAATTTTGTCCAGGTTGCATGACCTGGGCCGAACTTAGTTTTAATTGCATCTAAGCTGCAGAAAAACTGACCTGTAATGTGGAGTTTATTGCTGATTTAAGGAACCAGTAACTTCAAACAGATGTTCGTAGCCCCAGCATCTTACATGAGAATTACCACGTTATCAGCCCATCACTAACGTTTGCACAAATCTTTCAATTTCTCAATTGCTGCTTAACTCTGGAAAAGTCAAAACTGGCACAAGTTTCCCCAAATTGAACATAAATCTCTTGTTCCTTAGAATTTTTCTTCACCTATTTCTCCTGTCTTAACTGAAAAAATGCAGATGTAAAGGTTATTGTTCGGACAGATGCATTATTCCTTTTATGTGGAAAAAAGGACAAGACAGATGAAGACTTTGAAAGAGTCCTGTGAAGATACAGCGTGCTTCTGCGAAGGATTTAATCTGCTTACAAGGATTCAATTTACCCTTTTTCTTTACAAAACCGCACCAGCTGCATCCCTCCGATGGCCTTGGCTCCTCTCGCTCACTAACACACGGCAAGAGGAACACATTTTCCCCAGCTTTGCCAGCTACAGCCACGTTAGGGATAGAAATGCCAGTCCTTGCTCTGAGTCACGCTCATTCATAGCGCAGCCACAAACAACAGACACCAGACACTACCCCGGGCCTCGGACACTGCGCCCCTTGGACACCACGCCTCCCGGCCCACCTCGTAGGCTGCCTAATCTCTTCTGAAGCATGTGTCAGACGGCAAGTTTGTACAAAGCAGCTAAGCAACAACAATGAAAAGTTTAAAGAAGCCATATCCGTAAAGAGAGAACCTTCCACGCGGCCCCAGCGCAGCCCTGATGATGCGCAGGCATCGTCTGCGCTACCTCATCTCCCGTCAGATCTACAGAGTACGGACAATCTGCATCATCTTCCAGCAAAATGCTCATATTTCTATCTTTAAATGCTTCACCTTTTACAACTTGCATGTGGTCCACAACTGAAGATACCTGAGCCTTGGTCAGCTTCTATTCTTCTCAGCCTACCTCTTGTTCAAAGCACTGAGATGAAGGGACAGTACCGCCGCTCTGGAGGACCACAGTTCCAGCGCACCCTCACACCAAGCCGTGAACGACACCTTCACTCCCCCACGTTCGGCAGTTTAGTAGCAGGGGGAAGAAACGAAGCTGTGTCACTCGCTTCACGTAACCACTGGTACTCAACACAACAACGAGAACTCTGCCAGGCAGCTGCAGCGCAGCGTGCGCACGGGGAAAAAGGACCGCGGCAAAGGAGGACAAGAAGCCAAGCTCCTTGAATCAAGAGGTTTTTTCTGATAATCACCTAGTAATAATTCAAGAAGCAAGGACCCTAAAAAGTTCCTAAGTCACAGGGAAACTTTCATTGGCCTAAAAAGCCAGGTACGAATTAGCAAAGGTTGCATGATATCAAGGAAGAAGTGCAAGCAAATAGAAAAGTCCTTTCTTTAGTCTCTCGGGTATCAGACAGATCCTTAATATTTTATTAGTGTGTTAAAGTATGGCTGGAGAACTCCAGAGAACACAGAGATGGAATTATGCTTGGGAATGTAAAATTGTTAAGTAGATCAAAATGGCCTTATTAAATAAGTCTGCATGCAAGAGAATCAAGATAAAGGAGGAGAATATTGTGCATAGGTGGCACAGGCAAGGAGAAGCATCAGCCAGAGCACAGGTTACTTTACCTTGGTGGGCTTGAATTTCGGGTAGGACCTTTTCTATGACTGCTAATGCTTTTCTATGGTAATCTGCTTGTGCTTCTAATAACTGAGAACAGAAGCCACATTTTAAAAACAAAAAGAGCATTAGCTTCTGACGAGCACATAAAACAAGACTAGAAGGTTTAGCACACACAATGTAATCTTTGAGAATTGAGTGTCTACGCGCAGACGTACTGCAAATCAAAGTCATGCTGAAAAAACACTCACCATGACAAAACATCTGGCGTACTCGCCCTCCTTGGACACGAAGCTATACATGTCTGCTGCCAGTTGATCCTTTGAAGAAAAGGATGCAAAACAGCACATCAAATTTACAGGGGCATTTCAGCTCATACAGAAGGACAGCGGTTTATCCTGCCCGCTGGAGGTTTGAACCATCAATGCAGGCAGGGCAGGAAGCCAGTAATCCTCTGACTCTGCTACACGTATTCCAAGCAACATCAATGAAGTACAAAATGCCCAACTTTGGTTTCTGTAGCAAAGCAGCTGCCCACTTAAGTCACCAGTGGGGCTGTCCAGCAATACGTTATGTGCAGCTAAGCCCTGCATGCAAAGACACGTCCTGCTAAAAGGTTGTGGTGCTCAGCTCAACTGCAGCTTAAGGTAATATTTGGAAACCGAGAAGTGAAACCCAATGTGAGCTGCTCAGAGCCATAACAGAGCGTTCCTTTTATGCCAACAGCCTGAATTTCATCCAGGTACCCACAGTGTGTGCTACTCAGTGCAGTGCTTGAGGCACACGGACACCCTGAACGTTTCAGTCAAGGCTAAGGCAGTTCCTTCTCTTAACTGTCACAGAAAATAACAGAAAACACTCATCTTAAGCCAAAAAAGTTCCTCATTAAAGCAATTCAAAGACCAGCTAGCATTAATAGACCTTTTAGAGATATAGTTTGTTAACAGCCACATAATTTGCAACCGCAGCCATCAGAGAGCCAGTTCCACGGGCAAGGCTTCTAGAAGCAGCCGTACTCTGGTCGCTATTGTGGCTGAGGAGAGGTAAGTAGAGGACAGACAGACACTCATCTTGTCATACCTTGCATTGTTCTACTTTATTTCCAGCTTCATCCATCTCTTCCTTAAGAGATTCTATTTTCGAAGGATGCACTTGAAAATTGGTTCCTGAAGTCTTGTGGGCTTGGTTGTACCTGTGGAAGAATGGCTCCAATCATCCGGTGAAAACTAATATCAAAGGAGAATCAGCATTTATGGCTCCCTTGGAACGGGTCTGATGGGAAACAAACCCAACAGTTTCAGAGGTTTTCCAGCAGAACAAAGGCAGGTGTTCAAAACACACCATGTATGAGAGAGTCCGTTACAGGGGTGTGTAACGTTAGAACCACCATCCCAGAAAATGCCATATGAATTATCACCGGTTCAAAACCGTTTAAAGGCCTTAAGGGTAAGTTGAACGATGCAGGACCCTACAGTGAGGTGGGTCAACAGAACGCTGCAGAAACACTTTGTACAAAATGGTTACAAAATTAGAATCCTATTCCTTGAGTTGACAGCTTCAGTGAACTGTAAAGAAGGTGAGTTTCTAGCAATTTTCCAATCATATATAGGCACATAGGAGCTCCAAAAAATCATGCTTCTGTTGGGACCTAGTCATCATGAGTCCTTTTTTGAACAACTTAACCTAAGTTTGTATGTTTTGGGCCAAGTGTTTACACACATACAGCAGCATTTCAGAAGCAAGTACCAGCATCACACCAGATGCCACCAGATGCCAACAGGAAGTTAACATGAAAAGGTCCTAGTAATTAAAATTATTTCTTACCTTCCTCTTGCGGAATCCCAGTCCAACACCAGCTTTGCAAGCTGCTTCCTCTGCTTCTGAATGTTTGGGATCTCTGTCTAAAAGGAGAATTCAAGGTTTGTATCTATTTTTAAACTGTGTATTGTAATAAACTACATCTTGTAGATTTCGTATCCACTTTCCACCACTAACACATGACCTGTTGCGACTTCTTTTTATCAGCAATGAGACAAACCCTTTTTGCTGAGTTTATACATAAATCCAGATTTCTTTCTTCAGTCCGGCTGAAGTGACTCACCTCCGTTAGCACACACAGTGGATCCAAAACTTCTCTTTCAATCTGCACTTCATGCTGCGAGAGCTCCATTGCCAGTTTGTTCTCCGCGTCACCACACGTATCCAGCATTTTCCTGTAGGAATCAGAGGCAGCTGTCACGTGAGTTACTACGGACTAAAGACGGAAGATCCAAAAGAAAACAGTGGTGGCCTGCTGTCACCTGCTACCTTTTGGAAAGCTTTGTGGTGTATAAAGGCACGCATCACCTAATGGTACAACACCAAGATGCTCTGAGCTGTCCTGGGCAAATCTGGGATAGGTAAGGGGTGGTATTAAACACATGTCTTCTAAAATTCCTTAGACATTATAACGTTTTTAGAGACTTTTAGTCACCCAGGTGATTACACCAGCCCCAAGGACAGAGAAGTTAGCATTTCTTTCAAAGCCCATCCTTCCATCTCACCAGATCCAGAAAAACAGCTCAAAGCAGTATTTAATCTTGTCCTAAGCGCCTTTAATGTGAAGAGTCTTAACACCACAACGCCAAGCGATCACATATGCAGCAGTCCGCAGTTCCAAAACCACGATTTACCCTTTGTTTTAAGCTTGTTCTAAGGAAAAACCCCATTCCCTAAGATTTTTATCCGTGTTTAAACCTCCTGCAACAGCTCACAAAAATGCATGCAAAGGTTTTTAAGGTCATTCTACGCTGTCTCTATTAGAATTCCCACCAGCAACAAGGAAACACATTTGCTCGAGGAATTCAGCATGTTGACGTTCATTTGTTTCAGGCGCTTCCCTCTAAGCTGCAGACGTGCCCTGGGCCAGGCTAAGGAAATCAGCAGTCATTTCAACCAGAAGCCATTAATGCAGAGTGCCATTAAGTCATTAACGCAAACCTGCGGAATGCAGCACTTACACTAAATTTTAGACAGTAAATGGAGATAATAATTCTACTTATCCACAAGGATAAAAGCAGTTTTCCAAAGCTCTTATGACAGCAGAGAATCAGAATCCTCCGGAATGCAATTCAGGGCAAGCCTAAGACTTGGCCCCAGAATCACGCAAGGAGAAATGCTTGCTCGCTTTTTCTCCCTTTGGATTAGAGGAAGAATCTAGAAATATTAGTTTTCTTAGACTGAAAACAGCCTTTGTGTACCCAAGTTTCTAACTGGAGCCCTGCAGGCATTAACATGGCAGCCTGCAACTTTGCAAGCAAGCCGAACACTTACCCCAGCAGAGTCTCATCGCTTAGCTGGACAGATCCTTCTTGCATATTTTGAGCAAGGGCTGTTAGAGGCAGTTTTTTCTGTGGAACAGAAGGAGCAGTGCTTAGCTCAGTGCTAATCACCCTTTCCAGCTCTCCCAGTACATCCCCTCTAAGATTTTTCTCTTCTTCCATATGGTTTCTGTTGCACACACATGCAGCTCATTCCTTAAGAAATCATCAAATCACAAAAAGTTTTGAGCCTCAAGACTTCAGTTCTCAGAGACGTTGAAAATCTGAGTTAGAATGACTGGCCCAAAAGGTACCTCAACCACTGTCAGAGACAAGGAAACGGCTTTAGCTTGAGATCTAAGCTCGTCATCCCTCTCCCTGCAGAGGTTCATTCTCTGTGCCCATTTTCAGGGAGGTCTCTATTATTCAATAAAAGAAAACTTGAATGTTAAATTATTTGTGCTGCTAACACTTTAAGAAAACCTACCTCTGGCTTTGCTAATGAGGGGCGGAAATCAAATGCATGCAGAAAAACATTTACAGTTAATTGGAGAGGTGGGTGTACAGAAGTAATTCTGAATAAGAGGAGCCTGATCAGCGTCGCAGAGTTATCTTCTCCTCTTAGCTCTCACGGAAGCTGTATGTACTCAGCAGAAACAAGGGAGTCTCCTGACACTACTAAGGTACTCCAGGGTCATGTCATTACATTTGGATGGGAAATTACAGCTAGCCTTTCACCAAATAATGTCAACGTGAGGTGATTTTACAGAGTGTTTCTTCCCTCGGGTCACTCAAGGCATAGCTTGGCCAGTGCTTAGAAGGCCAGACCGTATTCAGACCAGTCTCAGACGACAAGCCAAAGGACAACGGTACTCACGTGTCTCTTTTCAGGATCAGTACCATGCTGGCCCTGAAAACAGGCAATTAACCGCTTCTGAACAATATGGCAAACAGATCTCACGGTGTCAAGACGTCTCTCGATCTAGTCGGCAGGAGGGGGAGAGAGGAGGAAAAACAAAACAGAAAACAGAAGTTATTTCCCTGGCCTCAGCAGAAGATCTTCCTCCTGTACCACGCTTAGTTCTGGGTTGCATATTTCTCAAGTCCTACAGCTTACAAGAAGTTTGGATGCTTAGCAGGAACGCCTGACAGCAAAAATGCCTGGAGAGAGATTGAAACTGTTTTTTCTCCCAGTGGCACGGCAATTCAGTCGGAGCTCGCAATGCTCACAGGTGGAGGGAGCACAAGAGAAAAGTATTGCTCCTGCTTCTTGTCTCCAGCAAAAGTGAATCAGGTTGATACTTGCCATCAGAGAGGAATGGCAGACACAGAAATCCAAAACACTAATTTAGGGAGAAAAACAGTGGGAAAACTCTCATATTTTTTCACTGTGACCTTGTAAAGTAGAAGGCTAAAGACAAACCTGACCATTCCCTTACGCTGGTCCAAACCTGTATGCCGCAAGCTTTCAGCTGCGTTTCCTTCTCTGGCTGTTAAATACAAGGATGAATTTCCTACGTGCTCAGCAAAATAATAGTTTGAGGGAAAGATTAATGTTTATCACAGTGTATTTGGAATATGGCTCAATACACAGACTGTGAATACAACAAATATATACATTAATAAACTGTTCTTTTGAGAGGTTTTAAGGAATTTGGACTATTTTTATTTCGAAGAACACCAAAGGCAAACAAGTTGATGAGCTCTTTACGCACAGCACCGAAAGAATGCTGCTTCTCTGCATTTTGATGACTCACCAAGAATAAAAGGCAGCCCTTTGGAAGAGCTTCTATTTAAAAAGCAAGGGGAGGAAAAAAAAAAGTAAGATTTAATCTGTAGAAATAATCTGGACAGACCCCAGTTTTCGATCCAGCCCCAAAAATCACTCCTATTACATTTTCGGGAGGGCAATGATTCTTTGCAGCTTTCCTATCAACCAGAAATACAGATTAGCTGACAGAAGAGTAAATTCAGCACCAAGTTGTCCCGCCCCGCGTTAGCCCCTGCTAAGGGCACCGCAGCCGATTTAAAGCAGGAGACACGCTGCTGGTTTTCCCAGGAGGCAGGTGGCTGGTTTGGAGGGACCAAATGCTAGAAATTCTCATTTAGAATGTTATACATCCAGGCAGAAATGACACGTTTTTTCCTCCCAACAGGTTTAGTTGGTGCCACTACGATGGGGTGTGTATACCCCCGATGCGGTTACAAGTGGAAGGATGCGATTAGGTGCCAACAAAAGCAGCAAGTAAAAGCTGCAGCGACCAAAAGGAACAGCAGATGCAGCAAAGAGGAGCCTTTCAGGCTGCGGGTTAGGAGAAGTTGTGAGGAAGAAGATGCCAGCTGAGGGAGGCACAGACAGACAGGGACTTGGTGAGGATCAGCACAGAATCACTGCTGTCAGATGTGAGGCCCCATCCCTGGAGATGGTCAAGGCCAGGCTCGATGAGGCTTTGAGCAACCTGATCTAGCTAAAGACATCCCCGCTGACTGCAGGGGCGTTGGGCTGGATGACCTCGGAAGGTCCCTTCCAACCCAACGCATTCTATGACTCTATGATGTGGAAGCCCTGTGCTGAGTAACGCACAAGCGTTACAGACACAGGACGGGCTCCCCGCTTCCTCTCAGAAGAGGGAAGTGGCGGCTCTGTAGCCTGGAGGAGCACCCAAGGCTGGGCTTGGGGCTGTGCTGCCCAGCAGCAGCCTTTGCAGGTCCAAAGGGAAGGTGAAAAAGAACCAGCACAGAAGGCTGGTGAGTTGGAGGACCAGTGTAGGAAGACTGAATTTTCAGTGGCTATATGAGGCACTAAAAGGGACTAAAAGCTCTTGACAGCCACAAGACAAATGCAAGCTGAGGTGCTCAAAAAGCTCAGTAAGAATCTGTTATGGTAAAGTGCAGAGAGACTACCCACCCGAGAAGGCCTGCTCTGACAGCACTAGCCATTGCCTTTTATTGACAGAGCATCTCTCAACAAGCTCAAAATTAAGTTCACTTCAAGAAAGTCCATATGAAGATATATGAACAAGGCAGCACTGTTTGTGGTCTCCTGCTGCAGCTAAGACAATTCAATTATTATGTTATCTGCAAAATTAAATACCACCAACACATTCTAAGCCATCCACTGTTTGCAAAAGCATTTATTTTTGCTTGCTCACGTAGTTAAAACTTCTTAAAATACTGAGCACAGGGGTTTTTTTTTTTCCACAACTGAAACATGGTGACATCCTGTAATTGAATCATCTCCCAGACCGCAGCAGACCAACACGGCCCCCGTCAGCCGTGCACGGTGGCTTGTGTTCCTTGGGAAGACTCTGGAGCACGGCTGTGCCCAACAGCCCCTTTGCAGGCAGCCTGAAAGCCAGACTCAACGGGCAGAAGACTGACAGGAGGAATGTGACCCCAAAACTTCACAATAATATACTCTCCTCTCTCATCTGCTTTTCAGTTCAAAGACGTCAGGAAAACCATGCAGGACATTAATCTCCATTAAGCTACCTTTGAACTGAGAATGTGACCTACAGGCCATGCTGTCTGTACCCACAGGGCATCTTCAGTGTACAAAACATCACACAATCACTTTATTATACACTACAAGGGCACGCCAGAAAGTGGGGCTATTGTAGAAGCCTTTCCAGCACTTAATTATATTCCTTGTCTTCAGACAGGAACCCATTTCACACAGATACTTGGAATGGAGTATTATACTTCAGAAAAGCAGCTGCAGCCATCCTATGTCGAAGCTTGGGCTAAATATAAAAAAGAACACTGTGAAACATGTTTATACAGTGAACAGTACCATGCTTTTAAGGTCTTTAGTTAGATAAGAGCTCCCTTCCCTCCACAAGCCCCCAAGAGCAAACAAACAAGTGAGTAAATTCTTCCACTTGGGTGTAGCCGGTCTGCTCTGTGCCTGGGAAAGCCTTGCTTGCAAAATTTTTTTGGCAAGAAGCAGCAGTACTTTTGGCTTTCACTTCTTGTTACTGTTCTGCAGCTAACCAAGAAAACAGATGGGTCCTTGAAGGCTATCAAGGTGTTTTAACATCCTTTCGTTGTACACATCTCTCCGGAAATTCAAGAGAGTACTGTTAAATGGTTTAGGTATTTATGGTTCAAGTAAAGCAGTCCCCTGAAAAGCAGGATTAAATGTTTCAGGTCAGCTCATTTCACCGTTCCTCAAGATGATTTAATGTATTTGTGCTGAATTCAAGTTTTAAGGCCGATACATTCTCTCATCTTCTACTTTAATCTGAACAGCTGGAGATGTTTGAAATAAAAGTACTTGCATCATTTGTTTGGCTTCCACATTGCACATACAGGTCCTGAACTTAAGCATAACTACGACACTTCGTAGCCCATCTGAAATAACCCTCCCCCGAGGTGCTGAGCAGCCAGCCTCCCTTCCGCAGCCCATTTATCTTCTGCTGTTTTCAAAAGTCTTTCACAGAGGGGCCTGAGGAAGAAAACTACGTAAACAAGTCCATAGGCAAATTTGTTCCATGTGATCACATCTTGTTAATCTAGCAGTTGCCACTGGAATTCCACTATGAGAGTCTTGACTCATTAGATGGTATATTCTCAAAAAGATGACAAGTCTGCAAACAAATCACTGGTCAGCGTGACAGATTTGAGAACAAGGATCACAAGCTAAACATCTGCATGCCGAATTTAGAGCAATTGCAGACTTTCAGAGAAAACTGACGTTATCTATTAGCAAGCAGTTGGCATGCTTTTTGCCTCTTCAGGCCCAAGCTGGCCTCTTCAAGAAGCAGAAACAAGGACAGAAACCAGCTGGGCCTCATCAGAGCTTCTTCCCAGCTCATCCTCCTCCACCAGACTGGCTGTCAAGTCATTAGCACTAATGGTTCATAAGCTTAACAAGCTGGTTCATCTCATTAAAAGCAAAAATGCTTCCTCCTTCGCTTTATCAAGCTCTGTCATTGGATTCAGAAACAGAAGTACCTGAGTTTTTCCACTCAGATTGTATCCTAGTTTACGTGCTGAGAAGCAAGCCAAAGACATCCTTGTTTTCATCCCTGTCGTTCGCAGCAATTTTCCCCCTGCATTAGGTACTCCACAAAACTCAGAAGGCTCCAACTTCACAGGGGCATTTAAAAAAAACACACAGTAAGTGGGTTACAATACCTGCAACAGGTCTTCACTGAGTACCTCCGTTTTCTCAGCCCTAAGGGAGGAAAAAAGACCATTGTCAGACTAATTAGCATGTTCAGGGTCAAAGATTGCTACAAGGCTTTCAACAAAACCCGCTCAGTCCCGAAGTTATAATCCCATCAGGACACAAACGCAAACCTTTACACATACAGCTCCACACCTTGTTCCAAACCCAGCTTACACATAAACTTTGAATTATTTAATGTTGACACAGATTTGATTGGTGTTGACTCATTCGCTGTAACACTGCTTTATCCTGCCTTTGCTAGAGCTATAAAATACAGAAAAGATAAACTCAGCTCACCCGTGATCTCTCCTACTTGGCTGTTCACCGCCACTACACGTCTATTGCTACAGAGGACTTGGAGGTACTCCAGAACTCCATTTCTCCTGTCCAGAGAGTTTCCCCTGCTGCTGTCAGAGTTCCTCATATATACATCGACTTCCTTCTGATCCTGCAATCTCTTTAATAACCTGCTGCAAGACTGGTCATGCACAGAAAGTTAATTTTCTTGATCAGGCTCCATCAGCTGAATACACAAAATGCCTCCAAAGACAATATTCTTTCACTTTACGTTGAGAGGTTCTGTTTGGTTTGGTTTTTTAAGGCCAATTTCATGGCACATTATCTGCTTGAACTATTTCTGAACCATAAGGTGTTCAATAATTAAACAGCAGAATACAGTAATGCTCAAAAACTCAGTAAGACCAGGACAAAAGCCACTTAAACACTCTGCAGCAACATAAACTGCAAGCACTGTAATATTTGTTTGGGAAAACATACAAGATTGATAAACTCTTCTTCCACATGAATGGAAATACCCCATCCGATTGAAGTTATGTCCTGTTACAGAGCAATTATTTCATATATATATATTTTTTTTTAAATCTTGCAAAATCCTACCAGAAATCCCACGGAAGAACTACAGTGTAAGAACACTCCAGGTATAGCACCACATTCTCAAACAGATTTTAATCTAATCCTAAGTGGCAACCTGGCAGGGCTGGATTAATGGTGGGACTTCATGGTCTCGAAGGTCTCTAACCAGAATGATTCTATAATTCTCCTACACACATCTGCTGATTTGATAGAAGAATACAGAGCTACTAAAGATTTCTGTGGGAACGTAGTGCTGTGCATGGCAGTGGTTTTACACAAAATCCTTGAGCAGCCAGAGTCTTCTGTCCTTCAACAACTGTGTAAGAGCAGAGCCACCTCTATTTCCAAACCTGAACTTGATGGGGCAGGTGCCTCTCATGAAGAAGGGGCCGTATTTACCATGGCTAACATGACTTTTGGTTTCACACACCATTTCCTCCTCCATCCTGTTTTCCACAGATAAACGGATGCTTTTCACTAACAGCTTTCATGAAGTTACAATTTTACCCACCTTTACAAAAGGGTGCATGGCACCATCTCTACAACGCTCCCAAATGGCGCGTGGCTTTAGCTCTGCACCTCACTGAGACATCTCAGCACAGGGCTGCTCTTCAACACCAAGCCAGCCCAAGCAGCACATACAAAGAGGCACCAGTTCAAATACCCGCGAGATAAAATCCCGAGCGCCGATGGAGTTGGGGTGAGGAGCACCTGAGAAGGAAGCAGGCTGGGCAGACCCCGTTACCTGCCCTGAGCTCAAAGTGTCCCCTGCAGAAACACAGACTTCTTTCCACAGGTGCAGATATCTATAAATAGAACAGCCTACTAGAAATGATTTCATTTTGATATTTAAGAATAGCTACTTGCTGTGCCAGCCATGTTAAGGTTTGCCATTAAAGCCATCAGCATTTAACAGCAGATTCGCTTGGCGGTTTACCCCAAGCAGCCAGCCTGCCAGCGGGCTCGATCCTTCTGGGACAGCTTGGAAAACCAGCAAGTGCCACACAGCATGGGGGATTAAAGGTGTACAACAACCATGGCAAAAGCAACCAGAGAGCAGCCACCTTCCCCACCTTCACACACACCCAGGTCTCAGTTTCCTTCTTTTGCCTAAAATCTATTTTAGAGAAAAAGCAGCTGGTTTCTACATCCCCATTACGCAAGCGGAGCCTGCGCTGGCTCCCCTGCGGGTCTCTTGTCCTTAATTTGGCCCAGGGTGAGAGAAAGTCAGATTAGACGCAGGCGTTTCAGGAGTTCGCTCACCCTGGATGCTGACACACGGAGCGGGGTGACATGAACCAGGCCAAGTGAAGATCTGACGTACCAAGAGAACACAACCCCAACCCAAGCGGCAGTTTTAGGAAATAAAACTGCCACCTCAGGTGGTGTAATTCCAAACAGCTTCTAAGAACATTTAGAGCACTTATAACTGGATACGTACACACCATTAAACCACTGAACTGCTGATAATCACCACAACAAGGATTGACAGAGTTCACAGAATTTTTCCCACCCATGCAGCAATAATCATGACTCTGTAAATCCACTTTTAGCTACTGGGAATCACAAAACGCATGTAATGGAAATTCTCTTTAGAGGAAACAACGCTCTTTCTAATGTTATTCTGTATTTGTGTTCAACAGAACCTTTCATTATACTACTATAAAGTTACTGGATGCTTTTGAACAGCTTTAACCACAACATTAAAATCACCAAATAGTAGAATACAGCTTCCATACAACTTTAGATTCATTACAAGTCTGGTTTCTCCTTCCCCTTCCTCCTAGGAAGGGATATCCATTCGGGTGAGAAGCGAAGATGGCTCAGTAACGTGCTAGCAGAAGTCTGCCTCCATTTAAATATGGTTACCACAGACTATGTATCATTCCGTGCAGTGCAGAACAGTTTTCATGTGTTTATCTCGAGCACTCTTTGTAAACCCAACTGGTTTTTCAAGGAGTTAAAGTCACAGCTTGAAAATCTGGATCTCCTCCTGTGAAGTCAGGGCTGTTTCCACGCGTCACCGGTGGCAGCAGGACAGCGTCTCCAGGCCAGCGCTGATTTAGAAAAGCCACCAATGATGATGTCAGGTTCGGAAACGCAGGAGGGAAGACCTCACCCTTCCTGCAGGCCCACATTCCACCTTTAATAAGGAAGCCAAGAAAGAGCCACTCCATAATAATGGGTTTTTTTGGTGACCACAACCACGAAATAGAAAAAGCAACCATGTGATAGCAGCACAGCCGATCTCCTTACAGCAAAGGTACCTCTGCCTGCCTCTGAGTAACAGGCACTGCTGGTTTAGAGTTTACATCTCATTGCAGCTTCACGGGATGCTAATTCCTTCTGCCCACTAATCACAGAATTAGCAAGTTTATAGGAAATAACAGAATTTCACCGCTACTCGAAGCTCTGTCCTTATCCCTTATTAGGTCTTACTTGTATCTTACCTAGTTGGTAGAATGAAGAGATGAAGAAATCCTTCTAGAATCAAGAATCGATGGAGAATTGGAAGATTTAGTTGTAGAGAATGTTCCCAAGGGAACCAGCAGTGCTGGCCTTTGGCCTCCAGCCTGGAGACTCTCCACTGCAAGCTTCCTCCAGGAGATATCGTGAACACAGCCCATCCCAAACGGATGCTGAAGCCCAGACTACAGCAGCTACGGCTGTTTGCATTCCCAGCAGCTAAACTCCACGTGGTCCAAATGGTTAATTCTCAGTTGCAAAAACGAGGTCCCTCCAAGCCATTACTAATGAGGAAAGCACGCCCTGCTCTGCGAGCCCCTCCCGCATGCTGGGGGCCCCAGACCTGCCGGTTTATGACCAAGCTGCTTGTCCAGGAGCCATCCCTGTGCTTCCGGATGGCAGGATGCGCTGGCACGTGGCAGGGAAATGGGGATCTGCCCAGCCCAGAGCCTCCCAACATCTTCTATAGAAGACGGGAAGGAGCAGAGCACGAGCAGCACCTCGGGGATGCTGGACTCCGCGCACAGGGCTTGGCATCTCACCCCACCGCAGCACGGGCTGCTCGGCTGCCAAAATACAAGCTCACTGCTGGGCCGGCAGCAGGAATGGAGCTGGTCCCCCAGGAAAGGAAGGATTCGGAGACCTGAAGGTGAAGTTTTTCTGTGACACTGGGGATACCTGCCACGCCAGAACCTTGACAGGAATCGGCTGGTACAAAGCTTGCCGATTAAAACCCAGCAGTGCATTTTGAAGGACTGCTTCTGACACCAAACCTGAACAACCATTTGTCGCAGCTATAATCACCTCCTTAAATAGAGGGGAAAAAACTACCAGATTCCCTAAAAATGGTACTTTCAAACCATTTCACACGGAGTCAGTACATTTTGCCCACCATAAGCACCCGAAGTGCAGAGCTCCACGAGGTGCTGGCAGTGGCAGCAGCTGCCAAAGCTGCTCTTCATTTCCTCACCACCCCTCTCAACGCTCACACAACACTTGGCTCAGCCGGGCTGTAAACCGGCCCAGGCAGCCAAGCTGACCGAAAACCAGCTGGCAGAAACAGTTACTTTTCAACCCAACCAGCTCCCCAAATTCCCTCCTCACACCAATAACCTTGCTGACAGCTCTGGGCTGGGAAGAGGCAGCACGGAGCAGGTGAGGCTCTGCGTACAGCTTAGCTGCTGAATGTCCCACAGCCCAGAACCCGAGCAGAGCTGGCTCCTCACTGAGAAACTGCCACTTTCAACACAGTTTGTTTGCCAGATTGGCTCTTCAAACATTTTTTTTTTTCTTTTCAAGACAGCTAATAGCATACTTGACACGAATATGTCATGCCACAAACGCTGGGGCCATTTTCTACTCGGGGATGGCACAGCCATGCCTTAACTCACTCCGAACCAAGGGGTTTGAGAGGGGAAGGACTGTATTTTTATTCTAGGCACGTTAATTACAATACCTTAGCTTGCTGTGGCATTTATTGCCTGTGCTCCCAGCTGGCCTCCTCTAAGTGTTTTATAGCATCACTCCTTTTCTTTCCTCCTTCCTGGTGAGGCCCTTTGGCACCGCTCACTGCCCGGCTCGGCCACGAGCAGCGTGGGCACAACAGCTCCCACCCCACAGGTCTAAAACCGGTCCCCTCACTTTGTCATTCCACAGCTCCTTCGTGCTTCCAGGCCAGAAGTCTTCTCTGGACATCTGGAAACAGCAGATGAGAATTCCTGAGATAAAAGTGTTTATCTTCCATGGGGAAAGAATTTACATTCCCATGTATAAAATAAAGAGGCTCTATTAAACCAGCACTGGAGATTTCTTTAAAAAATAAAGCTTTATCTAAACACTATTTGGATCACATTGTCCTCACAGCAGGGTCCTGTCCACCAGCAGGGCATCAGTCCTGACCCAGGGGCTGATCTCCAAAGCAGGTCAAAGCTACAAAACCAGTGGCAATGCACACTCCTGGAAGGCTAACAAGGAAGGAACAGGAGCAAACCTGACATGAAGAGCCATAGAAACTTGGACATTCACGACAGAACAACTGACTCAGTTCAAATGTCCAAGGGGGAGCAGAAACCTTGACTCACACTGCGGATGGGAGGTGGAGCTGGAGGGAGGTGATGCCATGGGAGGACAGTTCGCTTCATGATGCAACAAGTCCACGTTCCTGAACTCTAGAAAGATTTCAGTGGAACTGAGGAGACATCCACCCAAAACATGAGACAAAATCAAAGCTAGCCCTCCCTGCTGTTCAGTTTGTTTGTTACCAGGAGTAACCAGATGAGCTGTGCTGGCGAGTTCGCACTCGAGAGCACCTTGGCCGGGCGCGGGGCTGGCAGCACATCCTGCCTGCTTTCCACATACAATAGGTAGGATCTGCTGCCAGGAAAAATGAAAACATCAGCAGCTCTGTTCCAAAACAAGGAATCCCAAATTAGATGACAGTTTCCCTTCTGAAAGGTTTGCCTTTTAACGCTGATGAAGACAGGCTTCACAGAAGGATAACACGAAGGTGTTTCGGGACTGCCAGCTGACATGTCCCCGCTGGACACCGCGCTGTACTCCAGGAACAGGCTTCCCTGTTAACCTGAGTAAATCCCGTATTTTATAATCCAAGTTTACAGAACCTCATTATTAAACACATCCACTAATTTTAAAACTACATGAAAATTTCAATCAGGGGGAAGAGCTGGAAAGACCAGAGACAAACTCAGTGATGCCTTCTCAATACGGATGCAGGAGAAGCACCTCCTGGGGGCTATTTACTATACTCTTAAAGCAATTGCTGCAGTCAGCATCCAAACGTGAAAGAAATCATTGTTTATGGCGGTATCTTCCTTAACTTTTACTGGGTTTTGAGTTCAAGAAGTCAAGGTGATGCAGGGATCCTCTCGATTTCCAGCTCAGAAGAACACAGCGAGGTCTGCCTGCCCCCTCCTCCGCACAAGGGCTCCTTACCCGAACCAAGATTTAAAACACAGGGAGAAACACGTTTCTCCCTCCCCATATGCTGCCCAGACTCTGCACTTCTATATGCTTCTCGGAAGCTGAGATCTTTAACACATTAAAGGATCTTTCTGTGCTACTGGAAAGCAAAAAGCCTCCAATAGTGCCCTGCATAAACACATCTATTAAAGGCCACTTTTCAAACTCACTTTATTACGAAGGATTTGCCTTGTTTCTTTTGGCAGCCTGTGGCAACACTGGGCTCTGTGGATATACCGTAGGAGTCTGGTTTCACCTGCACTGCATTTTGAAGACAGGCCAGAGCAGAAATGTGGTTGGCCAAGCCCACTTCTCACCGCAGAAACCAATTCCATCGTGTCACACAAGCCCCGGGTTAATCCCGTTTTGACTCCCCACCATAAAAGCCCCAGCACTCATACTGAAAGTGAGGTGATGAAACAGGATCCTTGCCGTGGTTGGATCTTTTTCAAAAGAAACCAGCACGACCCAGTGTAAGTACCAATATTCTGTGAGTTATTTTTAAATATTTTATAATCACTCCAGAACGACTGTCACATGATAGTCACCACTTTCAATATTTGAGTATTTAGGGAACACCAGTCACCAGTTAGACTTTGAATCTGCCCACTATCCCCATTTTTCACCCAAATTAACAATATAAACCTCTGCACAAGTATTACAATTGCATAAATCTGGTGCCCAGTGATGTTTCAGTGGTAGCAGCAGAAACCAAACCAAAGGCTGCTGTTTCAGAAGAGATAACACACCCAGTCACTTCCCATGGAAGGTCCTCAGTGTACGATACCCAGCTAAGGGATTGTAACTAACGTGTCTACAATAAAAGTACAGTTTGCCTACTAAAGTGATGCTCAGGTCACCAGTTTTAACCTGCGTAGTTACTGAAGCTTCTAATCCTTTAGAAGGGCTTTTAAAAATGGCACATCACCTCCAAGGCACCAAAATATACCATAAATCAAGATCTGCATCTTCAGAAACACAAGAGCTGCAAAACTACAACTCGGGCTGAATAAAGCTGGATCAAGATTTCTGCTCCTTTGTCTTCCTTCTTCGTTTTCTCCCTTGAGTTCCTCCATCACACTTTGCTTGGTCACTTAGTCTAAATGCTGCAGCTTTGATCTCTTCTCTAATCTTGGCCGTCCAATGCTGGAGAAGGAAGCCTGCCTGCTCTAATTAAAGGCAGACCAGGCTTTAGGAAGATAATCATCTTGGAAGGAAAGCAGCCTGTTCTTTGCAATGCAGGGAAACCCATGACAGACTGTTCGCATTAGGGGATTTGAAATTCCTTCCTAAGTGAAATGGATCCAAGGCTTCTCTCCCAGGCGAGGCAGTAAATTTAGCGATGTAGAACCACCGCGGCTCAAGCCAAGTCCTATTTTAGGGCTGCTCAGAGGTACGGTCACCGCAGCGAGGCCTGGTGCTGCCCTTCAGAACTCCAGCCCCTCCTTGCAAAAGACACATTTGGTTTGAATCTCTGCTATTGATAATTAAACCAAATATGGTGCAGTTTGAAAAAAAAGACTGTTCACAGTTAAATCTATGTAACAAATCTAGGTGAGTAACTTTGAGCCACATGCGCCGCAAACCCCAGATGAACACAAGGTGGACATTCTGTATGGCAAAACTACAACTGTGGTTTAAATGCAGAACCAGATTTAGAGCCATTTTGTTTGACGGAGGAAGCGATGTTTCAGCGAGCAGTCTGACGAGTCTGAGAGCTCCTAAACTTCTGGATACAAATAAATATTTACAACTGAGTGCTTTCAGTTGACTGCTGTCCCAGTAAATCAAATACTTATTGCTAACCTACTACTTCATACCATGAACAAAGTCTCAGCTAGTAAAGCTCTCCCTGTATTCTTTTCAGATTTCCAAAACCCCAAACCTCCACTCGCAGTGTCTTAGGCCAATATAACAAAACGTGGCTTCTCTTAAACGTGCATTTGATTTGTGGAAGTATTAACACCTTCGGAAGGAAAAGCAAAGTGCTGCTGTATGGGATTAAAATTCTGAATGCCTAAATCCAGTCAGGATGAAATCTAGCAGTGATCATGGTTTTTTCCAAAGTAAAAACTCCCTTGTCAAGATGTGACAAATTAGTGATAAAAAACCCCCAAGGAATCCTGGACAAAAGCAAGCTACACAAGAAACTTTCTAAACTTACCAAATCACAAGGTATTTTCTACACCTTCTCTTCCCCCTTTAAGTATCACAATGTATATTTCTCATGCTACGTGCCCTCTACTTAACATTACTACAGAGCTTGAACTTACCAAACATGTCAGTTATTAATATAATTTATAAAAAAATGTATACAAACACCCTTACCCTGTCTTGGTAAAGAACACTTAAATATTTAACTGCCCAGTATTTACTGACAATAACAAAGTTTATTTTCACACAAGGTCTTCCCTCCAAGCAAGCAACAACCTCTTATGAAATTTTATCTACAGTTAGCCGGGCACAATTTTGATACAAGAGCTGGCAGAGCAGAAAACAATCAATTATTGAATTTGTTATTCCTTAATCTCAGGTGCAATTTTACAATCCCTCTATGCCAACACAAACGTAGCTGCTGCCAAAACAGGGAATTCCCCCCGTGCTCCAGCAGCCCTCGCTGCCAGAGTCACCCCAGAGCACCAGGACTAGCTGAAAATTAACCCAGCCAAGCAGCAGCAATAAAGCAGCGTGCAGGCAGCTCCCTTCCTTCCCCGGCTGGCTCTCCAGAGCTGCTCACCCCGTCCCTCCACAGCAATCTGAATTTGCGCCAGCTCCACTCACCACCAAATCAAACCCATGACAAGGGGCAAATGTTGGATTCCTCCCTCATGAGCTTTCCTACAGCTTTCCAGGAGTCCTGCCTGAAGCAGTTCCCGTTCCCCAAACTTGGTGTGCTGGTCCTGACATCCCTCCCTGGCATCAGTAACCGTCATGGGCAGCTTGGACTGGAATTACATCCAATAAAAGAAATTACTGTTTCCTAGTTGTCCTGGCCCCCTCCCCAGGCCGTCCCATGGCTGCAGCACTCCCCATCCAGGGCAGGCAGAGGGGAAATGTGTCCCTCTTAGCAACAGCAGCTACTTAAAGTCAGCTTAAACTCATCATGAAACTGCACCCTGGGGCCGGCGTTTCAGTAACATGGAGGTGACATCAGCTGGCAGGGCTGCTGAAGAAAGTTCTTGTGTCCTTCCCTCCCACCTCCCTTTGCCCAGCACAAGCACCTCCACTGGTCAACAGCTCAAAGGACTGACTTGGCTGAAAAATAACCCAGTTGGAAGAAACCCCATTTTTCAGCCAGATTTTTGTTGCTGAGATCAGAGGTGCAAGCACGAAGAAGGGGTGGGAGTAAGTGGGAGGGCAGCTGGGGAGTCACGGCGTGGCAGAGAGGGCAGCAAAGCCTGATGTGGTTGAACATCCCGACCACAGCGCTAAGGCACCAGCTGATGTTTCTGGATAAGAGAATGGCTCACGAATTTCCTACACGTGGGTTTGGCAGCTTCTCCTTGTAGGCGAGGACCAGTCCTCTGCCAAACCACCTGCTGACATGAGAACTCCTTCGCAGCTGAGAAGGAAAAAAAACACACCAGCAAAAACCCCCTCAAACATACCTGGACTTTCAAACAAGACATGACTTTCCATTTGAGGCACAGACTGGGTGGGTTACCTGCTAACTCCAGCCATTTTTAAGTTGTATGATATCTTTTACCAGAAGCCCTGTGCTGTCAGTCACTGGAGACGACTCCAAGAAGCAGTACTGCCTTTTGCAAAGAAACTTTTTACAGCGCAGACATGTTTGAATAGGAAAAAAATGCAATACAGGAATGAGCAAACTACACTGAACTACTTAAAAAAAAAAAAAATATCCTGGGTGTTTTGTGCATATTTGTTTGCTTTTTTGCCCCCTGGCAGGAAATTCCAGCTCCACATTACCTTGCACAAGTGGCAGAAAACTCCAGTCCAGAAATGAACATTTTACCCAAGATAACACTGTTCTTAATTTAATATACAGTCCAGACAGGTCTATTTTAAGTTCAGGGATTTACAAAACTGGCAAGAGAAAGCCTTTGAAAGGGAACCAAAGTGAATCAACACAAGAAGTAAAACAAGGAAACACAGAAAAGGCAGAACAATGAAGTAGGAATAGAAAGTAAGAATCAAAAAGGAGTTGAAAGCTTTGAAACAGTGAAAAAAAGTATATAAGGGAACTCAAGGACCTGAAGTTGTATAAAATAGACTGGCCAGGGACAGAACACGGATTCTTTATGCCCACTATTTCACAACGAAGGCTGCGCACTGATTTGCTGATCACTAGCCATGATTAACAATTAATGGCTGAGCCCTTTATTATGTTTCACCAACAGGAAAGCGAGTTTCTGAGCTGAGTCCGACAGTGAGCCTGCAACTGAGACGACTCATCCAATTACTGGGTTTTAAGGCACTGGATCCAGACTTCTGTTTTCACGTCGCTTAGAGACAGTGAATACAAGACGACACTAATGTGTGCAACATGCAGAACTGTGCCATCACCGCCCTGCCATGTGTCACACATGGTGCTTTTTGCTGCTCGACCATGAAACTGAAAGTTAATTCTCGTGCTAGATTTCTGAGAAGGAAACACGAGCCCTGGGCTCCTAGTCTGCTCCAAGTTTATTAACCTGTACTGCACTTCCACACATGCTCAGACCTGCTGTTACAAAACCAGGATTACTTTGTCCTACTGTTCCATTCCTACAAAAAATAGCAGATCAGAACACTTAATCTGCGTGTTAAATCCGCTTATGGCAAGACAAACCAGTTAAATGTTTGACTGAAACAGAAGCTGCAACAGTTTAGCTCTCACTGGCTTCCTGTGTGAAAACGTTAGCTTTGTATCTTCACTTTGCACAGAAAACAGAACTTGAAATCCAGTGATTAACATTCCCTTTTAATTGCTTGCTAGTTACTTCACATATGCCAAAAAAGGTTGCATCTGAATACACTGCTGAGCTCTTCAAAGCCACATCACAGCCCAAACCGTCCAACCCGCGTGCGAGGCAATTCACCTTCTCGAGAAGGACCAACCTCACAACAATGTTCCTGTCCCTGGACACTTTTGCAGCCTTAAGTCTGTCCCCAGGGACGTGTGAACATGTGCCCGCTCCACCAGCCCTAACAGTGCTCAGCAATGACCTGCGTTCTCCGGGCAGTGCTCAGCTCAACAAGTTCCCAGCTTTCCTTTTATTAATTTTCACCCTGGGAGTATCACTGAGATCTTGAGAAACACGCAACAGAGCCAACGAGTGTATTTACACAAAAACCTCAGTCCAGCAATTTCTGGCACGGGACAACTTGTATGACAGTAGGAAAAACTCCTCCCTTATTGACCCTTCTCACCTAAAAACTTGGATATTTTGCACGTTCCCTTTGCAGATCCCCTGGCTCTTTGATTCACGCCACTGCAGTCGCTCCAGGATGTTGCTGTCATTTTGCAATGCAATTAACTTCACAAGAAAACAATCCATGTCAAGGAAAAAAAGGTTCCGCCTCACTGAGAAGAACTTGTGACCTGACCCAGCTGGCTGAATTTCTGAAAGGTCCTTTCCTGTTCAGACAGCAGGACGGCCCAAGCAGAAGATGCTCGACTGTTCCGGCCGGCTTTTATCAGCAACGGAACAGCAGCTACAAACTCAAAGCTTTTAGGGCTATTTGGTTCCTAAGGAATAAAATTTAACCAAAATGTTCTAATTCAGTCAAAGCAAAGGTAAACATCACAGGATATTTGAAAGTTCCCCCCCTTTTTTTTTTCTCTTGTCTAGACATCAAGTGCTGCTTTAAGTATGACAGTGTCGGCAAGGATCAAATTTAGCCTTGCTGTCAAGACTGGTACCAAAAACAATCAAGCAGCCCTGAAAAACAGAGACACTCAAGCCCAGGACTCCTGCAGTCACTCGATATGTCACCACCAGCTGCTGAGAAGCTACTCAGCTCTGGGTTAGCAGGGACCAGCCCTACTTTACCCCGTTCAACAAGCGTTATTAGAACTCCCGCAGGTTTCAGACCGGAGCTGTGGCCAACGGGGGACAGCTAACTACTGCCTTACACAAAACCCAGCACAGCGGGCTCGAGGCTCTCCTAAAACAGCACAAAACAGATATACCTCTTTTAAGTTCTGAAACCTTTCTTTCTGGGAACTCTGCATAATATTAGAAAACACTTCTAGCACACTAAGACACTTTTCATTGAACCACATCCTAAAAAGATCCTTTGTATTTGGCATTTCGTCATTTGCTAATACAATGACCTTTGCAGAGCAGTTCTGGTCACAGATCTATTATCACCACCCAAAAATACCCTGCAAGTATCCAAGAAATACACTGGCTTTCAGAAATTCCAAGTGTATAACATTACAGAGTCAGGTTGAAACAGATGAGCGTTGTTAGATCACTTCTAGCTATTTTAGCAGATTAAATCATTACTATTTTAGGGTTTTGACTCTGGGCATAACCTGATAGTAAAATTATTTGCTCTAAAGAACCACCATCAGATCCTGTGAGAATGAAGGGATCCCAGCTTCACCCACAAAGACACTAACACCAAGATTATTTTGTTTATATGAGTATCAGAGGATGCTGATATCTGGAGGACGACTCCTCCAGAGCTCTGGTGCACGGCCGACTGCTCAGTCGAGCAGCTCTCGCTAAACCCCATTCAAGTGTCTCTTTACCTTCACTATTCTGCTGTTATGTCAGACACCAAAACCTCCACCTTGGTTGCACCCAGCACCCCTGGACAATATACCTTTGCCTACTCTTAGCTTCCTCTGTTTGCCCGCGGTGCTTCACCCAGCCAGGGAGGGCGACTGAAGCTCTGGTTCCGTGCTGGGACACGAGCACAGCACGCCGGGCTTGGCACAATCAATATTGCTGCCCCAGACCCTTCAAAACCTTGTGAAGCCACCAGCGAAACATCTCCACAGAAAAATGACATTTATGCGCCATTAAGGCAACAAGTCTGTGCTTTCCTGAGGCAGGTGCTGTGCTCCCTTCACCCTTGCTGTGCAGTCCTGACCCGCTGGCAAAACAGGCAGCCCAAGATGATCCAGCTACAACAGATCCCTCGGTGTACAGCTGTCTACAGCGACTATTTTATCAGTTCTCTGATCTGTTCCATCGAGCAGCAGCGTGATGAGAAGAGCCAAAGGAGATGAGGACATACATGCAAGCAAGAGGGCAATTAATACTTCCTGAATCCCTGAGTCTGGAATATTTTAATTGCTTTTTCTGCAACAAAAATCTCAAGTATTTTACACTCTGCCCACTCAGCAGTTGACACGAGTCTGCCACACAGTTAGAGAATACCTTTTTTCTTCTAACCCACAGGCTTTAGCTTGTTCTCTACGGGAAAGTACAACATTTTATTAAGGTATCTTCAAGTCAACAAAACTGAGCACAACTAAACCAAGTCATTTCTTTGCCACCAAATACCTGAAATTTTTGTGTAAGTTCAAAAAGCATTTTCTGCATCTATTAAGAGGAAGGAAAATAACTGAAGCTTCACTGCTCAGGTGAATAAGGTAACGCTCCCAGGACAGCATCCACACACGCTACAGGCACAGAGGAATAAGTTTCTGTCATGTAAGATTCACTTAAAGTGAAAACAAATAGTTGAAACGACCAAAATTTGAGGTTTCTGAGAAGCAGGGGAGCAGACCACAGCTTTAGCACGTTCTTCAGCTGCTTGGTAAGGCGGAGCTCTGCTAGCAACCATGGTGCAGTCAACGCTGGGACCACCACAAGCCTGCTGCTGTCCAACACCCACCACGGTCACCTCCAGCTCGGGAAGCTCCCGAGACACATGGCTGGTGGCCGTGGGAACACGTGTAGGAGATCCCACGGGATGTCTGAGCCCTGCACCCTTCCCGCGTCATCTGCTTCTGGCCGCTGGATGCTGGGCAAGGCAGACGCAGCCCAGCCACGGCATCGCTAGGTTTTCTTGTGGTCTGGAATTGGATCACAAGTGATGAGGCTTTCTAAACTGAGGGCTGAGCAAATACTTACTCATTGATTTAAAACCTGTTGCTGCCCTTGCAAGGGCAGTATTTCGTGTTGCACAAGGGAGCTGAACGTGGTGGTTTCCTGGGACACACTGCAACGTGCTGAGAGCACAGTGTTACACAGCGAACAACCTCTGCTGAGAAATAAGTCTTTTAAAACTTAACATGATTTCTGAACAGTTTCTAACCTTAAGGATTCTCAATGACCCAGACCAACACGAGATCCTCTTGGTCCCTGAGGAATGAATGAAGAGATACTGATAAAGTGACTGCCTTAACAAAACGGAGAGGGAGCACCTAAAAGCAGGCCAGAAGAGACTCCTTTGTTTTCTGTCCACCTGTCCAAGCCAAATCCTCTCTTCTTACCAGCAGTTCCAGCACAGCAAACCCTCTTCTCACTGGCAGCAGCAGGAGCTCAGACTCACAGACATCGCCAGCTCAGCTGTTGTCTACTGAGAACAATTGAAAAAAGTCACTACAAAGCCCCTAACTTAGGTAAATTCAGGTAATTTTTTTGGCTCCAGCCCTCTGCTTTGACAGGTACATTAATCCACGGGATTAACAGACACTCACAAAATCGAATCTAGACGCCAGCCTGGACACGACTGATATCCAGAAGCTATTCCATTTGTTGCTGCGTTAGCAGCAGTCGCAATCCCGGTGGCCAGCGCCAAGTTCTACCACAAGAAGCAGCCCCAAACTGAAAACATAATAGCTGCACGTTCTTCTATAATTGGAAGTTTGTGCTGTTAGAAAAATCAGATTCCTGAGCTGCACAACGCATTCCTTGTGTCCGCTTTCCCCAAAGGGTGCAGGAAATAGATAGATATGCAGACACCAAGGAATTCTGGTGGCACTCTGAGGCTGAGAGGCAGCGTTAAAGGGATGACTGACTTTTCCTCTCTTGCTTTCATCTCAGATGGAAACACCATTTCACAGAGTTCCGCAGGGCCCATCCCGCAGGCCAGAAGCGGCCGAGAGGTAACGAACGGCTCCGGCACTGCAGTCAGCACAAAGCTGGCTGACACGCCACTGACTGCGGATGTTTAGGAAACACGTTCCCTTTGCCTGCGCATCGGAGGGCTTCCGCATCCGCGCGCGTCTTACTCCAACCAGCCCCTGACAGTTACACGAAGCTCAAAAGTCTGCACATGCCCATGAAAACAGATCTTCCCTAACTCAATCTACTCGGGCTCTCTGAACCCGTCATTGAATTAACCCAGAAAGATCTAAGTTAATTTTCTAATTAAAGAGACCACGAGCTTCATTTGGAGATAAACAGGAAATGTTGAAGAGAACCGTTACAAACACTGCAATGAGATTTTCTTCTTTTTCTTTTCACGAGTACTCTGATGCTGACAAATGCCAACCTAAAAGACCAAGCACAAAGCAGATTCTCTCCTGCCCATAAACACGAACATATTTCAAGCCTGTTGACCACCTCCTCAAATACCTTCACGAATGACAACGAGCACTCCAAGGAAATAACACTTATATTTCCCTTTTTTTAAAAGTGAGTGAGCCAGAAAACTCCAAACTCTTGGGTCATACTCTTATTTTTTAGTACTTCACTCCCTCCCCCAAACTAGAAAAACATTAAAGTAGTATTTCTTTGATATTAAATGGCACTCTAGGGTCAATGTTATATTGGCTGAACGTAGGTAGCTACTTACTGTACATAATTATTCAAAACCAGTTATTTTAATGTAACTTGCTTTAATGTAGTAATTATGTTATAGTAACACCAGTTCCAACTTTGAGATTGCCAAGCAGCTCCAAGAAATACTAAATATAGTTCAGCATTAGTAACTTTTATGCAGGGGCACAGGCTATTAAAAGATCTGTCCAAATACTCGTGTTGAGTCACAGCAATGTCATGCGTACAGGGCCTGGAAAAACCTATTTGTGTGCAAGAAGTTGTAATTAAACAGTGGAAAACTAGTAAAGAAACTACAGTAAGTTAGTTTCTCGCATAGAAAAAAGATCTTTCTAAAGTGGTTTGTGGTCTCTTCCAGATTTCTAATTAGCCAGATCTGCCTGGCTTGAATTACTGCCGCTGCCTTCGGGCAGATCGAGTATCTCTCCCGGTGCAGACAGTGAGTGTATCCACCCATCCACCCGTCTCCGTCTTCCAGGACTTCACCAGACCGACACTTTCCAGCCCAGTTGGCTAGAATAATTTTTAATCTCTACAGTACTCTGCTGATTGCACCTAAAAGATGAAAAAAGAAACTGATGGGAACAACATTAATCATCGTGTCCCCAGAGGCAGGAAAGCTTTAAATTGTTCGACAGCCTAACAAGTGTCATTAATTACCAGCCTGGGTTTCTGTAAGTAAACAGCGTGACACACACCTCTGCAGGCTCGTTCCTCACAAGAATTACTCAGCTATGTAGCTCAAATGCTTATTAGCGTATCGTTTGAAAGCCTTTAATGACAATACCTCCAAACGTTTATTTTCATTAGGGAAGACTGCAACTATAAAGGAGAATGCTCCCCGAGCTTCTAATCAAAGTGTCTCCCTTTGAAATTTATAAAAGGGTACGAAAGCTGTAGCCAAGCGCTCCCAGATAGCTGAATTACCTTGCTGACATCATACACAACACAATCCTCTTCACGTCGAAGCCTAACACAGCTGATTTGCTAGAATGAGCGTTGGCTTATGAAGCAGCCCCAGGAAAGGCACCAACGCCCCAGGAAGGTCCACACGGCAGCACGTACTGAAACGTTCCACAACTTCCACCTCTCACAGCACTGTGCCCTGCAAAGCACCCACAATGTGTGGAACAGAAGAGCTGTTCTCAGTGGATATGAGCCCCGGTTCTCAAAACAGATGCAGGTTTAGAGGAACATAAACTCTATTGAAAGCAACCTCAGCACAGACTCGTAAGGAATCACAGGCCACCTGAAAATCATGAAGTTCAAAATAAAGGTTAATTCTTTTCTTCTCCCTCCTGTAATTTTGCAAGTCTAACTGAAAGTTTCAAGCTGTTTCCAATCACTTAGGCTGGAGTTGGGATGCAGCTCAAAATAAAGTCAGACTTGAGGCAGTTATTTTGTGTGATTAGCTGTCTGTCACAGTCAAGACACCAGTTTATTCTGCTGCATTAATTCAGCTCGTGAGGACCTACCGATTCCCAGTAAGCCCCGCGCCCCTCAGCCCTGCTTCTTGAGAATTATCTCTGACCAGATGCGAGATCTTTCACGATGACATAAGAACCACCAGGCTCACGCTGAGATCCATAGCTCATTCCTCCAGCTAAGACTGCCCTGAGGAAGTTCTGCTGCCACCTCCCAACCAGAGGCCAAGACCTGGGCAGTCCCTCTGGAGCAGCCAACAGTACCAGACAGCAGCCAACAAAACCAGAGGGACCCGTGCTTGAACTGCCAGTTTTCAATGAAAGTCAAAATATATTGTTTCATTGCCTCCTCTCCTCCAGGTTTATATACACAAGTAATTGATATTCCACTTCACGGGTTCAGCAATGCTCGAGTGGTTCCCCTCAGGAGAAATACTTGCAGACCTGCACCACTTATGATAAATCCATTAAAACACACAAAAAAACACTCAATGGCAGATTGAATACTTGTCTTAAGGCATCCAACAACATTCACAAGATAATTGCTGCAAAATATTTAGCACATCTATTAATTATTGTGGCATCCTGTTCCACTCATCAGCTAATCCCCTCTTTAATTAGTTTCCTACATATATTTCATAATTCTGTATAATACTACCATGCAGACTCACAGGCTTCCCATAAATGCCATTCCACTGCTCTACTGAAGCTCTCGCCCATCTTTTCCTGTTTTTCGTGAGAACGAGTTACTTCTGTGATGCCAAGTCCCACACTGGTGGTACAGGGCCGAGGATGCCAACCTCCGGAAGCTGGCTGCAAGAAAGGCAGCATCATTCCCACCTACAGCAAGCTCCACGGGATAAATTCCAAACTACTCCAGAGGTAAACTTGGTCCCTTCATTAAAGAGAAGAAAACCACAGTACAGACCCATCACTGATGCACAGCCACGGCTTGCTGACCTCATGACAACGTGCCCGTCCCTCCCACCTCCCCACTCCTCAGTTATGGGGGAAAAAAGCTCTGAATGAATGAGAACAAAAACGGTGGAGGACACCCCCTCTTAATGCAACACCATGAAAAGCAGCAGCAAGTTAAAGATCACCCCACGGAGCAGCAGATTACATGGACTGTTGGATGTCCAGAGAACGTAATTAGGAGCAGGCAGTCCAACGACATCCCGAGGGCTCCTGGTGAGCCAGCGGAGATGAGGGACAGGACCCCTGAGCACAACGCCCAAACTGCTCCTCCAAACACTGCTCCTCTTGGGGGGTTCTTCACCTGCTACATCTCCCACCAGCATACAGGGTCTGGAAATACTGAACACTGCACCCCTTCCAGGAGGGTCCTTTTGACACTGGATGTTTTCCAAGTTAACTTTTCTTAAAGCTGAACCACTTCTTCTTAGTACAGCGACTGGTCTAATCACGTTGGGTTTCTAGATGCAGCACTGCAGGGCTGAGACATCCCTCTCACCTCCTCAACAGGAGGAGGACAGATGCAGAAGCATCTCCAGAAACTACCTGTATCAAATCAAAGTCTTCACTAGACTGTGGGCTTTGACAGGCCTCAAAAGCAGCTATTTTAAATGCTGTTCATACCCAAGCGAACACCTCATACAAATGATTCACTGAAACCTCTTTACAGACAACAGGAGAGCTTGAAAGTCAGCTAAAGGCATTGCAATGATGAACCCAAAAAATTTAAGAAAAATAGGTTTGGGGGAAAACCGCTTGGCTGAGCGCCTGAACATGCTGCACTCTGGGAAATGTAAAAATATCTTCACTGAGTTTCCGTTGCTACAGCTCCTACACGCACAGGTGACCGATCGCACGCTGCAAAGCCAACACAAACCTCCTGAGTTCTGTTTCTTGCCCTCCCATCCCCAAATCATGTTAGTAAACTAAGTTTCCTCAGTTTCATAAAAGCTTTACAGTGATGAAAATTTCAATTACATCAGCATTTTCCGTACAAGATTTTTCCTTGGAAAGCCAGAAACACTGAGGTCAGCAGCAAAAGAGTAAGTCCCACTTTGTGCTGATAAGCCTCCACACAGATCAATTCGCTTCAAAGCATTTCCAAACAGGAGGATGTAATTTACATGTGAAAAAAGGCAACAATTACTGGCCAAAACTTTATGACTACCCTCATTCTTCAGAGTCTTCCTCTATTCAAAGGAAAGTTTGTAAGTTCTTGGGTAAAGAATCCATAAAACTAACTCGAGAGAGTTCGTTATTAAAAAACACAGAGAAGAGAGAAACAGAGTTTAATTTAACCTATTAACATTAAGCTTATAAAAACAAATGAGTCAATGCCATTTAAAGAAGATTTTAATGAAAAACCATTACAGGTACTTTTCTGCATTTTAATGAAACTAGAGAACTTCATGGTTCCAGACCCAGGCTGCAAAGGCACCAGCAGAGTACCTGGTGAAGAAGCATGAGCAACAACCACACAGAGACAACCACACCCTGAGAACCTGGGCTGTGAAACCACCGGTGGCTGCAGCTTCCAGCGGCTTCAGCTGTGCTTAGCCAAAGGTCGCTACGAACCTCCCAACCCATACCCGGCTACAAACAGCTCTCCAGATTTAATTCTGATTTTCCCCTTGAAGTAGAAAGTTTATCCTACTCAGTACAACGCAGATTACTTGAAATTCCACTTGGGATTTGGAGCTGTGGGCCCAACACAGGCAAAAGGAGAATGCCAACAATCACTCTGACAAAGTAAAAAAACCGCCAACATTAATTTATAGGAAATGAGGATGAAAGGACACAAGATGGGGTTGGATGGGTTTGGAAGGCATGCCCTCTTTATAGCAAAACAAACACCCTATTAAAAATCTACTACTTAACCTTTATTAGCTGACACGCGTGACCTGGTTTATTTGTCTATAAGCCCCAAGAAAATAAACACTGGGTTAAGAGAGTTATTGGTGTGGAGGCCATGAAAGCATAAACTCAGATAATATGAAAGTTTATACTTTCAATATACGTAATTATTTTCAGATCAACTTTTCACTAAAAGCAGAGAGGAGTTTCTGGGGGGAAAAAATAGAATATTAGAAACGCAGGAAAGTTACATTTGCATTTTTAGCACGCAGAGGAGCTGCGGGCTGACACCCCCATGTCTGCACACAGATTTCTTTCCACAGCATCAGGCTAAGACCTTCCAAGACTCTGATATCTGGAAATAGGTGGCCATCACACCTACAAGCCTTCTGTTATTTTGGTTAAAATTGAGCCATAGAGAACGTGCTGCAGTGTGAACAAGAGTGAGAAACAGATCAGCTACCTCAGTATTAAGACAGTAACAAAGGAAATGAAAGTCACAAAAACCCAGACAGGAAGCGCACGATGCAAATAACTCTGCGGGGCTCGGGGGCCAGGGAGACCCCCGGACGAGCAGCCCTCCCCGGGCCCAGGACGGGGACCCCCCAGCCCCGCACACCTCAAACACGCAAACACGACGCGGACCGCACAGACGAGCGCTCCCAGTTGCAGGGGACCCTCCCCAAAAGCCCCCCCGCAGGCTCTGCTTAATTCGCTGCAGGAGCGAACCCCGGAGCTGGCGACACGTATGAACGGATCAACCGGAGGCTTCGGGGACGGGCGGACGGACCGACCGACACGGCTCCACAACGGGCTGGGGCTGACACCCGCCCGACCGCCCAGGGCCCGCTCCCGGCTCCGAAGCCGAGGACCGGAATCACCACGTCGCAATTGCACGTCCCGAGCAATACCGGGCTCTGCCGCCGCCCGCCCGCTTCCCCCCGAGCGGACAGAAGTTGTTCTCCCCCGGTGGCCCAGCTCGCAGAGCCGCGGGCAGCCCCGCCGTGCCGGGCCGAGATTATGGACAGCCTCCGCCCG
>VZZY01008365.1:0-47500 GCA_013400335.1 Eurystomus gularis
CCCCACCCTAAATAGTTTCTGTGGATATTGCCAGGTTAAAATAATTTTTCTGCGCTTAAAGATGAAATGTGTATGTATTCAGTTAATATGATGGGGAAAAGTAGCTAAAAAGTTTGATGGTTAGCTAATTTTATGTGTAATTACTCTGTGAAAATGTTAAACTGAATAGGTTATTCTCAACATTTTTTTTTTTTTTGCAATAAAAAATGTACTTACTTCTATGCTATCAAAGTTAACTGCACTCCCACTCAGCACTCGAAGGGATAATGGCTAGAGGTGTTGTCTCTCTCATTACCCACCAGGGTGGAAAGAAAGGAGTATCCATCCCCAACGGTCATTTAAAACCTCGTTGTTATATTAAAAAAGTAGTGATGACAAAATCCAGAAAATATGAAAATTAGACACAAAAACATAACAAGTTATTATGTTTTGTTTGTGCAGAAGATTAATTCATTTTTTAACGTATCTATGCATGTGCTCCAGAATGTTCCAATTTAGTTTTCACTCTTGATTAATGTATTTAGCACTCATCACTGCACCTTGCACTCAAATCTAAGAGAAAGAACCTACAGATAATTATTCTGCTTAAAGTAGTTCAGGAAAGCACAGACATTTTAGCTTTGTAAAAAGAAAGGGATGCATTCTGTGTAAGCTTTTTCATTTTATTTTATTTTGTTTTATGGAGTGTGGGGCTGCTGGGTCTTCTCCCCCTCCTTATGAACAATGCACAACATTTAATACGAGAAACAATTTTTTTTTGCATATAATTGTCTATCTTGAACAAAAAAATATTGAAATCTGTCAGTCAATAGGTGCTTCATTTTCAACCCGTCAGCACAGTGAGAGCTTGATCTTTTATTGCAGTCAGATCAAAATCATGCACCTGAGGTGTCTCATTTAGCCTACAAAATCAACTTACTAGTAGATTTCCTTAGCTGGAAGAATTATATCCCCAACAAAATTATGTCTCATGCAGTAAATAGAACTCATTGGTTTACGACTAGATTCTGATATGCCTATCGTTGTACTGCAAAAAGGCCATATGTTAAGTGCTGTGGTATCTGTGCCAAATAAATCATCGAGAGCCAGTTCCTATTAATCTTACTCATCTATGTTATTGCACTGAAGTTGGATGTTTTACTCCCATGATTAAGGTGAGAATGTTTCTTCAGAATGGCAGTTTTCTAAGTGTGAACTCACTTGTTTCATGTATATTGTTTTCTTCAAAGCTGTGCACTGCAGTCTCCAAATGAAGCTCTTCTAATTAAAAATGTTTCCATAACTCTTTAACATTAAGCTATCTCCAAACTAATGATCAGGCTCCAAATAAATATGCCAAATACTTATGGTATTATTTATGTGCTGTACACAAGCTCATCATTAACTTATGAATTGTAAATATTTATAAGTGGCTCATATTAAAGTAGTTGTCAACTGCAGCTACAGTACTTCACCTTCTGTCACTCCGAGGTATCAAGGGGGCTGATTCAATCACTCTCTTGTCAGGCTACCTTTCTTCTCCTGAATACCCAAATCCCTAAACACAACAAAATATAAATGAACGAAAAGTGCTAATGATGCATCATTACCAAGAGGTATAAAGTTTTTTAAGGTCCTTTGCTGACTAAATTTTAAATTAGCACAATTATTCAGAGCATTCCCCAAGGCACCATTCATTATGCTTAGCTGCTGAGCTGAGGCACGCTGCAAACGAAATATATATTACTGTCCACATGTCTGTCTGCCTTCCTGGACTAGAAATGTATGTGATATCTGCTTGAAATGGCAAAACTCAAAATTCATCATATAAAATATTTTTGTGTGTTGAAATACATACAGATATGCATACATTGTAGCAGTGATGATGCTACTGTATTTTCATTAGTGCTCTGTTACCTAAAATGTATTTATTATCCTCAAAGATCCTAAATAACATGGACAGGTACTTAGAGACTGAGTATTTTATCTAAAATATTGTTTCATCTGCTTCCTAACACAGTAATTTTCATTTCAAGTGAAAAGCAAAGACTGCTGAAGCTGGGAGCTAGAATGTCTCTAGTACTGCCTAAGCCTTCCAACAGCTTACAGTGCACAGTAGATTCATTTTTCCTTTGGCCCTGTCATCAGCAAACAGGTCTGAGTAGACACTTCCCTGCTAAATGTGTTGAGCAGCCTGGATATCAGATTTTTTAGAATTCCCAATAACAATGACCTGTGTTAAAATGTCAAAATTTGTCAAAATTTACTTTTTTTCAAGAATCAGAAGCCCTTGCTCATTAGGGTATTTAACAATTCTCTGAAGGGTAAGAAAGGTAACAATGACATCACAGATCCTTCTCGTATTGTCCACAAAGTAGATAAATTTGATGCATGTGGCAATATGCATGGTGCTATTCCTTGTAAAACACCGGTTGGTTTTTTTAGAAGAATAACAAAACAACCAGCCCTTATACCCACATTACAAGCTAATAAGTAAAGAAAAAGATGTGACTGCCTACATGTAAGTGATATACACATGGGCTCACCAAACTACAGCTGACAGTTCTTCCAGTAAAATGCAGTGCCCCTTTATCCTCACACAGATGAAAATAGATACATTCGTAAGAGAAAATTATTTCTGTATGTATTTAGCTGTGAAATCCTGAGCTGATTTTTAGACCAATGACATCACCACACACAAGTTGGGCCCCACGACACAGATGTGCTTTCATGTGCAGTGATATCACTTTCACTAAAACACTAAAGGCATGACTTTCAAGCAGTTTTAACATTCAGATCAGTCCTGCTCATATTTAATCTAGACATGTTGGTTTAACACCAAGCCAAGCCAGACCTTTTAATGTTCAGTGGCCATGATATAAAACTCTTCACTGTGTTGCACCAATAAATTCAGAAGTGCAGTGTAATTTGCTATAGTCACAGTGACTGTTGTGAAATTTAAGCAAGAGTTTAAAGCAACCCTTCTTTTTATGTATTGCCACAGTACTTCAGTGCATTGGACAACTTTTTTTTTTCCCAAAAAAAAGATTAGCTCTGAGGACAGGACAATTTACTGCTGCTGCTGCTTGCTTTGGTCAGTTTGAGTTTACATTAAAAGTAGGCTGCAAATTACGATCAGACTCTTCCTGAATCAGGAAGTTTCACTGTGGAGTTATTTAGGGCTTGTTTAAAACAAACAATGGAAAGAAAGTGCCACTTGACACTGACAGCAAGTATCTCTGTTCATTTTGCATTGTCAATAGCTCCAGTGGTAGCACTATTCTTTTGACAGCTAAAAGCAGATGTGTGGGTTAAGTATGGGAGCAATTCAAATGTCCATAGTAAACTGCAGGGGGGCAGAGAGAGCTCAGAGAGCAGCAGCTTTAAAGTAATTGACTAATACAGTAAGGATATTAAAGTCATTTAGTGCCAAAAGGGAACACACTGATCCTTGACCCTGAGCCACTTTGGAGTAATCTAGTATTCAATCCAGCGTGTAATGACTGCCAGGCCTGTCAATCCTCCGGGCTCTCCAGTCAAATGCCTGTGGCTACTATTGGCTTATGGTAAAAGCACAAAAATGCAAGGAAATGCCTCTCAATCAGGCTATGATGTGATAATGTTATTGCTCCAATGTATTCTATATTGTCCCTGCATAGTTTAATCTGTTGAGATCCATGTCAAAAATTGCCCTTGTTCCCCAGAGGTCTTTACTCAACCTTTTAGTAATACAAGTGGATTTGAAAGGAGAGGGGTAACTCACTTGATGAATTGTTTCCAGTTAATATAAAAAATAAGAGGTCAACTGTGGCTTAAAGGCTAACCGTGGAAGGTATAAATTAGAATAAGCGTGCTAGTAATCTGATTAGTAAAGCCTCGCTCTTCATTTACCCCGGTGGGTAAAATATTTTACAATAAATAATATTGACATAGAAATTTATTTACATGAGTGACATAATTCCTACAAAGTTTAGATGCTGAGAGGACTTTCCACTGGGAAGCAATAAGAATAAAAGGGTCACTTGCTTCTGTCACTTCTTGTCCTTAAAACTTCTGCAGCTACTGGGAATCTTGTATTTTAAATTAGGCACCTCACATTCGAAAAATATAATTATTGCTACAGGCTTAGTAGTCCACTTGAGCTTGAAAGAAGGAAATTGCCATTTTTTGTTATTTTGATTTTGCTAATTAAAACAGGGAAAACTGACCCACATAGATTCTCTGAAGTTAAAAAGTCAAAATGGGATAATAATTATGCAAATTTCAATGCATTGCTGTAAAAAGGATCTTTATATTTCATTATATGATCTCCACTATTATCCGACCCCACTTTCCATGTGCTGTACATAAACTTCTGATAGGGAGAAGCTCAGGTGATAGTGATGCTCCCATTATTTTTAGAGAACCAGGAGGTTATATAACAGGTACTTTGCCTAATTTTGCTCTGTATGATTCCACAAAGCTCTCCACAGGGATGATACAGTGCAAAAAGGAAAGAAAGAGAGAACATCTCCTGAGAAATATCTTGCTTATAACTTTGAAATAACTTCAGTGTCAAAAACAAATGACTTTCTCCAAAATTCTACCTGTCCTCTCTCAGTTCAGTGCCCCAGAGTCATTATTCAATGTAAGGTTCTATTTATAAAACCATTTTCCAGTCTGTACATACTCTTTACACTTGAAAAATTATGGTTTTGTAGATGGTTTTAGGGGGTGAATTGGAGAAAATTGTCCTTTTCTGCTCACTGAATTCCCTGGCCATGTGGGTGGAAGCACATGCAATGCAAACTCTGATCCTATCAGGAGACACCTGGCTATGTTCCAGTAGATCTTTTCATAGGTGGTTTTTGGAAAAAAAAACCCAAACAAAAGCAAAGTCCACAAGCAAGCTAACCTGCATCAGGACATGACAGAAGTGTTGTGTTATTGCCCTGTAATGGAGCAATTAGTGAGCATTAGTGACACATAAATGGTTATGGCCTACAGTTTGGTAAAGCAGGCTCTTTGCAGAGTCCCAAATGAACAAGTTTCCTTTTTGCTTGGAAGGCTCTTAATATGATGGTGATGGCCCCAAAACTGTGCCCACCACTACCCATGTTCTCTCTGAGCATTCACTTACATCACCATCTCCCAGACCGTGGTGTCTCTCTCCCCAGTAAGTGACAGTATTTACATTAGTGTAGGCACCCAAGGAACACACAATCTCAGGTAAATTCAGCTTGGTGACTTAAATGAATTACTCTCCTTTGAACCTCGAAAAGGAGGGTGCAGCATGAACCCACACAGATTTGTGACCACCTCAGCAGTCACAGTGATGCCATAGCAGCACCTGCCAGCTGGTGTGGAAGATGCTTGATTCAATGCTCATCCTCCAGGAGGTAAGGGAGCGTACAGTCATCGTTACCCATCTGGGAGTCAGGGCCCATCCTTTCCAGGTTCATCTTTCTCCTGCTGTGACAGTGGCAGTTTCAGCACATAACGAAAGGCACAGATTATTCAGGGACAGAAAAAAAGACCTAAGAACTCCCCTGACACAAGCGCAGGACAGTCTCTCGTGACATGACACACTCACTGTCAGGCAGCTGTCTCCTTGTTGTCTTCTTCTCCTCTACCACACCTATAAGGGCTGGTACTCCTGTCCTCCCATCCTCACCATGAGTGATCTTTTCCTGTTTTTCTCTAGTATTAGGGGACCAGAGATGGGAAACATCTTCCACACTTCTCAGCCCGAGTGAGGATGTTTGCAGTGTTAGATGAAGCAGTCTAGGAAGTAGTAATCAAGGTTTCATGGTCCCTCCGTTCTTTCGCCCTCCAAAAGAGCCATGCCTGGTTCAACATGAAAGCATGGGAAACTCATCTTATAAAGGGTGAAGCTGTGTGAATGGGGAAGTAAACACTTACCAGAAAAAATGTTGAGGACATTTGCCCTACCATTCACAGGGTAAATGTAGCCAGGTATGAAACACCTTTTTTGGAGAGAACTGTGCTCTGTGGGTATTTTCACTGGCAACTCACTATCACAACCTCAATCCTTTGGCCATTTCTCTGTTACTCAAGGGGTCTGGAGTGCACAGGAGGTGCTCAGAGTGATGGTCTTTAGTGCAATGATATTTCATTAGGTAAACTCTTAAGTTCCAGGAAGAGGGCAAAAAACTTTTAGCAAATGCAGCTCTTACTGTTCCATAACCTACTCGAAACCACAAATGCCTTAGAGCAAATAGGTCAGGCATTGCGGAGACTCCCACAAACCCTTTCAAAATGCAGGTATCTCAGCTCTAATACATCTTCCTTTGTGTCTGTTCCAGGATGATTGCGTTTTCACTTAAATTCCAGACTTTAAGTGCAAGTCTAAAAGCCACCTGGACCCCTAAGGGCCTGGATGTTTTTTAAGTGAATCTGTAGTTATACCCCCTGCTGTATACCTCTTCTTAAATTAATGTCATTTTGCAGCCTATGAGAAGAAGAAAACTCATCTTTTGCACTCCCCTTTTAGGAGCATTTGAAACGATTAGTACCATTTTGTAAACAGATTTTGAGATGACAGTGCAATCTTTTCAAAGCAGGGCTTCAAACACAGACACACAGACACACACACACAAATGCATGCATGCATGCATTCCACTTTTATGACTTTGGAATAAAAATGCAAATGAATTTATTAGCTTAAGCATGGCACCAAATAGAAATTTATGCACATACATTTAAAAAACAGATCCTTTGAAAATAAAGCAGTTGCAGCCTATTAATTTTCTTCTTTGACAGTTTTTAAAATTCCCCTAAAAAAATGAAACAGCATGAATACTGTCAATATATCACAACAGCCACATTAGGTTTTGTGATATACATCATAATATAAAGAGCACTATTAGAGCACAACCTGGGAACCATTAAATCATTCTAAATCACTGTTACATTCCATTAGTGTCAATGGTGAAACCACATAATAGGCTTTATTACAAACTTCACCTTGGTAGGCCATTGTCTCTAATAACCACTTCTCTGTGATGTGGTATCATACCCAGAAATCCAGGGAGATAATAAAGGCTCCCTTATTTCTTTTTTATTGGATGGGTAAAGTTAAATTTAGCTTTAAGTAAAAAAAAAATCTTGAAGCTTTGTTCACTAACTGTGAGTTGCTGCTATTTGGACAAAAAAAAAATTAGGCAGACTTGGGAGAACAGTTTGAAATAAATTTGAATCCTGGTAAATGCTTGAGGCCAAGGTAAGACAGGCAGTCCCAGCAATTACAATGTCATTTTTGAAATGCAGCTTAGTGCATTTATGCCCTTCTTTACACTTTTGTTCAGATACAAAGCACTGATTATAAAAACATTATAGAAATTAAATCTGTGTTCTCATCTCTTCAACCCCTATATATGCAGTATCCATTAGAAAAGGAAGAAAAAGAGAGTGAAAGAAAGAAAGAGGAAGAGAGAAGAAAGAAAGACAGAAAGAGAAAGAAAGAAAAAAAGAAAAAGAATGAAAGAGTGAAAGAAAAGAAAGAATGAGAAAGTGAAAGTCAGGATACGCCAATGTTTTCTTACTTCCCGAATTTTTAGAAATGTTTCAGAAGAAACTAGTGTACATGATTAGGGATCCTTTTTTCCATCTTGCAGGGCTAAACCTTGGTCACGATAATATTCATGCTAACACAGATCAACTTGACAGACTGTAGCATGGTCATTTGGGATTAGCACAAAGAACCTCCCTCTTTTGGGGAACTGAGGATACACGGTGTTGCCTGGGTATGGGTTTGTAAGCAGCTGTGGAAGAATTCTACCCCTTTGAAACTCATAAGACTTTGGTTTTGGTGAATTAATAAGTCTCCATCATCACAACATTTCAGCTCAGTCATCTTGCAGAATTATACCTGTAATTTCAGTTTGCACAACACTGCAGCCTCCCACCGTCATTATTCAGATTCAGGTGTGTCTGAAAACATTTCTTATGGTTATGCCTAATGTATACTGCCTGCCTTTATAATTCTTTCATGTGAGTTCAGGACAAGAGTTGGAGTAACTGGAAGGTAGATGTGAAGAGACAGGTGAATACACCAGCCTCATACTGCAGCTGAGTTAATGAACTGTATCCCCTTGTCCACCTGACTGAGTTCTAGGGGCTGATGTCATTTTATCCTTAAATTTTCCTCTAGGGGCTGATGAGGCATAGGAATAAATAAGAACTGGTCCTTACATCACAAAAAGTAAAAGCCAAAGGTTTTTACAAAGTCAAAAGTCCTTTCAGATTGGATTAGTTGTTATAAAAAAGAAAACATCCCTTCTCCAATTAAGTAACTGGTAATAAAATGAAATAAAATAACCAGCAATATCCTCTGTTAACCTCATAAACTAAAACATTTTTCTTTATTCCACATATTCTAGAATTTAAACAATTCCTCTGACCAAATCCTCATTTGCCCATTATTTCATTCCTTTCCTTTCCTATATTCTGGGGTTTTCTGCATCTTGCTCAAATGCTCCTGCTTTAAAATGATGACCCAGTTCAGTGTTCTCTGTCATGTCCCATATATTTGTTTGTGGCATTTTTGCACTTACTTTTTCCTTCTAAACAGCAATTTTATGTAGCAGCTGAGAGAGGTTGCTAGTCTCTTGCATATATTTTGAACAACAGTCAAGGTTTGTGTTGTTTTTCCTTACACTTGTTCCTGTTAAACGTCAGATCACTGCTTTCAACATTAATTTTAATTTCCACTAGATCATTCTGACTTTCTTATCAGAATAATATCTTGCTATGCATGAAATACTGTTTCAGAAGTGTGAATCTGGTTTCTTCGTCTATATAGTATGAATTCACTAATCTCCCAGGCAAACTGTACTGAGAGCTACAGAAATCCTGTATCTCTAGTGTGTAAGATCTGAAGTTAGAATGTAAAACTCACTCTGAACTTGGAATATCCCCAGAGGTAGCCAGATTAGTTGCTGGAAACAAAGGAAAAACTGTGTGAGGAAGGGAGACTATAAAAGAATAAAAAGGTATATCAAAGGAGATAAAAATGACTAATTCTGGGTGGTACAGAATGATTAATTATAGATTTACTAATAAACCCTAGTGACTGGACTTTTTACATTCATTTACTTCATTTGGGGTATCCTGAGTCCAAGGTTACATTCTTCAGCTGTGAATGAAGTCAGATGTGGTTGGGAGAGGGATAGAAAAGTGGAGAGAGGGAGTCAAGGATGTCATCAGATAAAAGAGCTAGGAAATACACTTAGTCTTTTGGATACTTTTATCAAAGTGTCCTTCAGTACTACTTGTTTAGATTTTGCCACTGAAGACGACAGCCCTGCCCTCAAAGACAGCATAGTACATCCTGTCTCTCTTACTGGTGTTTCTCATAACTTGAAAAAAGCTTGTGACTTATTCCATTGTCTAAAATGAGCTATAAGAAAGGGTTAAGAAGACATTCATGTAAACAGTAATGAATAAAACTAAAAAATATGGGAAACAGAACTTTGCCTATCAGGCTTTCTAGTGGCTTACAAGAGAAAATGCATGAAACTTGTTTTAGTTTGTCCACATTTGAAGAAAACATTTTAGTTAAAATATCACCCTTTACCTTGTTTTCTGTTTCCAATGCATACTGTAACATTTTATTACTGTTTTATTTTCTGTATGCAGTGGCATTGTGTTTACAAGGATGAGAGCAATTTCTGATGCTGTTTAAACAAGATAGTCTGTGAAAGCTTGAGCTCCTCCTTGAGCTCTTAAATTTTTATTCCAGTTTTTCTTTCTCAGTCGCATTTTTTTTCCCCTTTTTTGAAGCTAATATGGTGTAGGCAGTTAAATATTTAGAAAGGCTAATTTTGGGGTGTATGCAACATGTAAACTCAATACAAGGGCAATATTGGCAGTGTACTTAGCCTTTGCTTTAATATTTCTGTGGTGTTAACTTGGCACCTAAGGCAACTTTCCACTCTGAGAAGTGTCAAAATATATCATGCATTAGTATCAGACAAAGTAAATTAATTACTAATTTTAAGAAAAAGCTGACTCAATGTTGGATGGATGATTAACGTGGAGCACATGCTATAGCTTGTTACCATCTGCAGCACCCAGCTTGTATACCACATTTAAACAAGAAGCCAAACAGGGAGAAAAGCTTTAATTTTCTACTTTTCGTTTTTTTTTTCTTCAATGTAAGCTGGTCCTTTGAATGGTTTTTTTCACTCTTGGCATTGAAAGTCAGACTGATGGACAGAGTTGCCCTCTTCAGGTCAGCTCATAACCCCCTTGCTTTCCCCTCCGTCATCCAAAATGTGTTTATGACACTGATATATTAGTCCCCACTTGGGGGGTATATATATATATTATATATATATTGGTATATATATTGGGGGGTATATGCAGGGGTGGCAAAGATGGACAACAAAACGTCTGCAAGACATAAGTGCTTCCAGGAAGAGGATTGTGTATGCTGAGTATCTCATACTATAGCACCTAGTGACAAAATATTGCTTATGCTCTGACTGAGCAACATTTATTAACATCCTTACTACCATGTTCTTCTGTTTTTCTGGTAGTTTGTCTTGCAAAGGATACAACTTCTGGTTGAAATAGAGTCACTATTTCTTCTCTCATAATTTCAATCTTCTCTCCACTTTGTTGCTCAGGGAATAGCCCATAGTCTGTAGACATAGCTTTATGCAAGTTAAAATAATTCTTAAATGTCATTTAAGTCAGCAAAATAGGCTGGACTAAAATGGATACAGGTCTGAAGCAGCACACAATAAAACTGTTTGTATCCTTTTCCTTGGGCCTCTCTGGTTAGCCAGCAGGGCTGAGGAACCTCGTCCCTGTTTCTTATTTGCAGCTGCTAAAAAAGCATCACCTGCTATTTGTTCTATATTTACTGTGCTGGCCTGGCAGACCTAGGTATTAAAAAAGAGAAATGTCTCTTTGGAAATGAGTACATCATACTATGTCTGTACAACACAGCCCAGAAAAAGAAGCAGTAAGATTTTAATGACAGACCTTTTTCACAGAAATATTTGAGAGCTTGGTGTACTATGAAATATATGCAAGCATTTGGTGCTGCATGGTTTATAATGCCCTGAAGCAAGTTGTATGCCTTATCAGTATCTGGGAAGATCACAACTTTCAGTTTGAGTTTTGATTAATCAAATATATTATGAAATCTTTGCTATCCCTGATTTTTGAGAGAGTCTATTTTTGATATTAATATGTCTCTACAGATTAGATACAGATCAGTTGTTTCATGAAAATAATTCTCTTATCTTTTTCTCTTGTACAAAAAATTATGTTTTCTAAAACAAAAACCATCAGATAAATATTTAAACACAGATTTCCTTCATGTGGGTGTCTCTTGCATGCTATTTCACTTATAAGTCTTTGTACAAATGAAACACTTTGAAATGTAGGACGTTTAAGAGTCTCTAACTTTTGAAACAATCACTAGAGGCCTGCAGACAGCTTTCTAGGAGGAGAGTCAGTTGTATTTTATTCAGCGTCTTTATGGCTGTGTGTTAGAAGCCTGAATGTTAAACCACGAATCTCATCCTATTAACCCAGCCATATAACCTTGAGCTATCCATACTTGCAGACGAGAACACACAGTACCTCTGACATGTATATCAGTCAGGACGTGAACTTTTTATCAGGTACAATTAATGTTTGAAAGTATCTACATTAAACAGACAAGTATGCATAGTTTGACTCAAAAGCATCTACAGTAAATTTTCCAGTGTTAGAACAATAACATCAGTCACTTCTACCATTGTATTAAGGGTCTGTCGGTAATTACATTGTAATCCTCTTTCATCCTTTTGGATAGAGCTAATGAACTTTCTTTTTTATTTCACTAAACTGGGGAAAATTGATGTTTTAGTGTTATAAGTGTGCATATCAAAAAGGACTATCAAAATGAGTGGTCTCGAGTATTTTTCTGCTCTCTGTCACTGTTCATGACAGCTCAATAATTTATTTGTTGTAAAAAAAAATTATGCACAAATGACTCTTTAGATAAAAATGGACATTCAAGATCTAATATTTTAACTTGAAGAAGGACACAGCTTTCCTCTTCATAAAGCAGATTTACTACAAAAGTGCAATCTTTTTCAAGCAAAATGGCAAAGCTCTTTACCGCACAGGCTAGAGGTCCAATTCTGCCAGCTGCTGAGCATTCTGAGCTCCAGTTGAAGCTGGCTGGCAGGAACTTAGCACCTTCCAGGATCGAGCCCATAACACATAAGCACACCAACTGCTTTGATACCAGCGACCTTAAACGTTTTGGTCTATGATGTCAATGATCCATCAACTAAGACAGATTTACTGTACACAAGTGACAGTAGTGGTTTAAGAAGAATAACTAAAGAAGTGTGTCAGCCTTCACTTTGACTCTCCTTGCTCACAACATATATCTTAAGCCCTGGGTTTATCAACGTACGGCAAGTTCTGGGTTTTTCTGTTGAGATCTCTTTTGTTTCTCTGTGTATAATCTAACATTTCAAAATTTCTTCTTTGGCAAGTAATAATTTTGCTGAGTAAACAATCAGTAGGCATTAGGAATGACTACAATTAGGAAGCATAATAATTGTAGTGACAGGTTTACAAAATCACTGTTACATTCTCGACTAAGTGGATATTTATAAGAGGTACCTTTAGGACATACATGTGGCCTGAGGCTTCTGGATCTGCTGTGTGCAATCCCACACCTGTGCCTGCACAGAAATCAGCAAGCCAGGGAGAGTGGTTGGATGTCCCTAATTCTTGGTCCACAAGCCTGGCATGTGGCCCAGAACACACTAGACGTACTACTCTCTTCTTGTACTATATTCTTATTTTTCACATCCTGCATCTTAAAACTTGTTTCGTTTTGAAGTTCTACGTGGCAGCCATTTTCATTGCCTTTCTGTGAGCAGAGAGGTTCCTAAGTAAATGGAAAATCTTTTCTGCTTTGCTTCAGTCATGTTAGGGTGCCCTTGTTTCCTAGGGGACATGGGAGCAGTGCAAGAGGGCTTTCACATCAGGGACTATTTGGTCACTTCTTTGCAGAGCCTGAATTCAGCAACATTTATATCTTGAGACTGCCTGCAGCTCTGGGCTCTCTCCTATTGAGCAATGGGAGCCCCATTGGGACTTTGTGAGGGGAGCTGCTCAATGCAAACCAGATTTGGCCTCCTCCACACCCCATTCCTGAGCCCTCCACCCCTTACCATCATCCTGCTTTTTCGCTCTCATAGATATAAGTATTGCACACACATACACACACATGCACACAGACATTCACAGTACCATGTAAATAAGTGAATAGCCTGGAGGTAAATAGCTGCTCTTAGAGCATTTTTTAAGGTATTGTTAATGGTTTCCAGTGTACATATTGTAAACTCATGTTTATGCAGGCAAAAAATGTACGAATGCATATTCCTTTTCTATACTCTGAAAGAAAAGCAGATAATTTTGTGACAGAGTTGGCAGCCAGAAAAACAGCCACAATTTAAAAATACATAAGATGATGAATAGAGTTTCAGGAATGAGCCATAGTTTATCTTGTTAATTCTTACTGTGTCTGAGTAGTGATGAAAGGAACAGTGCCAGAACTCAAGTATATGATGAATAAGAAAGAGCAAAATGACAACCAAAGGCCCTGGTGACCAGAAAACAAGCTACAGTTTGTCCCCCAGAGAGAGACAGTGATGTGTTGAACTTGCCATTAGAGGGAAGATTAAGTGTCCTTGGTTCCTCAGTTAGTTAATTATACACTAAAATCTTCCCAGTATATCACATAAGCCAGGCATTTTGCTTTTGAATATCTGTATACTGACTACTTGGATTGCTTATTGGTTATTTCTCTTGACAACTCAAACCTGAACATTAAATCCCATTGGCAACAACTATCTGTCAAGAGCAAAAAAAATAAGATTTGTGTATTTAGTTTTCATTATAGAAGTGCTTGTAGTTGAAAAAATATGTACCTGTCAAGTTTTCGACATCTCGCTGGGGATGCAAGCAATGCTGTTGTGATTTCAAAACCTGGCTGACAAATTCACGTTCCAGTAGTAAAGACAAATCAAGGTTTTCTTTTCCTTTTTTTCTTTTTTTTTCCTTTTTGCTTTTTTCACCGCTTTGACAGTCATACATAACAATTTGAGACCTAAGTGGCACTTTGATGCACTATTCCATTATTAAGTGGTATAGTCACTATAGAATAGATGACGGGCCTGTACTCAAGGCATTGTGAATTAAACAGCTTTCAACAATAGGGGAAATTGAATGGCCTAAAGAATTCTGAAACATAAAAAAATAATGATTAAAAATGTGTTTCAGAATCAGCAAGGCATATAATTTAAAATAATGTCAGATACTGAAATTCAAACTAAATAAAACAAAGTATATTTTAGAAGAATCTTTAAAATTCAGAGGAAACATTAAATAATTAGCAAACATCACTAAACCCATAATTACAAATTCTTAATATGACTCTTTGACGAATCTTAGAAAATTAACATGACATTAAAATTCTTACCTAAAATTTAAGATATGAAGACATAAACCCTTTTTCATGTGACAGTACTTTGACAATACATTAATTGACTAGTTTTGTACTAGCATTTCCTTGTGCCTAAAGGTAGAGATTTCAACTAAAGTAACATTGACTTAAAGTACTTAAATTAATTCTTTTGTCAATAACTATACAGCTAATCAATACACCTGGAATTAAACAACAGGTTTTGGCCAGAAGGCATGCTAATCCCTGATCTCTTTTTGTTACAATTCATTAATCATTCAACCACTCCCAATAAAAGATTTCCCTGTTTGAATCAGAAAGTTTGATACACCAAACAGCCCACAGTGGCAAGTAGACTAAGGAAACCAAAGAAAGATTTCCAAAATGACTTTTTGACTGAGAAAATAAAAATTCAAAAGCTATGTTGATAACAATTCATGCTGTATTTTTAGTTAATAAAATGTAAGTAGATATTTTTTCCTATTAAGATAAAAAACAAAAATGTAATACTTGTTATACCCCAGAGCATAATTGGTCATATATTATCTTTTGTTTTTAAGATTATTAAAGGCTAAGAAATTACTTTTTAAGCATTGATCCAATGAGATTACTGGGAAAAAAGACACCAAGCGATGAAAATTCTATTAATCCACAAAGTTCTAAAATATTTGCTACAATACTTATCTCTCTGCAGTTCTGACGACTATATCAAACTGATCTCTATCTCCGAATAGGATGTGGATTACAATTTCAGTGCTTAGTACTCCAAATCATTTTTTTCCCCTTATTCTGCACTAGAAAGACAAAATTGAATTATTCCTTTATCCTTTTAAACTGGTAATCCTACAAAGCATATGAGGCTACATTAGGAATGTAGTGTCCTTTAAAAGATGGCATAGGGTATGCCTCATATCTATGATAAGAAAAAAGAAACCAAAATACAAAACCCCAAACCTTCAGATATGTGTATGATATGTTAAAATATAAAGTTGATTTGAACAAGTTACTAAAAAGACTTAATCGATATCCTACTTTTTCATTCCAAGGCACTAAGGGAGCAAAAAAGAAATGTAATTATGAGAAATAAAATAAGGATTTTCTTAGTTACAATTCCTGGCCCTTCACTGATTGCAGTAAATTATAAATTATGCAGTCAATGTAGGCCAACAAAAGAAGACATCTTCAAATCTCAGTCAAAGGTAATTACTTAAGTCGGCTGAATGTTCCCTTTTCATAGAGTGTGATCTCTCTTTGACAGCTCACACTGACAGATGACCTTCTCAGCGACGTTCTTATCCTTCGGATCATGAGCAGTGTGCCTCTCTCCCTGAATATCTCTATATATTTGTGACACTAAGCTTTCAAATACAGCTATTGACAAATCAGAACATCAGTCTAAGTGCTGGTCTTCCTATCACTCACAATAAAGTAGCTATCACTTGTGGTGTTGTAGAGCAAGCACATCTCTGAAAAATGAGTTCTCACCAAGTGCTAATTTGACACAGCTCGCTTGCCTTCCCATAATTGCTCTGTCATTGTCAGTTGGCAGTTCGGGCTCATTCCTGGAAGCTGTGCCGTACAATTGGATACAATTACTCCCATTTACCACCACTATTATGCCACTGATGTTGCCCAGTCCGCATATTGACATGCCTCATTAAACCTGGATGCAGGCCATTAATGAACATTGTTAGCATTTCTCTTAAACTTTTTGCCTCTAATAAACAGTCAGTGTTCCATGAAGGAGCACTGCCATCCTTGTGATATGATATTTATTATCTTATGGGGGAAGGGGACTCTGTAAATGGAAACTATCCAGATGCTGTGAGAGAGATATATGATTAGATCAGTGGAGAATAGCCCTGATCAGGAGGACCTTTTCCATCAGGGGCATCCTACCATTAACCAAGTGACCTCTCCTATCCAAGAGAAGACAGGAAGGATAAACACGATAACCTCGGGGCGGCTCGGTCGCTGCAGGTTTCTCAAGGCTGCCCTGGCTCCACTGGCTCCCCTCAGCCCCTTCCTACCCCCAGGTGGTGCTGTGGGACGTGGCAAAGAGCATTTTGCCCTGGGTCCTCAATCCATTATGTCCAGCCGCTCCAACGTGCATTTTTATTCAGAGATAATTATGTGTTGATCAGAGAAGTCAGCGGCTGTCACCCATATGGCAGGCACACCTGCAGTGTGACATAGGTGGTAACGATGGCATGCTCTTGAGCTGTCATGACAGGGACAGGGACTTTATTATGTATATGTCACCATTTCTCTTAGGGAAATTATCCTTTTCCGCACAATGACAATAATGAACCTTACAACACTTTCATAAACCCTGTTTCCAGGCCCTTTCCTTGACCTTCATTAAAACTCTGCCTAGCAAATTCAGTGCTTTATGAACAAAATGCAAACTTTTCAAGCAAATGTAAGTGAGTTTTTGGAGTCTCTTTTAACTGCTTTACACCATGTGACCACTTGGACAGTCAATGACCTTGCAGAGCACATCCAGCTCCTTCAGCAAGACAATGGCCACGTACAAAAAAGACTAGGACTAATTTTTAAGTGCTAGAAATCTGGCTGAGTCTTAAAGAGTTTTTCACTAAAAATAGGTTTATAAGATAAATTTAATCTCTCTGAGTGTTAAAGGGAATGCTTCTGTCCAATACAGAATAGAATAGAATAGAATAGAGTAGAATAGAATAGAATAGAATAGAATAGAATAGAATAGAATAGAATAGAATAGAATAGAATAGAATAGAATAGAATAGAATAGAATAGGAGTAAGAGTATTTAATATTATTTCGTATTTCAATTGGAAGGGACCTACAAGGATCATGTACCATAACTGCCTCACCACTTCAGGTGATCAAAAATTCAAAATTAAAGCATGTTATCAAAGGCATTGTCCAATTGCCTTTTAACACTGACAGGCTTGGGGCATTGACCACAACTCCAGGAAGCCTGTTCCAGTAAAATATAACATAGAGTTATATTGTCCTAGAATTTCTCTCCCTCACTTCCTGGATTTCTTTGCTTCATTCTTTACATATTTCCTTCTGCTGTTTGGTTCATGGCACAACGGAAAGTCTCTGTGGAACTAAAACCAAAGAACAGACAAAAAGACATATTGTATCCAGAGAGAAGGAAGAAGAAAGAAAGGGAAGTAAGCTTATGCTATTTCTTTCAGACATCTGCAAAAGCCCTATCTGAGTATCAAAAAGGGAAACAAAAAAATCTCATAATAAGGTCTATCATTTAGGTGTTGGTTTTTGTTTTGTTTTGTTTTGTTTTTTTAATGTGGACCATTCTAATTGCAGTGTTCTCAGTTAAAAATTAAAGTTCAAGGCATTAAAAAAATGTAAAGCAAATTGACGCTGTCAGTGTCTTTTTAACAGCTAGCTTTTCTTTTTTTTAAGCCTTAAAAGCTTGAATATGCAGTTTAAGTTGGCATTTTTCACCTTTGGGTTATCTTTCTTACAGATAGCATATGTGAGTGTATGTGTGTAATATCCCTGCTTGCAGTGGTTGTGCTTAACATATTTCTCCCATTTTGATATATACAAATCTACTTTCTGCAACATTATTTCTATAGCAATAGAGTACTTCAGAGTAGAAGTCATTTCTTACATGTGAATGCTGTCTATCTGTCTAGAGAGAGTTGAGGGACCAGGGAATTTAACTTTAAATTTACGTTTTGTCTTTAAATGGCTTTAGCAAAAGTTGCTAGCAGAAAAAAAAAAAAAGTAAAATTTGGGACAGTTGCAAACTTATGAACTTTCTTAGTCTCTTTTAAATGTAAATATTGTACTGTTGAAAGTGCTTGTGGGACATGTATATGAATTCTTGAATAACATGGCCTTTGCTTCAGTTGTGGTCTAAATAACCCTGTATAATGCTGAAGTGTATTAAAAATATCTGAAAACTTTTACTGCTTAAGCCCATTTTTTACTTAGTAGCTTACTATTTTGTTCACATTGATTTGAATAATTTTCTCCATGGTTACCTCAAATTACTTGGACAAATGTTAAGGCTAGGAGATGAATTTGAATTTCTCAGCTGTATTTCTAAGGAGTTATAGTATACTTAATCAGTTCACCACCACAATTACAAATACTAGTATCATTATGGTGCATTTAAAAATGGACACATACAATACCTCATCAGCCATGAAAGTTCCTAAGCTTCCTGTTGGTATCCTGGTCAATATTTTAAGAGGCTGTAGAAGTATTACACTTTCACTGGAGATAAATAAGTTGAGTATCACAGGCAACTGAAAATTCATTAAAATATATGTCATCTAAAAATAATTACCAGGGCTGAAACTGCTCAGGATACAAAATTAACTGTTTTGAGAAACAAAAAAGAACTTCTTAAATAAGATTGGTGAAGTCTCCGTTTTCTCCAGAAATAGCATCACAAATAGCTTTGTGCTATGTACAAGTGGACTGCCCTGTGTTACACTGCCAAACATATATGCATCCCTGACAAATTAATATATATAAGCTCTCCCATGTTCCATTCAAACATTAAATGAACCCCATTTAATTAATTAGAAATAATCAGATTACAGAACAGAATAATATAGTTGCTGAAAGTATGGTTTTCACATCAGGTTAAGGTAGAACATATAGCTTCTTGAGTATCTTATGCATGGATGTGATATTAAAAATGGGCAGTAATATACTACAACAATTTTCTAACTTTTTTTTGAGATGAGCGTAGAATATTTGCTATGTGGGAGGGAAAGGCTTTTATCTTGTGGTGATATAATTCTGCTTTTTCTGAATCTGATCACTTTTCTTCAGTCTTTATGGGGGGAAAAATCCCACAATTGTCTAGGATGTGGTAAGGTTCAAAGATAAACCATAAATGAAATAGTGTATTTTTCTTCTCTTCCTATCTGAATAGGAATGTACAACATGGCAAGAAACATATGGGTCACAGGGTCTTATCTTGCATGTAGCAGACCATGACACAATAAATAATCCAAGAGTACCTCTACTTTCACTTTTCCTGTGAGCCACACAACTCTCACTTATCTCCCAAGCACATTTGAAATAGTGATTGCAAAAAAATCCAAATACCTTAAAAGTTCAAAAGAAAAGAAGAAAAGCAACTGAGGAAACCATTACTCCTTTTGATTCCTGCAATGGTAAGGAATTTGTTATGCGGTTCTATGTAGTAAATCCATGTGAGAAACTGCTAGATGTACAGTTTGATACACATTCAGTTCTATGCAGAGTACCTTCATTGGAATAGCTGATGAAGTTATATATTCATCAACTTCCACGTATCCATTAATTATGTTGCAGAGGATGGTGATGACTAGCCTGAGAAAAGCAAAAGTAAAAGACAACAAGCCAGTGGTTCATTGCCAAGGCTTTTTTATTATTATTTTTTAAACCATTGTGTCGCATCAGGTTGTTTTTTTTTTAATGAAAGAAAGGAAGGATTACTAGCTTTGGTGTTATTGTACTCATGAAGACTTCCATGCAGTCCCTGTACTTGGAGGTTCCTCTGGTATCAGTGGCAGCTCCAAGCAGTCTAACCTTACAGAGTAAGGTAAGTGATAGAGAGGTTAAGAATGCTTATTGGAAATACAGTCTTAGGACTAGTACTAATTGTTCTTATAGGCAATAAATACATAAACAAACAAACCAAGCAAATCAATAAGAAAACTATAACAGGTATGTCTCATGGTGCCAGGAAGAGCAGGCTAGCCTAGGCTATTGTGCTGTCAAGGAATTTCCAAAACAAATCAACATTAGAAACAAAAACCCTTTAGGACATACATGTACCTTCATCCAGATTACTTCTTCTGTTTGTTCTGCCCAGGTAGCCTCCTGTTTCTTTTCATGATGAAGTCTATTCAGGAACAGCACTTTCAGTCTCCCAAATAGTGTTGCAAACTTCATTAAGGAACTTCTAAATCACTTGGAGGAGAGCACACTGACCAGTTACTACAGGAAAAAGAAAAGAACTACTCTCAGAAGTGTCCTTGAGCAACAAATGCAGTGACAGCTAGGCTCTTGCAATTCAAAAGCTGATCTAGCACAACAGCGGGTGCTGAAGTCTATTAGAAGAGTTTCTGTTCCTAATGCAACAGCTGGTATGAGGGGGATACTAGGCTAGGCTATCAACAGGGGTTGGGTAGTTAATGAAACTGAACAGAGCAAGCTTATGATTAAGGGGAATAAATCATGTTGTGTGAATTTGTTTAATTACAGATATACCATATCCTGAGTTTGCCTCTTCTACTCCTTCAGATTCGGCAAAAATTTACTCCTAAAACAAGAAGAAAATTTACCAAAACAAGCTCTACAGCATGTGCCTACTTCCTTTGGCAAACCAAATATGTGACCAACATAATTAATGCTTTAGTTCCTCACAAGATGGTTTAACGTTATGGTGATAACCCCACCATAATGTTTAGGACAGGACAGGACAGGACAGGACAGGGTAGGATAGGAGGTTTATATACAAGGATTCAGATGAATCCAGTCGGGGCAGTTCTGAGAAGATTGCATTGGAATGAAGGTGATGGGTGAGGGAAAATCTGGCTAAATTATAGATTTTCAGCATGTATGCAGAGAGCTTCTATATGGAAAAATGGACTGTATTTGCACTGTAAGGGGATGGTGTCAGATAATAGGTGATCAGGCAAGGATATGTATATGGAAATGAGATGGGCTGAGGGCATTCAGTAATGCAAGAGAAAAGGTTTGGTATTCAGATGGCCTGGACTGGCAGCTCTTGGGAGGAGAGGGCTCAGGAGAGCTAACTGTTGCTTGCTGAGAAGAATGAATATATGAGGGAAACAAAATGGCTGTGAGGAAGCAGAGTACTGTGTCCAGTACTCCCGGTTCAAGAGAGACAGGGAACTACTGGAGAGAGTCCAATGGAGGGCTGCAAAGATGATGAGGGGACTGGAGTATCTGTCTTATGAGAAAAGGCTGAGAGACCTGAGTCTGTTTAGTCTGGAGAAGGATGGAGAGGGGATCTTATCAATGTCTATAAATATCTAAAGGGTGAGTGTCAAGAGGCAAGACAAGGGGCAATGCGTGCAAACTGGTACACAGGAAGATCCACCTAAAAGCAAGGAGAAACTTATTTCCTGTGAGGGTGACGGAGCACTGAAACAGGCTGCCCAGAGAGGTGGTGGAGTTTCCTTCTCTGGAGATTTTCAAAACTCACCTGGATGCATTCCTGTGTGGCCTGCCCTAGGCGAACCTGCTTTAGCAGGACAGTTGGACTTGATGATCCCCAGAGGTCCCTTCCAACCCCTACTATTCTGTGATTCTGTGATTCTGTGAAGCAAATGTAGACTCAGTGATAGCAACTTCTGTGTAAGAGTTTATGCAATTCATGAAAGGAAGATATGGAGGGCAAAGAGGCAGAGAAAGATAAAATCATAAAGGAAGAACAGAGAAAGTAAAAAGAAAAGCTTTGATCCACCTTCTTTGTTACTTTAAAGTGGATTCTCTTTCTTCATAATGCAAGGGTGAAACTAATGGAAGAAGACCATTTTCTTCTTTCTCCATCCCACTCCAGAATACACTTCTGTGTTCCTAGATATTATAGCAATGAGTATTCTACTATAAAAACTGGATCAATAGGCCTATGTGTACACAAATCCACAGTAACCCTCTGCAAGGATGGGCTCCTGTGATTGTTCTGTCAAAGAATGAAATGAATCTCAGTTTTTCACAAAACATGATGGAAGTATAAGAAGTATTATACCAAATAAGTCTTTAACGTAAAAGCTGGGAATGAGTCCCATTTTCAGTTACAGCCTTTTGGCACTTCTCCTGTGTAGTCTCTTTATAGTTTTGGCCCAAATCTTAGTTGTGCAGTAGTTATGGTTTTAGTTTATGCCATTGATGGCAAGACTTGAGGGCCTTGACTTTTTGGTTTTTTGGGGTTTTTTTATAGGTTGTTTCTTTTTTTGTTGTTTTTTTTTTTCTAAAAAAAATTTTTGTTGTTGCTGTTTTTTTCTTTTTTTTTTTCTTTTTCCTTTTTCTCCTTCTTAGACACAGTGCAAAAGTTTTAGCCAGGATATTTTGGATTAGATGCTTGGGGGAAACATTCTGTTCAAATTCGGTAAACTTCTCAATTGTTTCAATAGTTTTAGAAGAATGGTCATACGTTTATAGTTCGACACCACAATAAGTCTTATTGATCTGGATATTTAAAATGGTATCAGAAAAAATGTACTGTAATAGTCATATGAAAGAATTATTTTACAAATTCAAATGATTTGATCAAAGAGCAACACCACCAGTAAATTAAAGTCCTAATTTTACAAGGTCTTACTGACAAATGTAGGTCATCCTAATGGCATTATGTTTTTGGAGAGCCACATAAATATGAGCTATAGACATAACGAATCAGATTTTTAGCCAGAACAAATTGGCAGAGCAATATGCATTTAGACTGGCTGATTAGTCAGATCAGACACTGAAAACCGAAAGAGCTGGCCGTGCTTCCATGTGCGATTCTGTGCAGTACTGCTTCATTGAAAGCATGTTTTTGTCATGAAATGGAGCCACATGTATGGGTGCCTGAAGTAAGAGGGATTTGGATGGAAGGTCCATAGGTGCAATGTTGTACTGGTTTCCACGTTCATGCCAGATGTAGGCTGGCAGAATTTATATGCCTGTAGTCATCCTGCATCCAGCCCTGAGCTAGCTCATGTCCAGCCAGCATCAAGAAGCTCTGCTCCATAATTTCCCAGTCTTCTGACATCTCTTTGGCAGGAGAGTTGGAAGTTCTGTACACAACAGAAGGCTGGTGGTTCCTCAGCACATGAAGCTCACTGCAAAGTCTCAGAAACAAAGCTAGAGGGACTCCATGGAAATCTTTCTGTTCACCTCCCTGTGTTTCAGATTAATCTTTAGTGACCAGGTAGGGATTGTTCTGCAGTTTCTTACTACAGTAAAATAATAATCCCCAAATAATTTAGTTTTAATGGCATGGCAACCTGATCTCCATGATGCTTTACAACACTGGATGATTTTACCAGGTATTTTTTATATATATACAAATATATATTGTAGGAGTCCACAGCTGGTCTGAGGACTCAGGGATAGACTTTAGCCTTGAGCAGATAATGATGTTTCCCTAAAAGAGCCTGAGAAGTCTTAAGGCTAAAGAGTCCCAGGGAATAAAGGAGATAAAAGGCCTAACGAGCAAATTCCACAGAATAACAACCTGGCAAGAAGTCAGTGGTCACAGCAGGAGGGACAAGAGAAAGAACCACCAATCAGCATGTGTAGGGAGAATGGACTGAGCTATCCTACAATAACGAGAGCTTGAAGAATATGTGTTGTCAATTAGAAATTGTTACTAGGTAAATGATGTACACAATATAACCGATAGTAGAATAACTTACTACATACTATGCCAAAAAGGTTATAAAAAAGCGATGTTTTACTAAATAAACGGCTTTCACTTAATCATATTAATCATGGTGTGATTGACCCTTACTCCTGCAATATATGTATATATTTCCATGTAGAGTTAGAAGCCTGACTCATTAATTCATTTTGTGAATGGTTTCATTTAAAATTTAGCTTATTTTGGTGTTTATTTTCAAAGAGAATCCAGAAACTTCTTTTAAAAGTCTGTACTTTTATTGCAATGGTGGATTGTTCTGCAATGAATACCCATAACTGCCACCAATACTTATTTAAAATATCCAGCGTACAGAAATGGACTCATGCATTTGTGTTCTCAAGGAAAATATTTTTGCAGAAGTTAGCAGTAATACTGTATTATTTATTACATGTGTGCTGTCATACTTGAGGACACAGTAACCCTCTGGATATATTACAAATTAAATGAACTCTGCTGAAGAAGAAATAAAACAGCAAATGGAGAGATTTGGAGCCTGAAGCCATGAGATGTTCATCAGCAAAGTCTGAGTCAACAGTTTCCTTGTTAACTTTCAGAAGCATGGTGTCCTCCTAGGTGTACTTACCCTGCTGATCTTAAACAGAGCCCCTATTCACGACCAAAATAACTGCACAGGGCAGTGGAGTTTCTGTTGTATTTTGATTTCAAGAGAGGAATGTTGCTATCTGATAATAAATACAACAGAAGTTCTTTGTTTCTGCAGAGACTGCAAATTATGAAGGGCTCTGTTACTGATCTGCTTAGTGTTATTGTTTAGAGACCTAAAACATACGTTGACTAGTCTTTAATGGCTTCTGTATTTACATTTCCCTGCAGAGATTCATTTAGTTGGCAATGTTGAAGATATTTGTGCCTGATGTTGCATAATTTCTGTTTTCCTGAAATATGCCACCCTGCACATTTTTGTGAAACAAGTGCTCATTGTCTGAGGCCATAAGTCACTTGACTGAAACATTGGCTTCACAACATCCGCACAAACGGTTTTTGCCATGCTCAGAGACAGTTCATAGCGAAGGATGGCAGTTCAGGCTTTCCACCAGTCTAACAGCCCCAAATGCTTTCTTTTCAGCTACCAGAGACCTCAGCCTGTTCTCACTGGACTCAAGGCAGGCCTACAGACAAACTAATTATTCCTGCAAATGACCCAATGACTCTAGTGAAGACATATCAAAGAATCACAGAATTATTGAGGCTGGAATAGACCTCCAAGATCATCATGTCCAGCCTATGACCTAACACCATAACATCAGCTAGACCATGTTACTGAGTGCTACATCCAGTCTTTCCTTAAACACCTCCAGGGATGGCAACTCCACCACATCCCTGGGCAGTCCATCTCAGTGTCTAATCGCCCTTTCCATGAGAAAGTGCTTTCTAATATCCGACCTAAACCTCCCCTGGTGCAGCTTCAGGCTGTGCCCTCTCGTCCTGTCACTAGTTGCCTGGAAGAAAGGCCGACCCCCACCTGACTACAACTTCCTTTCAGGTAGTTGTAGAGAGTGATAAGGTCTCCTGTGAGTCTTCTGTTCTCCAAGCTGAACAACCCCCGTTCTTTCAGCCTCTCCTCCTAAGACTTCCCCTCCAGCCCCTTCACCAGTATTGTCGCTCTCCTCTGGACCCGCTCCATCACCTCAATATCTTTCTTGAAGTGAGGGGCCCTCCTTCTAACTTCATCTAGTGTTTAGACTTCCAAGGCATGGTCATCTATGGCCTGTTTAGATGGCAATTTAAGAAGTATCCTAATTTTCCGAGCTTCCTGCTGCCCCTCCAGAAAGCTGTAGAACTCCAATAAGACTTGTTCCATACCTGCTAGATCTACACAGATGTTCCAGATGTACTATAACACCTATCCAGAATCCCTCTACAGCTGAGCTACCCACCAAGCATCCATTCACTGTCAGAGGAAAGAAACAGGTATTTTCCCGCTAGAATCCGTTGTCCTACTACATATGCCTAATTTTGGACAGAAGAACAGCACTATGAGAGAACCTTACTTTCCATTGATTCCACTGAAAGGGATTTAGTTGACTTGGCAACATCTGGACAGATGAGTCTCACACCCCATTTCTAATACTCTCCTGAAAGATGCTACCACTGCTGAGAATACCTACACCATAGCCAAGACTCTTTCTGGAAGTCTTGTTTTGTTAGGTCATGCCCCCTTTCAAATTGCAAAAATGGTGATAGTAATACCAGTCTCAAGCCTAAACTCTATGCTGTTATAATCAGAGCACTTAAAAAATTTTAATTTAATAACTATCACAACACTTCTCTGACACGGAATATTACATGTGAATAATTATTTCCATTTTGCTGCTTATCACTAGTGAGTGCAGAGGGATACAGTGCATTTCATTAATTTTTGAAAATGTGATACCTGCCAAAGTGTCTGGGGTTTTTTGTGCACTGATCTGTAGCAGGAAAAGAAAGAATTCCTTCTTGTCTAGCCCAACAAGTGCTACTACTATATTTTCATAACAATAACCTTACTGTAAATGAGGTTTTCATACCTCTGCATTTGTAAGCAGGCAATGACCAGTGCTGTGATTTGACAAACCAGGTAACTGATATGTCACATAAGGTCTCAGAATTTGGAGCAGGTCCTAAATTTCTCGTATAATAGACTGAAATGTAAACCACTTCATACTGCTTTTCAAAAACATCTGCCAATTATATGTTTGACTAAGCTGTCTTTAAGAACTGTTTCAGACTTAGATCTACATTCCCCTTGTGGGGCAGAAATTTCAGCACCTCACTGCTATCTTCTGAACAGCTGCAAACCACAGAACAAATGTACATTGTTTCCTCCTCTAGGGAGTCATCTGCTTGATGGATAATAGCTCATGTCTGCTACTTATCTGAGTCTGGTGGCCAAAATCTATGCCATGGTTTGGAAGATCTTAGCTTCATACCCCAGTGCAAAGGCAGGCAGAAGAAGTAATTGTACTCACAATTAGACCATATCTAAATTTGTACACATAAAGAGTTAGAATAAGGCTTTCCTGGTAGCTCTGGTTCTGGTGTCTCACTGATTTTAGATGTTTGATTTGAATAATATTTGAATCTTGGTTTTGGTAGTTATGTGTGTGTGAATATGAGGCTCCCACTCAAGACACATTTTTTGCCTGTGGAAGTTACCAGGAGTTCTGTCACTGCTGCCCTGAATGTCTCACCTGTCTGTACTTCTTGTAAACATGTGTTCAAACTTTTGTTAATTGTTAAGTTGTTCAGATTAAGGTTTGTGTTTCTGTCAGGCTCATACGGTGCACTTGGCACATGTAAACTCCCAAACATCAGAACTTCTCCAATATGAGCAATATATCACGCATTTATTTTCATATATTAAACTAGCTGACAATGATCTCAGTTTTCCAAAATAATATGAGCATTAACAACAGATGGCATGCTCTCATAATGCTTTAATACTCTCTCATTCTTTTTGTTTTTAGTTTGGATTTTTCTGTCCAATGCTTACTGTGACACTAAAAGTGAGTAGCACTGTCCCAGGATGGGAGTGGTATTATTTTAATAATACTTGTAAGTACTTTATTATACAATCACTGGAGACCAAAGAGCTTTTGAATAAGAATTCTCTCTTTGTGCAACAGTTAGAAAAATAAAGATTGTTGTTGTAGGTGGAGTTTTGGGATGTTCCCATAATATAGATACACAATACTAATATTACTGATGGTGTTGCCAAACGGAAATGTAAAGAAAGTCATCTTTCTTCTCCATAAATTTTTTCATTAAAAAACATGCTGAATAGTTTTCTTTACAAATACTCTGCTACTCCAAACAGGTTTCAGGTTTCTAGGTGCCAGGTACAGGGCATTTCATGCCAGAGAGATTTTTAAACTGGAGTCTTATAGAGAGTGATTAGTTAACATCTTTTTAATGATGAATTAATGAGCAGTAAAAGCATTGTAATTCCAATATGTACAGAACCTTGTATTTAAAGGCAGAGGTTCAATGAGAGTTGTTCTGCGACCTTTGCGGTGCCAGTAAAGGTTGGGTTCAGTGCAGGCAACGTCCAATCAGTCTTTCAAGGTTAACTACACATGCCAGGCTGGGAAATGAAACAATTACTAACAAATTTTATAGGTATATTCTGTCAAATTTAAAAGGCAATCAGAAGTCTAAATGAAAATTATGCCTGAGGAAAGCATAAAAAAAAAAAATGAAGGAAGGAAATGAGGAGCACTTTTTTTTTTCCTTTCAGTTTTCATTCTGAACTAGGCACTGAAAAAATTGGTGTACATAAAAAAGGTATTTAGAAGACACCCCACACTGGTGGAAGGAAAAGCCCACAATGAAAAAGGTAGAAATGCTCAGGAAGGATGACATCAGTAACAATCTGGGCAACACTGTCACAGTGAGTGTGAATGATTCATTATACTATAATTAACTTTTAATTAACTTTACCCTGCTTTCCTTATTTTAGAAAATTAAATAAACTTCATTTTATGGTACCCGCTAAACCAATGAACAGAAGCTGGAGTTCTGCTCTAATTAAACTAAGCAATATGACAAAACTGTGTGTAAAGCATAATGAAGAAATATTTCTTTGCAACTGAAGCCATTTCTTATGTTTTGTAACACTGATCAATATTTTTTCAAGTATTTCCCATTAGCTGCAATACACTGAAGTCCCACAAAATATTTTGCATCATCTTGCACTTTTCAGGATAAACAGTAAAGCTGTTTCTTACATAACTAAATGATTTCCCAAAATCACAAGGTCTATTCATTTTTCATTCCCTTCTCCTCCAGGTAATTGTAAACACTCTCAAAGAAATAATAATAATCAGAAAAGGAAGTTGAAAAGAACAGATCTAAAGATGATGCTTAAAAAGTTTGGATAGGGAGTGAAAATACCTGATATTGATATTAGCAAATCAAGGATAATTATATTTCTGCCTGTTTGTGGCCTGATTCTCAGTCAATGAATTTCATCCAGTGGATTCTATGAGATCTTTAAAACTGTGGTTTTCCATGTGGTAACAAAATGAGCAAGATTCTTGAAATCTTGTCATACTGGAGTCGGTGGAATTTTGCCATTGATTTCAACCCTAGGTGAGCTAGGATACAAGCTATTAAAACAGATTGAAACATGATCTTTTCCCACTTAAAAGACCTCCTTAATTAGAAATCAGTTTTATTTCACTGAATGTATTCAGTTTGGAAAATGTCACTGAATGACTGCATACAGGATGAAGTTCCCAAAGAGAAGTTGAGATGAGCCTCTAGCCTGCATCAAGGAGACTAGCACTCAGCTTTGGCATTCCCAAAAGAGTTCCCTATCTCTAAGCTTGTGAATATTTTTGAGAACTCTCTTTTTTTCCTTTTCTGCCTCAAAATCTCAAATGAAATAAAATAACAATAAATTCTTAGGAGCAAGAGAATTCTTGTTTTCAAGCCAGCTCTACCATCTACATTTCTACCAACTATCATCTGAACCTACCTTGCTGTATATTAAGTAAAGATGTACCTGTCTACCTATGCCTGTGAAAGTGAAAACTTAGCTATATCTGTTTTGCAACTGATGATGAGAGAAAGCCGTTTCCTTTTCTTACTGATTTTCCTACTCCACCAGTGTGCAGGACTCCTTGTTGCTCCAGTTACCTATGATAGATAAGCACTGCAGCATGCCTGGATTCCTTCTCTGCTCTTCCCATCTGCTTGCTACACTGGTCCTCTCCGCAGGTGTAATTTTAATGAAATATATAGCCTGTTTCATATGCCTGGGCAAAGTAGATAATCTTCTGATATCAAATCCAACTAAGGCAGAGGTAGAAGGAGTACAAGGGAAGAAGACAATATTAAAAATGGGGGAAGGAAGGCAAATTAGCAAAGTCAGAACAATTCAGAGGAAGAAAATGGCATCTGAAACATGCAATGGGAACAGGAGGAAAACACAGTTCTGCGCAGTATGGGCTGACTCACAAGACACAGGGTAGATAAAGATAATTTCTTGCTGATGGCAAAGTCTTTGGTTTTCAATTCATTTGTAAGGAAAAACATGGCAACGATATGTGAAAGAAAAGGTACAAGTGGTTGGTGATCTGCTGCTTATTTTTTCAACATCTTCACTTGCTATCAGCTACTTGATGAAGGAAAAATCACACAATTCAACAAGTGAAATAAAGTTCAATCTGACATCTGTATTATTACTCTTCGTTTATGAAGCTTGCAGTAAGATAAAAAAGCAAATGTGCTTTAGTAACATGCTTTTTATTTACAAATTTAAAGAAATAATGAAAATTGTTATGCCTTTCTACATGATTACCTATATATTCCTTCCTCTCCCTAGGGATGTTAGGCTTGAATTTCTATTTATCAGCTCCACACTTCTTTCTGTATTACTCTGATGTATAGATTAACCTGTCAAACCTAACCCAAAGGCCTTGACCTCTACTCTCCTTTAGGTACTTCTTCAGCATTTTCTTCGGCAATGGCATCTACACAAATTCTGTGTTGGAGAGGTTATGTTGCAGTTAGGGAGAGCTAATTTTAATTAATTAATAAATTAATTAATGCTTTGGAACTTTCAAGTTCTATAATGGCTCCCTAAGTAACCTCATTATCTTATTTTCATTACCCCCCTCTTGTCTATTCCCTTCTTTCATTTTGTGTCAGATTTGCTTGCTGGATCTTGTTATAAATTAGATTCTTCAGGGCAGGGATGCTGTCAGACCTGGTTTGTACAGTAGCAAGCATGTTTGGGCCTCATCCTGACTGGAGCTTTTAGACACAACTGTAATTAATTATCATTTACAGCTGAGCCATAGTGATGTTAAATGCCTTGTTCAAGGTGTCAAAGCAAGTCAGCAGCACAGTTGCAAATGAGACCCAGATGGCATCTTTCTCTGCTCTAACCGCAAGACTACTGCTAGTTCTGTGGGACTGCTACACTGACATAAATGTTTGCATATCTTGCAAAATTTTTCCAAGAAGGAGGATGGCATTTTTTATTTCCCCGGGCCTCTTAGAGAAAAAGGCCTCCCATACCTTTTATGCTAAAATACAGATCTTATTTTTTAATTTATAATTTCAGAAGCATCTGGTTGTCATAAAATGACCTCTTGGCTATTCTTAATAAAATCTTTTTGTTTTATTCTATCTAAACAAATTTCAGTATAGTGTGGAGATCTGGAAGATTGTGGAGAATGTAGTATAAGGGTTGAGCCCTGAAGAGGGCACTAGCATGTGCTAGGGTAGATGTACTGTAGGGATGTCACAGGTAAGAGTGGTTGCACTTTGCAACATTTGAGACCATAACCACTCATGGAGGACATGTCTAATTCAGAAATTGTTTCTTATCTCTTAGTAGTCTAGTTCTTCTACACCTTCAAGAGCTTAAGACTATATAAGCTGATAAATACTCAGCCAAAGACAGAAATCCTCCATACTTCATCCTGGAATTCACTGAGATATGTAGCTGAATCAATTAAACTGTAGTCTTTCAGAATCATGGGCTACCGACTGCCACAATCAGATGTTCTTTATTGTCACCATCAACAACAAGCTTGAGACAGTGACATTGCTATAGTGTTACTAATTAGTTGACAGGAGACATACTTGTCAAAGGCTTATCAAAAAACAAGAATAAATCTGAAAATGATTGTTGCTTATGTATATCTGCATGAGGGTCATGTAGTGTTTTTTTTCAGAGATGGGACTGAAATCTTCTCAAATAAAACCAGCTCTGGGAAAGTAACATGATTTAAAACAATGATTTCAAGCCAATTTGAAGGAAAACTATAAAGGCTTTATGAGAGTAGCTAAGTATCAGTGGATCTTAGATTATAGAATAATGAACCTGTTGAAATACAAGATATCAAATGCTTGTATGAACCAGTCTGCATCATGTGAATAACACTAGTTGTGAAGCTAAACTTCAGCTACATAAATTGTATCTAAGGCCTACAATGGCAACGAAGAAATATACACATTCAAATTTTCAGTTTAGAGAAACCAAACCTTGCTCCACCATTTGCAGATATCTAAACTCACGAGATATCTCCTTTGGCATTTTGAAGTTCTCTAGATACCAGTGTTTCTCCAGCGTGCATGCCCAGAGCCACTCTGCCTTGCACAACTGCAATGCTCTTGTCTCCTCCCTAAATGTACATCTGCCTTACTCAGCATTGCATATTCCTGTGCCAACATACCCGAAAGTTAGATATCTAAGGTATCTACAACAAATATCTGCGGCTTTGGCTACACAAGTCTTTTAGTCCAAAATAGGAGCGCATTTTTGAAGATAATCTTACAGTTATCCCCATAGAGCATACTTTGCTTGGCATCATGAGGTGACTTTGGAACACATGAGCTGCATTCCATTAAAATGAAAATAAATCAGAATATGTGCTCTACGAGTGCACCTAGATTTATACATCTGAAGTTGGATGAAATTAATGATTTGTAAACTACAGCTTACTTTTGCCTCATCAGGTTGGAGTATGTGCATTTGAATCTTCCCCACTTGAATGCTTAGGTCTGCTAAGAATGAATTTTTGACCCTAATCTGACTCTCCTAATATTCTATGAAATGATCAAGCTGCTAACAAAAGACACTTTCTTTTCCAAACACATCTGTTACTGACCATATCTTAACAAAAACATTTATACTTTGGTTTCTGTTTTGGGGTTTGTTCGGGATTTTTTCCCATGCTAGCAGAAGCAACATATTTCAGAATCCACTTCCATGTTTTAGCTAATTACAGGAAAAATATTCTTATAGGCAGGTTCTCCTGAAACTGGGAGGAATTTATCCTGCGTATGTCACAGCAATGAATATATTCTTAGTTCCAAACATAATGAATATCTGCTGTAAAAATCATGTTTGTTCAATACTTAACCTTACTGAACACACTCCACATCTTGACATGGATTTTTACCTTCAGTGCCTGAAACCACCAGCTCTCATTGCCTTCTTAGTGTTGCCTCTCTTCCTGCTCTTATTTCACAGAGCCAGCTCATATATGAAAGTCCTTTGTTTTTCTACTTAATTAGATAGTATTTGGACTTACAGAACCTCAAACACAAGCCAACTTTAACTCTCTTACTGAAGAGGGTTTCCTCTAACTCAACTTTTTTGATGCACCCTTTTCTTTTACAGTTCATAACCTTTTCCTAATATTCAGCTAAACTTCTTCAGACTTATTTCCAGGTATCTTTTCCTTATGCTACCTATTTCTTTAAGTTGTGAATACCTACATACCTTCTTTATAATCTTTCCTTGAAAGAATTTATAGATTGATATCATGTCCCGCATTACTCTTCTCAATTCTCAACTTGTTGTGCTGGTTCAGCCATCATCATTTTATGCTGCCATCAGTTGCCTGCTCACACAGGCCAATGCTAAACTCACCAACATCCCCTCAGAAGTCTTCTTTCAGATAGTCCTGCCATAGGTTCCTGTGGGCCCATCTCCTCCCCTGCCCACTGTGGTACCAGCATCACCTGCTGAACACAGTGGGGAGAGATGGTTCCCTCAGTGGCCCTTCACATGGAAGGACACCACTGAGAGAGCTCAGCAAGATGTGACCAGCCCCAACAGAAGCCACACCCAACAGGAAACACTTCTAACTAACTGGCTCCTGGTTAATATAATCCTGGCCTCACCCACCACCCCAACCATGACCACCTGGGTGAGGGCAGAGCCACAGAGACACAGGTGGGCCAGGTTCTGCCTCTGGAACATGAAGCCAACAGAAACAACAAAACATTCTGCTAGGTTGTGACTCATCCACAGGTCAACTCCAACTTGGGGCCCACAACTCAGGCCCCAGCACTTCAAAACTATACAAGTGTAGACTCTTCATCTCTTCACCTAATATCTTTTTGTCCAGTGTAATGCTCTTGCTGCCATTGTTTGCAACATTTGTTTGCATTTCATATGTAGATTTGTTTACTTTTACATGAAAATTTCTGTGAAATTTCCTCTTGCTGTGGATTGACCTTGGATGGAAACCAGGTGCCCACAAAAGCTGTTCTATCACTTCCCCCTCCTCATCTGGATAGGGGGAGAAAAATACAACAAAAAACTTGTCTGTTGAGATAAGGACAGGGAGATGACTCACCAATTACCATCATGGGCAAAACAGACTCACCTCAGGAAAATGAATTTAATTTATCACCAATCAAATCAGAGTAGGATAATGAGAAATAAAACCAAATATTAAGACATCTTCCTCCCACCCCTCCTTTCTTCCTGGGCTCGACTTCACTCATAATTTCTCCTAATTTCCTCCTCCCCTATCAACAGCACAGGGGTACAGGGAATGGGACTTGTGGTCTGTTCATCATATGTTGTCTCTGCTGCTCCTTCCTCCTCAGGTGGAGGACTCCTCACACTCTTCCCCTGCTCCAGTATAGGGTCCCTCCCACAGGAGAGATTCCTCCACAAACTTCTCCAACCTGAGTCCTTCCTGCAGACTGCAGTTCTTCACAAAATGCTTCAGTGTGGCTCCCTTCCACGGAGTGTAGTCCTTCAGGAACAGACGACTCCAGTGTGGGTCACCAATGGGGTCACAAGTCCTACCAGCAAACCTGCTTGAGCGTGGGCTTGTCTCTCGACAGGGTAATGGGTCCTACCAGAAGCCTGCTCCAGCACAGGCTTCTAAGAAGGTTACAGCCTCCTTTGGATGCCTGCCTGCTCTGGCATGGGGTCCTCCGCAGGTTGCAGATGGATATCTGCTCCACCGTTAACATCCATGAGCTGCAAGGGCACAGCCTGCCTCACCATGGGCTTCACCATGGGCTTCAGGGGAATCTCAGCTCTAGCACCTGGAGCGCCTCCCCCTCCTCCTTTTTCACTGACCTTGGTGTCTGCAGGGTTGTTTCTCTCACATATTCCCATTCCTCTCTCTGCTGCTTTTGTTGCATAGCAGTTTTTTCCCCCTTCTTAAATATGTTGTTACACAGGCACTATCACCACCACCAATAGGCTTGGCTTTGGCCAGCGGCAGGTCTGTCTTGGAGCTAGCTGGCATTGGCTCTATTGGATGTGGGAGAAGCTTCTAGTGGCTACTCATAGAAGCCACCCCTGTAACCCCCCCACTAACAAAACCTTCCAACACAAACCCAATATACTTCTTAAACTTTTTTAACAATACTTTTAAATAGTAGAGCTAACACTCCATCTCTCAGGCTAATATTTATCTGAAAGATCACAGAGAGTGGGAAAAAGTAGATAGTATATATATAAAATGCTCCTTCCAATCCTTAAGTGGTTTCCAGAAAGTTACAAACAGGTATAACTGTCTGTAGGTTATGGCAATTTGATTCTAGTATTTTTTCACCTGGATTTCTGAGGAATGGATATTATCCCATCAGGTTCCACATGTCTGCACTTCTTTGCCTGTCTGCTTCTCTCCAGTAATTCTCTAATCTCTTAGCAATTTCAGTTTCAGACACATTTGAGAAAAAAGTGGAATCATGAGAAGTATGTGATTTCTATATGATTGAATAAAATAAGTGATTTGATATAAAAGATGGAGAGAGTTACAAATACTATCTTCACAGAAAACAGAGGATTACAGTAAGAGAGCACAGGTTTATTAGACACCAGAGAATCTATTTTGCATTGGTATTTCTCACATATATTCCCTAGTTTTGAATAAGACAGAATCCATAAATGAAGTTTTTCCAATGCCTAATTTTCTCAATGGCAGCTCTTCCCTGTGGATTGTCTATGGCATAATACGGCATGAGTTTATGCTTCAGTCTTAGTATAATTCAGTTAAGAATTATCAATCAACAACAAGACACAAATCCATTTGCAACTAACCTATTTATTAATTCTTGTGATGCTTGCTATGCACATTTGTCATCCTTGTTCTTTCTTAGATTTGCTACTTTTCAGATAGCTGTCTCCTTTGATTGATGACTATATTCACTCTTCCCTCAAACGAAACTTTGCTTCAGACATATTGGCCCTACATTTTATTTGTTGTGTTGACACTTAGAACAGACTTCAACCATTTGCTCCTGTTTGGTATCATGTCTGTTCCAGCTCACCAGTTCGTGGCCTACTCGTTGCTCCACACTAATCAGCACAAGAAGTTCTCACTAGAATTGAAGAGGTATTTGCTTTGTAAAGGAGCTGGACGCTTATGCTACTTTAAACCTGACTCTTTCTCCCCTTCTGCCTTTGGTTTCCACCTTTGGGTGTGCTAGACATAATTTAAACTTCAATTACAAGTAGATACAGTCCCTCCTGCTGTGATGTTGAAACCACTTTTTTTATGATTTTTTTTGTTGGGTTTTTGGTGGGTTTTTTTGTGAAATTGCAGTTTTGAGTTAAACAGCCAGACCCTCTGCATGGCATGGCAAGTAGGATTGCTGAAAATTTTCATGTTTGGAGCTAGACTGGCCAATGAAAAAACTCAGGACATGTGTTTTGGCTTAAGCCAACACTCTTTCAGGAACTCAGACCTAGACTCACAAAAAGACACTGGCACTAACTGTCACTGTAGATACCCAACTCCAAGCTGAATTCTCAGATGGTTTGCTAAGGTTCAACACGTAAAGGCTCAAGCTGCTGAGATTATGACCTGTAAATTTCTTCATGGATGCAAGGATTGGCTGCTGGATATGCTTAGAAGAACTCACATCCTTGGCAACCCATTTTCCATTTCCATATTTAAACTAGAAGAACTTTCTACTGAGCATGCTGTCTGCAGTGATTTCAGCACCAGTCTGCATTAAAGCTCTGGATTCTTAACTTGGAGCCCACTATTTCAGTACATGTCACAGAGTACTTAAAGCACTAAGAGCTGCAATGTGGAATATTGCAGTCTGCTGTGAGGATTTAACTCTGAGTGCTAAACAGAAAGATGCCCAAGAGTGATATCTGTAATGGCATTTGAGTACTTTCCAGATGTGAAAACATTACTAAATGATCCCCACAGGACCCCTCTATCTGTTCTTTCAGCATCTTATACATTTGTCTACATTTAGAAGTGTCTGCCTGCACATGCACTGGTGGGATATGTAGAGCTTTGTTGATCAAGCTCTTCATACAGCTGGATAGCACTTAGACATGGGGTTATGGAGCCTAGCAGAACCCAAGTACCCCTATGGTCTATATCCTCTACTTATTTACACTTTGTGTCTTCATAGGTGACACTTTGAAGGCTTAAGGTTAAGCAGTGCCTAATCCAGTTGCACAAAGGGACTGAAAAATAGACAAAAAAAATCAAACACAAACCCATTCTTGAAGCATAACAAGTTATCATTACTTAAGTAAGCCGCAGTAACTATTCACTTACTAGTTTAATTAGCTCAAATCACAAAGTAATTCAAACTGTTTTAAACTTTAGTGAAAACTGTCAGTGTCAATTGTGACTTCATTATTTCAGCTGCAATGACTCAGTCATGTTGTTACATGCTTCTTCCCTTGGATATGACATTGTGCATCTATCCCATACCTATACTCTGTGAAGTGACTTTCTAAGTCTACATTTGACGCCTGAATTCAGAGGTAGACACTAAAAATCGTACTAACAACCACAGGGCTACTGAGGAAGAGGAGGACCAAGAAGCAGCAAGGGACCAAACCTAGGCTAGTTAATAGGAAATATGGTTGTATCTAGAGTGCCACCACCCTCTCAGCTTAGGCACTGACTCCAGAGATTGGCAGTCATAGACTGAGGTTCTCCTACTGCCCCAAAAAAGTTTTCCATGGGCTAGCAAACTTACACAGAAATTTCTTGTGAGAGCAGGACTGCAGATGGTAGTATAGCCATTAGACTTCTATATTATCTTTCTGGTGCCTATAACATAATTTAATGCTCCTCTGATCTCACCTCCCCTTCACTGTCCATGTTTTTCATAGGAAACATCTATGGTCACTGTGCATTTTTTTATGCTCAGACATATTCAAGGGTTTCTCTGACTTGGGTCAGCATGGAGTTTGGTGGACTCTGATTTATTATTTATTCACTAATTTTGACTTTTTAGATCAGCATTATGGACCCACATATTTAGTCCACCCAAGCTGGCCACAGGTCTGCACATGGACAGTTATAATACTTAAGGTATAAATATTATTTTTCTGATACCTAGCAATCTAATCATTTGCAGAAGTAACAATTTTCTTTAGTTCTCTCTTTGGATGTAAATGTCTAAATTCTTCATAAATTGCACTTCAGGTCCTTAACTGTTTTCTTTAATCTACATGCTTCAGAAACCTGATACTTCTGTCATACTTGTCTTTTATTCCCAAGAGTCAATAACTTGCTTTTGAATAGATGTTCAATTTCCCCAACATATCTATATCGCAGTACCTATCTGTCTTCTTGGGAACTGGACATATATCAAGCTACAAACAGGGTCAGAGCAGTATCAGGTCCAAAAGGACACTCTTCCTTGTATTTTAAAAAATCTCAGTCCTGGGTTTCCTGGATTTCAAACTGAAATAGAGGTTCATGCAAGTTCTTAGCCAGCATCAATACTTTGTCTGAACACAGGAACACAGAATCAATACTTTGAAAATCCTCTTGGCAGAAGTGTGTTTATAAGTACTTTGGTATTGCAACAACAGTGGCAAGGGAGAAGGATTTGTTGGTGTGTCACCTTTAACTTTGAAAATATCTGTTGCATCTGTGTAATGGACAAGACCATGCTCTTTAATCCCTTTAAAAATTTGCCTTTGGTGCTCAAGTACAACTAGTGAAGCTCCTGTACTTTCCATGGCTGAGATAACAAAGTCGTCATTAGAAATAAGATGGATGCCAGTAGTGACCACAGTGATGCTGCCTGGCACTCCTAGATAATACTCTCCCCTGAGAAGCCTTACCCTAATAATTACTTTTTTTCTCGCTTTTGTCAACCTATTTGAAATCTATCACTTTTAATGAGTATTTATCTCCAAGTCAGTAAATCTGTATTAGGTAGCACTTTGTGTAATGTCTTATTTCAGTCTATTATCCATAGTACTCCATACGATCTTTTCAGGCTTCCTTCCTATAATTTGCTTCATGTTGACTGAATCCTTTGCTCCTGCAGAGCCCCTTGGACTCCAGCATCATTCCATATGGACCTAAGACTCTATCCATAGATAAATGGTGAGATCTGGCTCAGTAATTACAGCATAAAGTGATTAGATATTTTTTTTTAATCATTAGCTATTTTTTATAATCTTACTTTTAATTATTAATTGCAATCTCCCTAAATATTCACATATTGATTCCCTTGTATGCCTGAATATTATGCCTAGAACATATATAATTGGCTGGAATTTTCCCAGTTCTTTCTTCCTGCCATATAAGGTTATTTTTAGTCTCTGAATCCCTAGCTTGATGGACATTATCTGCAGAAGTTCAAAAAGTCCTTCAGATAGTTTCTTAAAATATTCAGATGCACCATTTTTAAATGTCCAGATGTGTCTTACTTAATTTTATCTAATAGTAGCTAGGAAGCAGAGAAATTACTACAGAACACATTAAAAGAGATCATTATCAAAGGTGGATAAGTCAGTGAACTGCAACTTGCAGGGTCAAGTATTGGCCCTACAATTAAAATCTGCATACTTTTGCTAGTATTAACAAAGCTTATGACTGATTTTATCCTTTCAAATTATCTAGCCCCATTCAGGACAGGGACCTTGTGCTTGGTACAATACAGATGAAGAAACAGCCCTTCTCAACTGGCTCATCCCAAAACTTGGCATGTAGCCAATTAATTAACTTAGAAGAGATGCCAGGTAAGGAAGTTTTACAGCCAAGAAAAGGCTATCTCCTTAGAAAAAAAGCCCTTACCAATCCAAGGCTGAAGCTTTGGGACAATGACCAAGCCTTTTGATTTGTTGACAAGGACCATCTTAGCAGCTCACTTCTGGTTTCAGTCAACAAGGAGTGTGCTTCAGGAAGGTAGTCAGCTTTGGTGGCAACAAATGGAATTCATGAAGAATTACCTCAGAAATCTCTGTGAGACATGTATGTTCCTCCCTGCAAGGGACAGACAGCCAAAGATCATAACCCCTGCAGATCAACAGCAGACAGAGTAAAGACCTTGAGTGTGAGGAAAAGACAAATACAGGGGCAATGGTTTTTCATCTCTAATTGCTTACTGCATATTTGGGAAAAGTCCATATAAGGGAGATCATCTGTCTTCTCTGTTTTTTCATAGTCCACACATGGATACAATTGTATTCACACAGCAGGTTGCAAGACTGGGCCAGTAAATATATTTAGTAAGTTACAGGCAGATATAAACCAAAACCATGTGTATTTGCTTTTAAGGGAATCAGCTTCAGTAGTGTTGTCAGCACCTCTAAGGGCCCGCCCCAGGTGTAGACGACCTTATTCTCTATAAACACACTCTGTGAAATAATTCTGATGTTACCCATGTATGAGGATGTTAAGAGGTATGACACCACCTAGTTCTTAGGTGGTCATTGAGGAATTTTTAGAACCTGATTATACAGCAAGATCTTCACTGGAAAATCTTGAAGCAATTTTTGTAGGATAAATTTTTGTACTGTGTTATAAGTGAAGGTTTATTCATTAAAAGACACATTCAACCACAAGCAATAAACAAGCGTAAAGATTTTTCACTGTGTCAGATGTCAAAATACTTACTACAACAGGCAGCGGCTGCTGTATGACAGGAAACTTCATCTGAACATGAACCAGCAGTGTGCCTAGGTGGCCAAGAAAGCCAACGGCATTCTGCCCTGTATCAGAAACAGTGTGACCAGCAGGAGTAGGGAGGTGATTGTGCCCCTCTACTCGGCACTCGTGAGACCGCACCTTGAGTACTGTGCCCAGTTTTGGCCACCACAGTACAAGGACATTGTGGTGCTGGTGTGGGTGCAGAGAAGGGCAAAGAGGTTGGTGAGAAGTCTGGAAAACATGCCTCATGAAGAGCGGCTGGGGGAACTGGGGTTATTTGGTCTAGGAAAGAGGAGGCTGAGAGGAGACCTTATTGCTCTCTACAACTACCTAAAAGGAGGTTGTAGTGAGGCTGGTGTTGGTCTCTTCTGTCAAATTACTAATGATAGGATGAGAGGTAATGGCCTCAAGTTGCATCAGAGGAGGTTTAGATTAGATAATAGGAAGAAATTCTTTACTGAGATAGTGGTTGGGCACTGGAACAGACTGCCCAGGGAGGTGGTGGAGTCACCACCCCTGGAAGTGTTCAAAAAACAAGTGGATGTAGCACTTGAGGCTATGGTCTAGCAGTTAGGGAGATGTTAGGATGAAGGTTGGACTTGATGATCCTGGAGGTCCTTTCCAACCATAATGATTCTGTGATTCTATGACTCTATGATCTTGGAAAAATCAGAGATGAGAACTAGCAATTTAAATTCAGATTCTCATAAGCAGTTTCAGCCACATGAAAGCCCATAGCCTTCATATGAGTTACACTTTCATAGATATCAGTAGACAACACTGAGAAAGGTTCAATTTCATGAAGCAATCAAGGAAATAGTTCATTTCAGGAGGAACATAGGCATCTACATTTATCATACTAATTCAAAACACCCTTTCACACTGATATGGGTTTATTAGTATCTAACAGTGCATATGCTTTTTCTAACTACTTTTTTCAAGCTTATAATGTTCTGCAATTTCAAATGGCTCAGAGTAGCCCAGATTTTGACTGTGCTAAACATTTTGGTAACTTCTTACAAATTGACCACATATTTTATGTAGAAGGACACTTCCCCTTAAAAAGAGAAAATCATAGAATCATAGAATGTGTTGGGTTGGAAGTGACCTCTAAAGGCCATCTAGTCCAACCCCCCTACAATAAGCAGGGACATCTATTCACTTTCATTCTCTCTTTTTTACTGTAGACTTGTCTTTGCCACAGAAATACATCATTTGTCATAGGCAAAACATTCTTGGCTCTGGGAATTTTAATTAATTTAATTTACTGACAAGTAGCACAAACTTTGCATTATTGAATTGGGTATTGAGAAAAAAGATGGCATAAATGAATAAAAAAACACTTAAGTAAACTCCTTCCCTTCCATTTCAGCAGTCTCAACTTCAGTCAAAAATCCCTTCAGTCAAACATCAGCCTCAATTTCCTCTATTTTCTCCAAGAGTTACATTTAGCCTATCTCAGTTCCTTTGGTGAGGTGTTGAGGGCCAGAGGATGTCAGGGGCACTGTGTGATGGTTGCTTTCAGCAGATCCTTGCTTCTAGCTAATGTTACTCTGCTCCATCATGGGTTGCCCAGGGCTGCAGTCCCTCAAGGCTGTTCCTGCCCCAGCATAGGCCACCCACAGCTACAATCCCTCAGGGGTTTCCCTGCCATGGCATGAGTTACCTGCGTGCCTCATTCCCTCAGAGGTGATCTACTCTGGCACAGAGGTCCTCCTTCTCAAGACCGCATCTTGTGCTGTGTCTTCAGCAATGTCTCCTTCCATTTCTTCTCCCCACAGCAGCAGATAGTATTTCTTAAACATGTTTTAGCAGACATGCCATGTACCTCTGTGACTGGCTAATTTTTTGGCACATGACTGAGTGCTAACACATGTTTCTAGGTAGCTGGATCCGGCTGTGGACAGCACAAGGCAGTTTGTGGCCTGCTCCCACAGAGGTCACTCTGCAGCCCCTAGTCAAAACCCTAAAACTTCTACCCAGTATCCCAGTAAAGCAGGTATATAATTTTTTTGAGAATATTTTAAGAAGTGAGAAAAATTTTAAGAAAAGTGATGAGAGGAGGCATTTGAAAAAATCAGAGAAAACGAGACTTTAGGAATGAGGTTTTGATTAAGGATCTTGAAGATCAGGATGGTAAGTGTCTAAATGAAGTTCCAGTTGGATGAACAAAAGACCTGAACCACAGCCACAGCCCAAATGATGAGTTGTGGACAAAGAAACATACAGCTAAGCCTTCTGTGGATCATCAGCACGGAAGCTGAAGTTATGAAATTGTGGTATATCAAACCGTTACTGTTTATTTTCAGCCTCTCTGATGTTATGCATTTCACACCACAGATGAAGGGTTAAATTCTCAAGAAGGCTTAACACTGTGACATCTAATTGTTTAACAAACTGCCAGCCAGTTACCTCTCCTTAATTCCCAAACCATGTTATGCTATATGCCAATGGAAGAAAACTGAACCAGAAGCTAGATGGTAGGAAACAGTGAGAAGAGTAGAGGAACCGAAGGGATTTTCCCTTTTATAAGATGTCTGTATGCTCACAACTTTTTAGCTGTGGACTGTCTCCTGCATTGAAGTACTTAAATAACATAATTTCTTTTTCACATAGAGATAAAAGAACACAAACAAAACACAAGGACCCAGTTTAGTACCACTCAATGATGAGGGCATGCAGCCGAGACCTGCTGTCAAAATCTTCTTTCATCTGAGCTTACATTCTTCATGAAAGATATAACCACAAGGCTATCTACAAGTCAGAAGTTTACATCTCACCCTATCACCTGCAGTTGCTGTTCTATTAAAAATACCAAAGTGGGGGATTAAATAAGAGAGAATATTTTAAAGATCAGTACCATCCCTTGGTTAGGCTACTCTTCCACTACAGCAAAGATCTCATGCTAAATCACAGCTTGAAGAAGGCAAAGGAGGAACAAGAATTTAAATATATGCCCGACTTAAATCTACACTTTCCAAACTCTCATTGAAGGGGAAGGAGAATCTCTCTGCCTTTTGCTGGGTAGGCATGCTCTGAAAATAGTTATTGTGATGGACCTGTCAAGTAAGAAAGGTGGAGGAGCACAGGATTTGTGAGTCTTTTGTGAACGTAAGCATGAATTGGAGCTTCAAGAAGTTCAGCACTGCCTAGGAGAGAGACATTTTGCTCATGCACACCTATAAAAACTTGGATACCTAAAGGGCTTCAGTGGAGAAATCTTAGTCTGTCAAAGACACCTGCTAAACTGAGGGAAATTTAAGTGCTAATGATGACTAAGTATTAAACTACATGCTTAGAGACTCATTAAGGCCTCTAAATCACTCTCGCAAGTCTACCCCAAAGTGCTAGGTACAACGGCAACCACAACACACAAGTAAAATAGAGTTTTTAAGGGAGCCGGTATATAGACCAAAAAGGGATTACTTCGTGAAGAAGACAGATGGAGTGAACGATTGAATGACATTTACTAAACAGGAGAGGAAAGTGATAGGGAAAAGGGACAGCTGTAATGAACACAAACATGTAGAGGAATGGTGTGCTAGATTTAAAGGACATCTGGTGTAAGGGACAGCTGAAGTGTATGAGTGACATGCCCTAGATAGAAGGTTAGAAGTGCTGTGCATGAATGACAGCTGGCTTTGCTATCATAGGTGACATGTCCTCCACAGAGAAATAGAGTGCTGGATACAAGTGACAGCTAGTGTGTACTTTATGAGTGAAATATCTTTGTTACAGCAGGCGAATGTGAGGAAAAATTAGCTGGAGTGCCTGAGCAGCATGTTCCTGACCAAAGAAGGAAGAGTTAGATGCAACACAAAGCTGCAAAGCATTGGTTACATGACCTAGAAGGGGAAGAAAGCAGTAAATGGGACAAGAGCAATAGGATCAGATTGGATTAAACAACCCTGGTGGGAAGGAGATGTCATAAGAGTAAAGTATGACTGGAGTGTACAATTGATAAACCACTGGCTGAAAGTACTGTTTGCGGCCAAAGCTGACAGAGTTGGCAGCTGGCTGTGGCCAGCATGAAGTAGCCATAGTCCTTGATCTTTCTGGCATTTCCCTGAAGTGCATCAGATTTTCCATGAGGACCATCGTGGGATTTTCTATAATAAACACATTAGTAGACTTCCTGCTGGCATTGTAAGCAGAGGGTTTTTAATGGTGCTGTATTTTGTCCTTATTTTGACAATAAAAGTATACATGTCACTGAGACATGCTAAAGTGGTCCACTCTGCATGTTTTGGAAGTCATCTCTCTACTGATTTTTTTTTTTTTCCCAGGTGATATTTTACTACAAAGGTAGATCAGTGAAGACACTGGTTTTCAGTCTTTGGGGATTTTTCATATGAATTCCTTCACTCAACAGCACACTTCTAAAGACTCTTACATACTCTGTAGCTGTTCTGTGATTGTGATGCAGGAAGCTCTGATCATAATCAGTGTTAGTGGAAAACAGTCCTTATTTTTCTGAGACACTCTCTTTCTCTCTCTCTTTGTGAGTATGTCCAGTCTGTATAAGCCTACAGATACTTAAAGTCTCTGGTCTTATAGTTTATAAACCCATATATCCAAAATTGCATACATATATATAGGTTTTTGTTTATCATTACCGTAACAGTCATGATAAACTATAGGGAAATTTGCCATACTGTGAATTATTACAGATTATCACAATCAATAAAAGATGACAGAATTTAAAAATCATCAATCAGGGATCTAAACTCATGAGCTAGGCTTAAAATTTGTGGGATGTAAATAGCAAATAAATGCAAAATGAGGCTACTTTTCATTCATCTAACTGTGAGGGTATTCTTGGGCTTGCAGTCTTTATGCTGCCTTCTACCCTGTAAGGACCAGAAACTTTTTTCTTTTTAATGAAAACTCTAAGCCCCAGTGAATTGTATGACTTCAGGAGCCAGGGATTAAGAAAAATATGAAATATCATGAGACGTACAATAAAATCCCTATGATAGAATCACCTTAACTGGCAATAGTGAGGTGGAAGGCCAACTTTAATTTAACCTTGGAGTGTAATGCAACACAGTTCCACAATGCAGGTCACATCTGTGAGGCAGAACCTGGCTCTCAAGGATACTCAAGTTCTCTTTTATTGAATATTCTTCTTAAGTATATTGTAGCTTTGGCCTTTGTGCCGATTTATGAAAACAAATACTGTGAAGCATAGCATTGTAGAGTACTATATGGGAACACACAGGCTTTAAAATGCTTAATCAACCAGTCTATCCACACAAATTTCACCAAACACTGTTACTGGTGACCATCTTATACATTTATTAAAAGAATGATGCTTGTTACAGCTTGGAATAGCTTTTATCTTGAACTGAATAGACTCTTTGAACCTTAGGCTTAGGTGTACAGGAGTAAATGAAGCCCTGACTATTTTCTCCCAAGTGGACAGGAAATGGCCAGGTCCTGGGCTGCCTGCCTACATCCACATATTTGGTGATTAGAATAGCTAAGTAAGAATGAAGCAGTAGTGGCTTTTTGTTGGCATAGTTATCAAAGGGTTCTTTGGAGCTCAAAGACGCCTGCTAGCAGCAGGATGTGCTCCACTGCTGCCAGGCAGGTGAGCATGCAACAAGGTTGTATTTAGTAATGGGTAGCACCAATTTATCTGTAAACCTCAAGCTCTCCAGGGGCTCTGGGCAGTGGAAGCTTGCAGTGCATCATGCCTCTTTGAATTTCTAAAGCAAAAAATAATCAGCCTGAGTGGTAAGAAAGCCCAGCTGAAAAGCTGCCTTTCTAAATGTGAAGATAAAAAGCCGTGAGTATAAATGAGGCAACGTAGGGAAGGAAATACACTTTACTGAGACCTAAACAAACCCACAAGTCCAGTTTAGGAAATGAGAAAGAAGCTAACTGCCTCAGTTTGCTCAGCGGACTTGGACAGGGCCACTCTGTCAAAGCCTTATAGGTGTACAGATACAGGATCTGAAGAAAATCCACCTAGGTACCAAGTTGTGTCTCCTATCTGACAACAAGTGTATTAGATAGTTGTGTTTCATTAACTTATCAAAACACATCTTGAAACAGCATAGGAATTTTTACTCCCAAATGTAATACTGGGAAGCTGTTCTAGGATCTCATTCTTCTTCTGGTCTGACCTTTTTTTTCCTCCTCTTGAGCCTTGTTTCTTCCCTCCCAAAGCTGCTCCCAGCATGCCTTTATATTGTTGTTCAAATTTATTTTGTCAGATTATGCCAGCTAAAATCTTTTAATCTCCGATTGTAGCAGAGATACCCTGGTCTTTGATCTGTCTATTGACCCTTTTATGCTTTTTCCAATTTGGATGTATCTCTCCAAAACAGCAGTGGTCAAAACTATGTATTGTGACATCCCATCATCACCTTTGGAGTTTCTCTCTCACAGTACTTTGGTGGCTTCTAAATGTTCAGTAACTGACTGTTTTCCTTTTCTTGACATTTTTTACAGTGTCTGTACTTGCATAAGGGAGGAAAGGAGATAGCAAAAATGTATAGACTCATAAGTCTGATCTTAGTAAAACTCAAGATTTCAGCTTTCTGTTAATGAAATATGCATATGACACTGGGAGGCATTAACGATATTAAAAAGGGTCAGGACAACATGTGGGTATAAATAGGTGACCCTGACTAGTGCAAAAGGAATGGAGTTCATCTGCAAGATCATGGATACAGGGGAACATAAGATATAATTCTAAAGTTCTGAATTAATTTGCTTGGGTGCCAGGGATTCAAACACCTCAGTGCTCTGGCATTTTGTTTTCCTGACAATATGCTGTTCCTACCATTACTGCTTCCAGGATCTATGGAGATAAGCTGAGGGTCCATCTCCATCTCCTCCTATAGCTTCAGCTCCTGCTTCACATAACTTTTTCCCCAGAATTCAGTGAGGGAATATGTAAATAAGCAGGGCTTCAGTGAACCGAGTGATTCTCCCATGCCTGCAGCTGAGCAAGGCAATCCCTCTGAGGGGTTCCACCCCTCATTTCTTCCCT
>VZZY01008365.1:57500-85000 GCA_013400335.1 Eurystomus gularis
CAAATAAAGACGAAAGAGAAAATGCACCAAAAAAAGGAGGAAAAGAAATGAGATGTGATTTGGAATCTGGACAGACATCAAAGATCTCAAAGCTTAACTTGAGAAGAACATGCAAATCTGAACAGATGCTGTATCAGCGGAAAGGTAGCTTGGACTGCAGATATGCCATTACACATGTGTAAGTTGTCCGGCACCTCTCTAGGGAATCCTAAAAGGCAGCTCTGTCTTTTAGAGGTGACAGCCTGTATTAATTACCTTTCTAAGTGATTCCCATTTTACAGATGGGAAAACAGTACCATAAGGCCTACAAGTAGAAATGTTGGAGATACACAGCAGCCCAGCTCTTCCCCCATCACAGAATCCATTACACAAGCTGTACAGGAAGTTATAGCATAGTATCGTGCCCAAGAAAATTTAATTAATGTTAGAAAAACTGTCTTCCTTTTATGCAAGAGAGGTCTCTCATGGTTTGTGCTTCATCTGAAGAGAAGGAATTACATTGGCTAAGAGAGGATTTGGCAAGCAGAGGAAGTGGAAAGAAATCATTTACCCTCTCCCCACAGCAAAAATCACGAAAAGAATTCAAAAACTAGAATCTACTCATGCAGCACTAGAGGAAGAGCCCAAACTCGTGAATGGGATATAGGGATAAAAAGTAAATAGGAAGTAGCTTCATTTGCTGTGCTGGTCATATGAGACAAGTAAGGTTCTATTGTTGTTATGCAACAGGGATGAAGGAAGCTAACAGTGCTGATGGAGGATTTTTTGCAGATAAATCTTCAATGAATATCCTTCTTCCAGGTTACTGCTGCCACACAGAAGAGAGACCAAGTAAAGAGTTTAGACAGTGTCTTCTCTTTCCTAGTTTGTCAGACACTAGCACACAGTATCTGTCTGGAGCTCATCAGATCAAAAAAAGACAGGGAAAGGTGACTGTAAATATCTAAGCAACTACTAAGAGAAATACGTTAAGACTGGAAATTAGCTTGATTCTGTGTTTAAAAGTAAGAGTTCTAGTGCTTTGCCTGACTCATCACATTCCTTCCCACTGGCCTGCAGAAGGGAGAAAGTGACATGAGGATGAAAGAATAATGTGGGGACAATAGGATAAACAAAAGGGAGAACAAAGCAAAGGAATAACAACAGAGTAAAAAGGAAACAGGAGAGAAAGGTTTGGAGGAGTGTGGAGTTTGAAAAAGAGGATTGAGAGGATTAAGAGTAAAAAAGAAGAAAATTCTAATATCCTAGAAGGTAAAAAGGAGAATGAAATAAAAAATGAATTATAATTACACTACAATATGGGATTTTCCATATTGTATCACACCATTAGTCCATCAAGTTGTGTATCCTGACTGTAGTAGTGGAATAAGGGACTAAAGAAAGATCAAAAAAACAAAAATAATGCATCAATCCAACCAAGCAAAGGAGAGAGTGATGTCCCTGGCCCTGCAGTAATCAGTTTGTATCCCAAAGCACAAGACTGGGTTAGTATTAGGAAATGTTATTAATTATAATAAAATTATATGGGGTTTTTCATTTGTTTTTAAATTAGCCCAGCCATTTTACTTGGCTAGATGAGCTTCTGCACCAGCTAATCCCTTGAGCTGGCTGTCCTACTAGTCACGCGAAGTAGCCCTTCTCCTCAAAGTGCAATTACAGAGGGAAAAAACAGTCTATATGTTATCACAGGTACCACAACATAAAAGTTTTCATGTCCATTTCCATATTTCCCTATCTGTCCCTACTCTGACAGTTCCAATTTTCTTTCTTAATGGGTCATCATCAGCTTAAACTTCCTCTTTTGAAAATAACATCCTTGCGCATTCTGTCTGGGTGTTTACTTCGCTTTGAGGTCTTCCTGATGATGTTAGCTTGCAATGGTGTTTTGCAGTTTTCCTTCTGAGAAGAGACCTGAAGAAGAACACAAATAACTCAGAATGGGTTAATGTGACCTTTCCCAAAATTCCTTCTCTGCTGGTTACTGGTGGAGGATGGAGAATGAAGATAAAGCTTAGGATGAAGTGTCCCTAGTCAAGAAAGAAAACAAGTGGTTTGCAAGCTACTTTTCACCATGGTTTAAAAAAGAAAATTCCCAGATTTTTCCACCTGGAAAATATGGATATGAATTTGTTACTGAGCACAGGAAGGTTATAAAGATGTCCAGGCTGGATAGAAAGTTATGTGAGCTGCTCAAAATGGATAAAGAAAATTATGTTTCAAGTAAGAGTATGGCAAACTATTTATGAGTCCTCTTCTCTCCAAAACCACTATCTAGGGTGATCTTCCTCATGTATTGTTTTCACCTCCTTTCTCTGCTATTGGTCATTAAAGAAATGCTTTTTATGGGGATGTACATATTTTTCACTTTTTTAAACAGTGACATGTTGCATTCTTACCTCATCAATTTTATCACACTCTGTCTATACCACAAAGACTAACACAGCTGCCTTCCTATCACAGCCTTTTCAGTGAGATCATGAAAGAGATCGCCTTTAGAGTGTGGCTGTGTTACCATACTAGTGCAAGTGTCCTAACAAATCCCACAAAGTGTAAACATAGCTTCTCAAACTGTCTGAAAAATAGTGAGCGACAACAAAATGCAAAATCAGAATCAAAATTAACCCTCTGCCTGATATTTTCACAATGTCTAAAGCAAAATCAAGAAAAAGTATATTTTGAAATCTGGGGGTTTTGTTGTTTGCTTGTTTGTTTTGTTGTTTTTTTTTTAATCTGAATTCCAAAGCTAACACATTATCATCAAATTCATTCATGCTCAGCTCTCTCCTCCCACTCTCTGGTTGTCCCTGGTTTGGTTTGGTACTTAGGCTTACAGAAGTAAACTACATGAAATAGCACTGGATTTGCATTTATGATAAAGTCACCTATTATGTTTACTCTCACTTTCTTGGCTGTAGAGAAGCAGCTTCACGTCACAGGTATGGTTTGGTACCAGGAAGTTATACAGAGTGAGAAAGAAGGAGAGTGAAAAAGTGAAAGATAGAGAGAGACAAGGAAAAAAAGCGATGGGATTACAGTAAATGTCTCTATGATATTTTAGTGAAATATTCTGCCTTCTTAAGTGCTCTGTAGTTTTGGTTTTATGAAAGGATAGAGAAAAAAAAGTGCTTATGAATAGTGAAAAACATATTTTTTCCATAAAAACATAATTCCTACTTTTCCACTTTAAAGTTGGAGACTCTTTGAACAAACATTTTGTGAACTAGGCCTAAAACTTTTTATTTTTCGGGCTCAAAACAGAAATGTCTTTTAAGATTTATGGGTTTGGGTGTCTTTTAAAGTGTAAATCACTTTTTTGCTAATATCAAAATGACAGCCTCAGGAGCTTTTTTAAAAGATGAGACTGCAGCAAATAATGCACAAGCTTCCCACGCTGTGCTGTCAGAAGGCCACCACGCTGTCTTACAACACCCTTGCTATTTCTGCCCTGACCCTCCTTCAAGCAGGAGCTGACAATCCTGCTAAATCATGTGGTAGGTTAGTGATGTGGGAAAATGTCAGCATGTGATTACAATAAATCTCCAAACTCTGTTTCACTTTATGTGACCCGTTCAGGATTCAAATGTAGCAGTACAATGCGGTGAAGATGGAGGAGAGATGTGTGGATTACACATTCCCGGGTCAGCCTGACACGTGGAACAGGGATTCACTCAAGGGATGAATATTCCCTCTGGGTTTTCCATTGGGGATGGAAGGGAAAGGGAAGACGAACTTCAGTTTGCAGCAAGGGCTTCACGAAAATCTTCTGGAAGTTGCTTCTGATAATGCTGAGGGTTGCCATCGCCGTCTTTTCTCCAAAGGAATTTCTGCCATGGAAGTTCTTTATTTCCTGATTTCATCTTACTTCCCATGGCTGATGTATATAAGCAAATTATAAAATATAGTTCAAATTCTCTATTGAATTTCACTGAATTTTCTTTGCTAAAAAAGTATTGTCTTAGAAAACTTTTTCATTAAATCATTATTGTGTCAGTTATGGGTATATACTTAGTTAATGGGAAGAACTATCCAGGTTGCTGTGAAGATGGTCAGATACTATGTAGTTTGAATTTCCACATGTATTAATTTCAGTCAACCCTTTTCAAGCCTGTTCCCCCTCCCAGGGATATTAAACCAAGCTGTTCAATCCACAGAGCCCTAGAAATCTGAAAGTACATGAGGTGGGCCATGGAGACAGACATGGTCGTAAGTAAAGCTTGTCTCAGCTAACAATGACTAAAGACAAGAAGTAAGGTTTTGAGCCAACACAGAAGTAGCGAGGTAAGTAGACTGGGAGCCTAAGTAGGGTGGACAGGCAGCTGGACACAACCAGAGAGTTTGTGTAAGGTGTGGAGACCCACTTTCCCTGTTTGATGAAGCCTCTCTGTACAATCAGCACAAGCAGACAGAAGTGCAGGAATTAAAGGACCATGTAGGTAGTGGTGAACACACCAGTCACTGAGTGGCTCCTCAGAGGAGAGGCATGTGTTTCTCAGGTGAAAGAAGCCTTTCCTTATCTCACTCATGCTAAGTTGTATTTGTGTTTGTACTCTTTTGGCCTTTGGAGAATAAAAGGTGTCTCACATACTGTGCTACCTTCCTTCTCAATTTATGTGTATTGCAAATACTTTTTTAATTCAGTTGCAGGTCTGTTCAGGAAGTGAATAATGCGTTTTGTTTTTAAATCTAGAAGCTACATGCTATAAAACATAAAATAAAATACAACACCACAGGGAGCCCAGCTGCCACATAGAAAGTTGATCTCTCTAAAACCCTCTGGCCTGAAGGAAAAAAATGAGTTTAGACATTTTTATAGGATTTCTCCAGCTAAAGCCCACCTTCAAATCCCACTTAACTCAGTATGTTTACATGTGTCAAATTTTCATTACATAATAAACAAAAACATGTGTACAAATGTGAAGAAACTAAAATCAGATGGCTGGTGGACTGTAGGGAACAGTGATTATTCAATTCCCTGCTGATATCTTTCCAGAATGTCACATCCAGCTGCAGATTTTGGCAACCTATAGCCATTTCACCATCCTTAAATAGTTCTTTGTGTTTGACAAAACTGCCTTTTCTTCTTGAACAATAGAGACTATATAATTTTTAGAACTGGATAGCTCTGAAAGACAGATATGATTGATATATATCACTGGATTTCACAGTAAGAAGTTGTTATTTTTCTGTAGTAATCTGGAAGATGCTTATCCTTACTGATCATCCCACTTACAGTAGAATCAAATTAATCAGTATCATAATTATACTGATTTCTTTTCCACACACTATTACTGGAAACAGTCACAACTGTACAAGACAATTCTGTGAGACTGGATATGTGGGTACAACATAAACCTCATCAGCCACAGAGAATGAAGAACATGCAAAATGGCCAAGTGATGCACAGAAATAATACACAGCTCCTGGCCTGCAAAGACAAACACAAAACCAGAAGCTGTAGTTGCTTAACTGGGGGAACAGGGCAGAGGGGTCTAGAGAGACAAGAGGGAGAGAAGGACTTTGAAGAGCAGGCTCATGCAGAAATGGCAGACCTCAATCTCTAGCTAAGGAAGCCAGTTCTGCATTGGCAGGGTACCAAAAGTTAAAGGAGTAACAAGACTAGGCTTAAAACATCTTTAGGCATCAATCTTTCTTATTAAATGTAGGTCGCTGGATAATGTCTTGTCCAACAGATGTGAAGGTAGCAAATCTCACAAGTCAAAAAAACCCACCCAGTCTGTACAAATACTATAGAAACAGAGAAACTAGGCTGCTATCAGACTGTCTTACTACAAAGGCCATTGTGGTAGAATCTGTTTCTGAAATAAGGAATTTATCATCTTGGTGTATTTATGAGAACTTGCTGCAAACAATGGGGAAGGTTAACAGCACCAGAGTAATTCTGTGACTCACAACATCATCCATTAGACCTCATACTCAGTAACAGGTAAACTGCTGCTGTGCAATGTGCTTGCTCTGAACCTAAGCACAGAGATTCAGGTAAGAAAAGTTCTTTGTGAAGTGATTTAACCATTTCTAAGACTGTCTGGAAATACAGATATTCTTTTGCCTCTCTCCTATGAAATGAAGACCAGAGACTTGGCTCGCATGGTTACACTGAAGTCAGGAAAACTTGGTGCTTATTCCCAGTTCTGACCCGGTCTTGTCCTCTTGGAAATTTCAAAGACAATAAGAATTCAAAATTAATTTTTCCACAATTCGTAACTGCAACAAACACTGTCCCTCTCTGAGGATGCCTGTTTGCAATAAGTTGACACAAACACAAATCAACAGCAATGATTCATGTCAAGCTTACAGTAACAGAGTAAAACTTTCCCTGCAGCATTTCTTTTCCCTGTCTAAAACCACCAATGTGCTGCCAAAATTATCCCGGTACCCAATGTACGAGTTCTTGATGAGCAGACTGTGATGAGGCAAAACACTCAGAGATTTAACTAAAAAAGGAAATGTTCTAGAACTCCTTGATCGTGTCATCCAGACTCAGAGTAAAGGATAGCTGGCACAGCTGCCTTAATGGGACTATCAAAATGTATCTGACAAAATCTTCCTCAAAAGGTTATTAACAAAACTAAGCAGTCATTGGTAAAATAGACAACTCTGTCGAGGATTAGAAACCAAAAGGTAGAAAACAGAGCAAAAATGTATCAAATTTCAGCATCACAGAATGTTAATGTTTAGGTGTCTCAAGTTCCCTAACTGGGCAGATGATGCTGATAGTCTTAGCAGCAGTATAAAAAAGAGGTGAATATTAGTATAAACAAACAACAGATATCAATTTATCACCCCAGATAAATGCCCAACATTTAGATAAGCGTATACATTTGACAGACCTCATTTGCTGGCCTCTGCCTCCAGGAATAACTAAGCCATTTCATTTGTATGTAGAGATTTCATTTAGGTTTGGTAAACAGAACTGTAAATTAGACAGACTGAAAACCACATTGCTCTATCTACTGAATGTTCTTAAGGCCTTAAGAAAGAGACATGATTTCCACAAATCATCTGCAAAGAATCTTGTTTTCCTGGAACAAAATAGTGCTATGCACCATTTTATGACACTTAATGAAAACCCTAAGCTCTTGTTGCAAGTCCTTCTCACATAAAAGAAAGGACCTTATAGTCCTTACAGTTCCTACAGAGTTTTATCCTATATACAGCCAAATGCAGTGGGTTATGAAGGTGCTCAGTACCAGGCAGGAGCAAGCCACTAACCCTTTCATTGCTAATAATGTTTTTTCCTTCAGGACTATGCTACATCCATACATTTTTCCAGCAAGAAAGTCTAGCAGCCACTCACAGTGAAACTATAGGACAATTGCAAGGGCCTCAACAGCTTTGAGGCAGTGAAAGTCCTTCACAAAACCAACTGTTCAGGAGCAAATCCCATCACCTCTCCACCTCCCCCTCATCACTGCCTTACACACACCAGCAGCAATCAATTGGCCCCCAGCTGGCAGGCACACTATTTTTTCTATTTAACAACCTCCAGGGTGGTCTCTTTCACTAATCCCCCAGGCTGTACAACAGAGCTGGAGCTGAAGTAGCTTCTGCAGTCAGCTGTTGGGCGGTACTTAAAATGGAGCAGCAATGCTTGTTGGCAACAAGGCATTCCTTTAAGTATTTTCTTCATGGCCCCCTCCCAAGCATACCTCTACACTTCTTACATGCTATGCATTTGTTGCTTAATTTTTCTAAGATTAAAATGAAATTTAAAGGATGGATCAGGGCACTGAATATCATGTTTAACTGTAGCATTTCTTTACTGTTAGGCTTACAAGCATGTTTAACAGTTGTTTAAAATCTTGCAGCTAAGGATTCTCCCCAGTTAGGACAGCCATTCGCTGTGGTCCAGCTGAAGTGTTGCCTGAGCTGTCCAAAGCAAGTTTAAGATTTCAGCACGACAGCAAAAGAAAAAAAAAGGCTTTTGAAGACACAGAGAAATGTTCCTTTTTGTGATTTCATTCATCTTTACTTCTTCTACTACTTCTACTAAGAACTTATTGTTGTTGCTAAGTGCCATATGTGCACAGTATGTGTTTCTAAAACTCTGTTTTCCTTGGATGTATATTTATGGGCATTTGTTCCCGTGTTATTTTTAGATATCAGAACAGCTTATAACTTCTGTAATGTTGGAGTGTGCTACCTATCCTCTACTGAGACACAGAGGACAGGTCCTGAGCTTGAAAATCTGGTTTTCTAGCTCAAGTGTTATGGAAGGAAAGCAAGGAAAAAGGCATCAAAATTCTACTTTATCTCTAGAAGCTTCTGGTACAAATCAAAGTGGAAAATGGAGATCATTAACAATATAATAGTTTTTAAATGAACAAATTTGAAATATCCCAATATACCAAAAGAAAAGTGAGTCCATGAAAGCTTCCAGTGAACCGTGTTGCTCAGTACCATGCAAGCTGTCTCAGAATGGGGAAGTAGCATAATATTATGTCACTCCACACAGGCTAATTTCCTCCGTGCCTCAGAGTAAATATTGCTGCATTTCTGTGTAACAATTGCTCCTCCCTCATACCTGAATCAATTCATTTAGCTACAGAGATGACACATCCGAAGGTAGCAGTTTGCATGTTACTAAATACGAGGACTGGTGAAGATGTTGCAGGCCAAGGAGTTACTTTGGTGCTGTTAACCTACATAGTTGGTCTGCTACCACTTCTCCCAGGCATTTGGTGTGATGGATTTGGTGTGAGCTATGTGTGTATAACATGTCACAGAATCATACATGGTATGGGTTGGAAAGCACCTTAAAGATCCTCTAGTTCTAACCCACGTGCCATGGGCAGGGACAACTCCCACTAGATCAGGTTGCTATAAACCCCATCCAACCTGACATTGAACACTTCCAATGATGAAGCATCCACAACTTCTCTGGTCAACCTGTTCCAGTGCCTCATCACCCTCATGGTGAAGAACTTCTTCCTCATATCTGATCTAAATCTACCCTCTTTCAGTTTAAAAGCATTACCCCTCATGCTATCACTACAGTCCCTGATAAAAAGTCTCTCCCCATCTTTCCTGTGGGCCCCCTTGAAGTACTGGAAGGCTTCCCTGGAGCCTTCTCTTCTCCAGGCTAAACACCTCCAACTGTCTCAGCCTGTCCTCATAGGTGAGGTACTTCAGCACTATGATCATCCTCATGGCCCTCCTCTGAACCTGTTCAAACAGCTCCAAGTCTTTCTTACTCTGGAGGCCCCAAAGCTTAATGCAGTACTCCAGGTGGGGTCTCATCAGAGTCAAGTAGAGGGGGAGAATCATCTCCCTCAGTCTGCTGGCAACACTTGATGCAGCCCTGGATGCGTTTGGCTTTCTTGCCTTCTAGCACACATTGCTGATTCATAGTCAGTTTCTCATCCACCAGTACGCCCAAGTCCTTCTCTGCAGTGCTGCTCTCAATCCACTCATCTTCCAGGCTGTATTTGTGCTTGGGATTTTTTTGAGCTTTTACATTTTCCTGTGAAATAAAGTAAAACTTTATTGATCAGTCAGGGCCCATAGAGTTTCCATTTCTTGTCACAGTTAATTAGTGAGAAACTCCTACTTTGTGCCTTCTGCTTTCCATGTGCTTTTTTCTCTTGATTTCTTTTTTCGCTCTACCTTGTTGCCTTTTTTTCCTGTTCTTTTCTCTTCCAGAAAACTTTTTCTGGTTCTCAGATCTTTAGGAAGATGACAAGGGGGTGTTCCACACCAATACAAAAGAGAAAATATTGTGAGCCTCAGAAGAAGGATTGCTCCAGAGTTGAGGAGCTTGAAGCCCCAAGAGCTCACCAACGTGCTCTTTTCCCCATGAAAACAAAAGATGAGTTTCCTGTGGACAGGGAAATGTCCTTTACCTCCTCAGAGCTGGCAAGGCTGGATTAACCACAGCATCCACAGAGGGGTCCCCTTTGGCAGTAACGTGAAGCATATCTTCTTCTTGTGTAAATGTTTTCTTTAAGGGACTTGAGCAAGGACACAAATCTGACCTTTAAATCCAGGACATATTCACCAGGCCAGCTTCTCACTGAGTAACCTCAGCGCTACTTGACATTAGCATCCAGTAGGTTCAGTGGTAGCTCAGAGAAACACTGTCCCCAAGCAGAACTCCCACTGAGCCTTCCCCCTCACTTCTGAAAACAGTGGGCTACGTTCTCAGATAGTTAAACCAATAGTTAGCTCTGTTACTGCATAGCGTTTTATACATGCTGTGGTCCTGGCCCATTTTTTTCAGCTTTATGCCCTAATCACTTGTGTAAGCAGTGTCAGAATTTGGTCCTGGGAACAAATAATATCTTTTGAAAATAGATTCCCAGAAGATGAGGTGGAAATGTTTGATGCTGGTAAACCTTACAAAAGGATTTAAGTTAGCTAAGCTGATTGGAAGGAAAACCAGTTAAAATCCTGATAGTAACATCAATGCATGAAACACAGCACTCCTAAAATAAAATTAAAATAGGTCAGAAGTTTTCAAATTAATACTTACATTCACTCTGTCTGCTGGAATAGGTTTTGTGGAAACACTCATCATTTTAATGCCCTTAATTCATCCCATTTAAGAACCAAATATTACACAAATTATTATCAAAGTTTTCTTGTACCACTGCTCTTATTTTTAACAACTTAAGAACTATTACCAAATATATACACCACACACATTAAAATGTGCAGAGACCACAGAACATTTAGATTAATACTAATGAGATAATCCACCTGCCTATTTCACTGCACAACAGCTGCACAGATTTAAAAAGGTTCAATTAAACTTTATTCAGTGCACAGATAATTGATCCAATGTGGAGAATGATGTCACTGGTAGGTTAAAAAATATATTTTACCTTTTAAAATAAAATTGCTCCATTAGAAAACCTGGAAATATAAACCTGACACATAAATCATTCTGGAAACTTTGGTTTATAGAGCAACAAAAAGAAGGAAAATGAAATAAAATCACAGCAGATACAAGATGCAGATGCCTATTATTTCATTTCCTCTCCAAAATGGGCAATAGAAATCTAAATGAGATGTTGTTGCTCTCCTTCCATAGGGGAAGTCTTTGGTATTTCACTGTATTCTGGAAGGTTTTGTCTTCCTACCCTCCACAGCAATGAAACACCACCATTTTCCTATTTTAATTACTAACTTCAGATGTCACCAAACCCATGTAAGATGCTTTTTTAATAAATAGGGAGGAATAAATCTTTAAAGATCTGTTCTGCCCACCATATGCCTGGAGCACTGTGATGGTTGCTCTGGGAGTCATGGGTAGACTAGAAGGACATACTTAGGCCTCTGCTCCAGGCTACTGAAGACAAAAACACAGGTTCTTGCAAAGTTTGTACCACTAGAATAGTTATGGTAGTGGACTACAAAATACATTACTTAATTTCTTAATATAACATAACATTATTTCTGACACTGGTAATGGCAGTCACCAATCTATTCTGTACACTTCATGTCAAGATGATACAAACAGCATTAGAGAGAAAGAAGGACAAAAGATAATAATAATCTATCCACCAAGGCATTAATATAGTTCCCATCCTTATAACATTTTGGTGGCTATCCAGGGATGTCATTGATATAACAACTTTAATCGGAGACTGTCAAAGTGATTGACTCTGAAAGGGGCTTCTGCAGAGAGAAACTGAAGAAAAGGTGATTTAACCTGCATATGCCATCAGTAATGGATTTCTCCATCACAAAGGAAATTTGAAACAACTTTCTTCTCACTCACTATCATGTAGTATGCTCATCTAGCATGTAGTATGCTCACCTAATCCAGGAAGTGGTAGTCAATGACCTGCTACCCCAACTGGATATGCACAAGTCTATGGGGCCAGATGAGATCCACCTGAGAGTGCTGAGGGAGCTGGCAGAGGAACTTGCCAAGCCTCTCTCCACCATATATCAGCGATCCTGGTCAATGGGGGAGGTCCCAGATGACTGGAAACTTGCTGATATGATGCCCATCAACACGAAGGGCAGGAAGAAGGATCCGGGGAACTACAGGCCTGTCAGCCTGACCTTGGTACTGGGAAAGATTATGGAACAGTTCACCTTGGATGTGCTCACGCAGCAAGTGCTGGACAACCAGGGGATCAGGAACAGCCAGCATGTATTCAAGAAGGGCAGGTCCTGTATGACCAACCTGATCTCCTTCTATGACCAGCTGACTCGCCTAGTGGATGAGGGCAAGGCAGTTGATGTTGTCCTCCTGGACTTCAGTAAGGCATTTGACACTGTATCACATAATATCTTATTGAACAGGCTGTCAGCGCAGAGTGTAGACAGGTGAACTCAAAAACTGGCTGGATGGCTGAGCCCAGAGGGTTGTGGTAAATGAAGTTAAATCCAGTTGGCAGCTGGTCTCAAGCAGGGTCCCCCAGGGCTTAGTTCTGGGTCTGGTCCTGTTTAATATCTTTATCGATGACCTGGATGAGGGCATTGAGTGCTCCCTCAGTAAATTTGCAGATGACACAAAATTAAGCGGGAATGTCAATCTGCTTGAGGGTAGGAAGGNACCCACAGCAACGCTACAGGCTTGGGGAAGTGTGGCTGGAAAGCTGCCTGGTGGAAAAGGTCCTAGGGGTGCTGGTGAACAACCAGCTGAACATGACCCAGCAGTGTGCCCAGGTGGCCAGGAAGGCCAACGGCATCCTGACCTGTATCAGAAATGGTGTGACCAGCAGGAGTAGAGAGGTGACTGTGCCCCTCTACTCGGCACTCGTGAGACCGCACCTTGAGTACTGTGCCCAGTTTTGTGCACCACAGTACAAGAAGGACATTGAGGTGCTGGAGCGGGTGCAGAAAAGGGCAATGAGGCTGGTGAGGGGTCTGGAGAACATGTCTTATGAGGAGCGGCTGAGGGAACTAGGATTGTTTAGTCTGAAGAAGAGGAGGCTGAGGAGAGACCTCATTGCTCTCTACAATTACCTAAAAGGAGGTTGTAGTGAGGCTGGTGCTGGTCTCTTCTCCCAAGTAATTACTGACAGGACAAGAGGTAATGGCCTCAAGTTGTGCCAGGTGAGGTTTAGATTGGATATCAGGAAGAAGTTCTTTACTGAGAGAGTGGTTAGGCATTGGAACAGGCTGCCCAGGGAGGTGGTGGAGTCATCATCCCTGGAGGTATTAAAAAAATGGGTAGAAGTGTTGCTTTGAGACATGGTCCATGTGTTAGGGAGATGTTCGAAGACGATTAGACTTGATTATCCTAGAGGTCTTTTCCAACGTGAATGATTCTATGATTTTATGTGATGGAGCTACTTTCTTCCTGCTTTGTTCAGGGCCCTGTATCTTTCTGACCATATGAGGGCTGACCTGGAGATGCAGCTCTTGGGCACATTTCCAAAACCTGAGGTGCTTTCCAGCAAAGCAAGATGTCTGCAGTCCCCACTGTTGCCAGAGATAGGATATTCTGCAATGTTCTTAGTGCAACCCAAAGTCGTGGGGAATTTCGACCTGGTTTCTTGAGTCACTTGCCCAATATATCTCAGACAATCAAGGTTGGAAACAGATTTTATAAAGCTGGAATAACCACCGGATCATGACATTCCCTAATTGTTGTGGTATGATACGTTAAGTAGGTATGTATCTGCTTTCCTCTGTGCCTGTAAAACTTACTATTGGTCCGATTCTAAACAAGCAAAACAGTACTTGGAAAAGCAATCCTACCAAAACAGGGTGTTTCCCTTATCTGTCTACAACTGTGTGCATGTTAGACCAGTTTCTGGCAAGTGAATAAACCAGCAGCGTGCCCTTGTAGCCAAGGCCAACAATATCCTGGGCTGCATTTAGAAGAGTCTAATCAGCATGTCAAGGGACGTTCTCCTCCCTCTCTACTTTTCCCTACTGAGGCCACGTGTGGAGTACTGTGTCCAGTTCGGGTCTCCACAGTTCAAGAGAGACAGGGAACTACTGGAAAGAGTCCAACAGAAGGCAACAAAGATGATGAGGGGACTGGTGCATCTCTCTTATAAGGAAAGGGAGGAGACAGAGAAGAGATCTTATAAATGTTTATAAATATGTGAAGGATTGGTGTCAAGAGGATGGGGCCAGTCTCTTTTCAGTGGTGCCCAGTGATAGGTCAAGGAGCAATGGGCACAAACTGGAACACAAGAAATTCCATTTAAAAATAACGAGAAACATCTTTCTTGTGAGGAACAGAGCACTGGAGCAGGCTGCCCAGAGAAGTGGTGGAGTCTCCTCTGGAGACTCAAAACCCACCTGGATGCATTCCTGTGCAACCTGCTATAGGTGAACCTGCTTTGGCAGGGGGGTTGGACTAGGTGATCCCCAGAGGTCTTTTCCAACCCCTACCATTCTGTGATTCTATGATTCTGTGAAGTAGGGTAAGTAGTAATGTCAACTGCATGTCTGCACTGTGTGCAGAGCTACAGATACAGAGGAAATCGTGCTCCATAGACTTTAAGTAGACCTCACTGAGATTCCTTGTCTTATTTAAGACTTTGGAATGTTGCTTCACAAAACTTAGTGTAATTAAAGTTCTTATAGACATATTTCATACATATATACACACACATAGTGATATACATACACATAGTACTGTTCATTATTCTTGACTGTGAGGGCTTATGACTATTGACACTGTCAATTTTTATCTCATTACTCATCACTGCTTACTCTGAGTGCTAATAGTATATTTCCAGGGAGTTTGTGTGTGCTGCAGTGTAAATTCTGACATTGGTAGTGTCAGTCACTAATCTACCTCATTCAGTTCGTGTCAAGATGATACATGACAATGCTCAACAACTGTCATCCCTGCTTTAAATAGATCTACATTTTTTTCAACTTTACAATTAAATATACATATACACATATATATGTATCTTGGGTTCCACATCAAGTTCCACTTTTACAATATGACCATGAGACGTCATCCTAAACATTTTCTAAAGCAGTTACTAAGTGAGGTGGTTTTGTGTTTGTTGATTTGGTTTGGTTTTTACAAAACAGTTTAGAGAATTGAAAACAAACTGAAAATATCCAGATGTTTTTGTTTGTTTATATGTCCACATTTCCCCTCACTCATCCCCCCGAAACATAAAAAACTTCTTTTCTCTCACTGAATTGCCACTTCTAAGTATTTCCTAGCACTGGTTTGTAGTGCTTCCAAATGGATATTGAAAAAGAGATAAGTTTAAAAATGCTTACAAATATCACAGACTAACTAGAGTGTTTAACTACTGTCACTATGGTTTTGAGTATAATGTTAAAGGAAAACCTAAGCTTGGTACCATTTAATCTTCCTTTGCTGGAGTTACTCCTCCATGTCACCATTTCTGTGCTTTAGTTCACGTCATTCCCTACAGAAAACCCAAACTGTGTTTGTACTTTCCTCTGCTTCACAAATGTTATTGTATTTTTGTTATAGATCTCCTGATGGCATACTCTATTATTCCTTTACCTAAGTTTATCATTCTATTTGACTTTTTGGTGCTGGCCAGCTGTGGTGAATACTGCTGTTTGGGTGACTGAGTGCATGTTGGCTGTTTTAGCTGATGTTGTAAATAAGAGACTCTGCTGCTGTACCTGGGCCTCTGCAGTGAGGCTTCACAGGCTGAGCACTCTTATGATGTCCAGGACCACGTGTTCATGTAGAGGAACCCAAGGACAGTGCTTGTACCTCTCAGTGTGCCTGCATCAACCCAGCTGTAAACTGGCTCATGTTTGGATCAACAGGAACAAGAACTGGCACAGGGTCTGTTGGGCTCTCCTTTGTACCAACAGGTGTTAAGGACTGTTGAAAAGGGAGAAAACATAGAGGCAGCTAGGAAGAATAGATAAGGTACAGAACCTATAAAAGTGATTTAACATGGATGTTAGATACATACACATTTCTGGTGAACCTGAGTTCCCAGCCAAACTACCTGCATAAAAATATTATCCAAGGAAGCGCACTATTTCTTATCCTTTGCATTTCTAAAAGGTAAGTTGCTGTAATATGAAAAGCCTGTGAAAATATGTATTTTAACAATTTTTTGAGCTGTGCAAATATGATAAAATATCTTTCTCTATTTAAAAAAAAAAAAAAAAAATCCCATTCACATTCAGCTAGGGTTTAGTCCTTGGCAGGCCTAGAACCTTGAATGTTTTAAAGAAATGAGATTTTGAAATAGAGAAGCTATAAATAATGGACAATTTAGTGTTGCAGCTGCACAAAATAACTACTATCTCTCATTTTTAACAGCAAAAGGAGTTGCATTGATCTGGACGCAAACAGACTTAAGCGCATGAAAATCTGTGGTGCACATGAAATGGATATGGTTGAATCTATTCCAATTATTTCATTGATTATGTGCATTTTTTCTCCGATGTATGAACTTACACATGTATGAGAACTTCAAAGAAATACATTCAGTGCCTAGCAGGATTTTCAAAATAATCTAACCTTTGAAAATCTCATTGGGAGCCTATCAACATTTTTAAATGCTTAAATATCCTTTAAAACCTGGTCCTCTGCAACCATAATTTTGTCCTAGTGTAAGAATGTTCAGCATGATGTTTGAATCTTCCTTCAAATTTGGGTGGCTTTATGACATTATATGCTTAATAAAATAAACATAAGGGGAAAGGGAAGACTAGTTTTGTTATCATACTGATTTATTGAAAAGTGCATTAAAACATGTATGTTTTCTGTACAAAGTAAGCATAAAAAAGTAATGTGCTGATCTTCCTTTTTGTACATTTTAATTAAGTGGAAAAACATAATTATAAGAAAGAGCAAAGATGATTCAGTCTATTGATCTAGGAAGTAAATGCTTATTTGCAACAAACTAAGCAATATCACAGATAGAGTTGTAGGGAGAGCAGTAATTCTGTTCCAGTTAGCATAAGAAATCCAAAATAAGTTTGTCTATATTAGCTGAATTACTTAAATCCACTGGATCACTAAAAATAGCCTAGTTTTACATGGTGTAACTCAGAACAGGATTTTACCCATAAAGTTAACTTAATTTTATGGATGAGCATACACATACACATAGATAATAATCAGGAAATCAAGTAATCATATTTCACGTGGCAAATATAACTCATCTAGATTGCAGAGATGTAGATTATACGAATGATTAAAATGTATCTGTAATAGGAAATACTACCCATGTATATAGAGGTCAAATTTTAATTCCTGTGGGAACCATAACTTTGAATTTTCTGACTTGTGTATTTAAATTTTCAAGCATAATGTTGATTTTCATGTTGAACATAATATCATTCTTGGAATCACCAATACCATCCCCGTACTACTTTGTTCACCTCTCAGTAAAGTCTGGTTTTGAAGTTACGGTGTTTAATATGATAGCTCTGGCCCAGCTCTGATTAATTAAGCTGCTGCCTAGGAGTTATATACACACCACTTGATACCTAAAAATCCATTCTGCTTTGAATTAGGACTAGATCATCACTACTTGTTCCTCTCATGAGTAAACAAACCTAATGACAGTGTTAAGGTTTCAGATGCAAACGTCGTAGGCTGCACAGCTAAGACATACATATATCCTTTATTTAGGATGACAAAAAACTTAAACATATCTTTCAGCACTGTCTCATACAAACACAGTACATCACTAGCCTGGACACCAAGTTATTTGAAGCTATTATTTAGTACCATAATAAGTAGCAATTTTAAAACAAGGTAAAATCGTTACATTGTCTTGTTTACTACTGATGTTAATGTCAAGCTGACGTGTAATGCTCCATAAAAGGCAGCCTATGATTTGTTATCATTAAACTGTCAGTTCTGTCATGTTAGGCACAGATTCATGCTATACTTCTTTCAGCATATCACTTTATTTTCTATCAGTCAAAAACCAAAGTATTTTAATTGTGTCTCTGCTATTTTTCTATTAACTGTTTCATGCATTTTTTCTCTGGCCTTTTAATTGCAGTTTAATAGTGGTCATTAACACATTAAGGGGTGTTAGAAGAACATTTGAAGTCCTCTTGACTTCTACCAAAGTTGACACTTCAATGCTAGAGTAATTTCAGCTATTCATTTATTTAATAGTGACCTATGCAAATGTGGAACCATGTCATTTTACAAATTGACTGTAATAATTAACTAGAAAGGCAGAGTAAAATGAAACAGGTTATAATTAGAATAAAACTGCTACAGTATTACGTCAGCTAGAATAAAATAATCTCAAATGATTAAATTGGTTTCAATTATTAAGAATCAGTTTAATGTACCCACTGTTCTGATTTTTTACATTTCTCTTTTTTGTGTGCATTAGATGTCACCTCATACAATTTATGCATTTTATTCATCTTGGTAAAACAGGCATTACAAAAGTTTAATTAAGTAGTAAAAGACTTCATATTATTCTGTTGAATTCAAAATTAGTTGCAGAAAGAAATGATAGTGCATAGTACATACCATTCATACACATTTCAATTAGATGCATCTATTGTTAGCTAATATTTCTCTACTCCAGTGTATAGATAGAGGTACAGATATAGAGGAATATGTAGGTATACACACAGAAATAATGATTCTGGCTCCCACAGTATGTTTTTAACTCACATGAACAATATAATTTTCAACTGTATTATTTAGATCTTTATCTTCAGGGCACTCATGTCACTGTTCATGATAAATATGGAATTTTAAAATTACATTTTCCTTAAAACTTTCACCTTCTTTATTCAGGTGTTCATTTTGCAGATTGTGCATATGTAGACAAATATATAGATAGAAATATTCGTATGTATGCTTGTAGGTACACACAAGCCTACATAAGACAGACATACTTCATAATAGGCAGCATATACAAAGTCATATGTTGAAGATTAAAAGAAAACATTATTTTGATTCCATTTTTGACATAACGGTATATTGAAAGGTCTGCTCTCTTTAGCTTGCTATTTGTAAACTCAGCTTTGATCATGCTGCAAATTAACACTGTACAAACAGGCAATGGTTTGGCCAGCTTCTGCTTTAAAGCTATTAAATTTAAGATGCAATGAGTTTCTCCTTTCTACTTATACAGTTTAAAATTATTGTTAATTTAGATTAGATCTTTTTTATTTGAACAAATTTTACTATATTGCTTGCTGGACTGGTCAAGTGCTTTCAAGAATTACGTCTTTGGTCTTTAACATTTTAGTTCAATTTACAGAAGCTTGTTTCCAAATGATGTCTCTTGAAAGGAAAATACCCTTAACAAATTCTCAAAAAAAGAGTAAGTGATGTCTCAACAGCCAACAAATATCAGCTCCAATACTTTTTGTACCTTCTCTTGTACACAAAAGCAGACCCCTGGGGAGCCAGAGTTGTTGAACAGTAGCTCATGCAAAGACTAGAGAAACAATGTGTCCAGTTATGGGAATACATGGAAATGATGGAAATATGGCAATGGTATTTCAGTGTCTTTACCAAAAAAGAGACAATTTGTCAGTGTTTGAGCTCCATGTTTATCTCCACATAAAATCACCAGTGACATTCTAGTAATGAATAAAGTGCATGCATTTACCAGTGCAGACAATCCATATGTGTGACTATACTGTTATAATTTTGATGTGACAAAGTCCAGTCCTGCTTCAGTCATCCTCACCTGCTATGACTTCTGTGTGGATCCTTCAGAAAATCCCTGTTCTGCAGTGAGGCTACAATCTCTGATGGTAAGATTTGTAAATGTTTATCAGACTGTAGGATCACAGGCTAAAGTTACTATTTTAAAATATATTTCTCATTGCTCCCCTGATGTATTGAATTCCAGCAGGGGCTGTATCAGTATCTGAGTGCTTGTGTGCTGCATTCATTATGGTTTTGACAGGACTTTTACAGTCTCCCTTAAGCAGTGGTAAACAGTGTTATGTGGAACATGTCAGTGATTTCAGGAGCTTTTTCCGTGCAAGTGTCTCTATCAGCAGAAATGTAGTGATGGATTTTTTTGGAAAACATTCTTGTGCACAAAAATTTGGTGATCACAAGATGCTATCATCAGCAGAACAGATTTGGAAGAAAGAAACCTTACCGGTAAGCTTGGTGTTGGTTTCAGCGTAACAAGCTTAAAGGATCAAAACACAGTTAGCAATCTACACCTCGCACAAATTTGATTACAAAATTAAAAGTGCTTCATGGCATCTCAAGATCACTGAAAGTCTTGAAGCTTCAGGCAGTTAGCCTCTGCCCTAGCTTCCCAGGAAGAGGTTCTGAGAACCTGGGAACTTCTGAACACAGGCCACCCAATATGCTTTCAAAAATCCTACAGACTTTATATTCCATACTTTTCATAAGGTTGGATGCTGATGCAAGAGTAAGTTTTCTGGATTGTGAAGGAGCTTTCTGACCTATCTGTTGCACCTTTACCTTTTTTAGAGGTCCTATCAACTTGCTGAGATCACGTCAGCACATTCCAAATGGAACTAGACTTCATTTTATTGTATTGTAATTAATGCCGTGAAGTTGTAATAATGTATTTATTATTAATTGCATTTTCCAAATGTAATTAAATTTCTTTGCATAGAATGAAGACAGTAGATCGCAATTAATTGTATTTCTTAAAAAAAAAATTAATATGGCAGATTACAGTAACTCAGTGCAAATAACCCATTCCTGTGTGTCTTATAGCTGTTAAATATGGATAATTTACACAAATAGTTACTTTATCATAGAGCAATTGTTTTGCAGATGTTGTGATGCATTTGCTGGATATTTGCTTTTTGAGCACTTCATACCACATTTCAGCAAACATTAAACAGCCCAAAGATGGCACACATAAGAGTTTGAAAAATGCATGTAAATCTCTCAAAGAAATACAGGAAAAGAAATATTGACATGTGCAAGCTATGCAATAATGTACATAGAACTTTAAAATAAAATAGTCTAAAGATAATTTGGCACTCTTTGTATAAAAGAATGGGGAAGACTTGACTATCTTGTGACTGAGGTGCAACAGGTAATGTCCAGTGGCTATAACAGGAAGCTGACAGGTAGTATGACTGAGTGACATTGCTGTCAAGCCTGTGGTAAATCATAAGATTTCTTTCAGTTTCCAGCCTAAAAAGTACTTGCAACCTACACCTCACCCTAAAAGTAGCATTAAAGAGGCCTTGTGTCTATCTGTCAGGGAGCATTCGTTTCACTCAAATTTAGTCAACTGAAAATTTGACATATGGTCTAAACTTGTTTAAGCTCCCTTTATAGAACCACAGATTAATTTATGTTTGAAGGAACCTGTGTAGGTCCTCTCCTGCTGCTTAGTGTCAGTGGAGAATGAAAGGTAGCTACTCCGAGTCATAACAGGTAGCTTAGCTTTTAGGCAGCTATGGGACTGAAAGTTAATGATGGGATTTAGTTTAGATAGCCTAACCTCCTCTAAATAACTTAGTTTTATTTCATCTCTACTGTTTCCAACATTCAGCCACAGCATGGAGCAAAAAGAGCCTATCTATCTATCCTGTGAGCTACCCTGAAACTTACCCAGTTCCTGATTTATCACTTCCATGGCAGAAGGAAGAGGAATATAAAATTAATTGCACATGTTGGCTCAGCAAATGTGTCTCACAGCATCTGTAAGATCTTGGCTGAACAAGACCTGCATATGTTGAAAGGAAAGAAATCAAAATAAAGCTCTCTGAGACCAGTTCTTTACTTTCCTTTCTCTAATTATTATACAGGAAAGAAAATGAGAAAAAAATCTAGGCTATGAAATCCTCCAGCCAGGAGGAGATGCAACAAAACAAAGATCCTGTTAAACAATACTACTGCTGAAGCTCACCCTTCAGAGCGCTGGTAATCTTCAGATCAATCCATGTAGGCCCACAGCTTTCACCTTGACAGAGCATCATCTTCAGTTACGTTATCTCCTTGTTCCTCAAAGCTTTGCTGCTTCTCCCTCTAGAAAAGTGTCCTCTTTGAACGAACAGTCTTGTTAAACAAAATTGAACTCTCTGCTCACAAAAGTCCTTATTTTAACTGTATCAGCAAGAAGGATGGTGGAAGAAATACTCACTGACAAAAACAGGAAACGGGAAAGACAACAATCTAGAAACCATCTTTATTCCATGATAACTCAACTCTTCTTATACTGCTTGCAACACTTATAAGCAATCCTTCTCTTTCTCAATTTTTTCAGAATCTCTAGGGAGATCTTCCAACTTTACCAGTCTAGCAATCATCATTTTGAATTCTTTGAGCAAGCTACCTTCATTGATTCGTTATACTTACATGTCTTTTCATACTTTTTCATACTCCTTCATGGCCAGCTTTATTGTTGGCTAAAAAATCTCCAAACCTCTTTTGCTTTTTCAAAAATCCTATTATGCCCATCTTTAACAGTTACATTGTCTTCGTTATAATAGATGCCTAGGAGTGGAGTCACCAAGTCCAACATTGCTATTTGCTAGACTAAGTGGTAAACTGCAGGAGTTGTGGAGAGTTCCCAAATGGGCTATAAACAGATGTCTCTACAGACAGAAAGCAAGCATATAGGGCATGAGACAGGACAACCTCCCCTTTCCTTCATTTTTCTTGATCTTTTAGTGGGATAATAGTTGTGAAGCTGCAAAGCGCAAATTATTATTGAATGAAGAAGTTCTTATGAACATGACTTGGACTGAAGTGGGTGAGCTTGTACAAGCAATGGTGCATGTTTAGGTTCATAACAGTCATGGCACAACAGGAACTCATGGCATTTATAAGGATGGAAGACTTGGGTTTTCTCCTGGCAAACATTACTCTCATTGTGATTTTTTTTTTCCCATAAGAATTTGTCTGTTATGTAAATAAATTTGTATTCAGAAACAGCAATAGCATCAGTGATGGTTAGCATCATAGATTGTCCCTCTACTGTAAGTTTGGTTGATGAAACAACAAAAGCTGTTTCTACCTACAGTACTGATTGTGGCTACTAGCTTTTTCCTTCTGTAATTCCCATTTCTCAGCTTCATAAGAGACTGGCACTAAGCTTTGTCACTGACAGCTTGCCTATTTCAGTGAGAATCACACAAAGAAAATGTGCGAAAAACTGAAATGAGAAGGTTCTGTTTGTAGATTGTTGTAATGTGGAAAAATAAAATATGTGCTGAATGTGACTGGGCAGAACTTTAGAAACAAGAATCCTATTACTTTCCTTTTTTCGCTAAAGGCATATTTGACTTTGCTGTCAACAGCGCTTGCAACAGTGAAACAGAAAAGAAATGTGTACCCAAAATGATAAACTTTGACTACTGGCTCAAAATATAGATTCACGTTTGGATATTAATATAATTTTCTGGCAATGCGTATACAGCAGAACAGATTGTCGTAGTGGTGATGAATCATAGAGGTATTCAAAATTTAAAATTGTTTCTAAATTTTACAGCTATTTTTAGCAGACATGAAAACCCAGCTATGGATGTGAACATCCACAGACTCAGTCTGATATCCAGTATGACTTCACATGCCCATACCTCTTTATGATTTTCTTTTGTGTTTCCATCTTCCAGTCTCCTTGATTCTTTCTCTTGATTTGCACATAGTATTAGTCTGCCATTTAACTTTAATTTTTTAAGCTAACTAGAAAGAAGGGGCTGAACAAATATTGGAAACATTTTCTTTGAGTATCCATTTGAATTAAACAGCCAGGTAACATTTGACCATGTTTGTGACCCTTTCATGTTTGCTTTTCATGAATTTTCAAGTGTTTGATCTCTGTTAGGGAATGGATTAGCAAAAAGCAAATTTGTAATTCAAATGCTGGAAACTCCACCAGCACCAATTTAAAATTGTATATTCAGCTATTATATTTGAAATTTGAAATTCACGTTGATTTGATTAATTAAGTGAGTTGCAGCCAGCTCATGTGCTTCTGAATGCTTGTTATTTCACCTGGGAAGGAAAGTGATACGGTCTTTTCAACAATCTTTCGACCGAAATTTAATCCTGTTTTTTCAGTCCTGTTTGTGTCCTGGTGTGATCTAGTGCAGCTTCCAGGTTGTTCTAACTTCTATCAATTGTGAAAACCACCATCAACACTGCTACTATGCTGGGGTGGTGGGCAGATGAAACTGGATGGGCTGGCGTCTGGGAAAAGCAATTCATGACAGTGAAGAAGGAGATATCTGATTTAATAGTTCGTAATTTGGGAGTGGAGTGTACCAGCAATATATTTATTAATTCTAGTAATTCTTACCAAATTAACAAATATACAGCTTCACAAATAATTCAGGAACATTAAAAAGGTGACATTTTAAGACTACATTATTCATTGCAAGTTATTCACTGAGTTCTGATAGCATAGGTAGATGAGACTGCCTGATCCTTTCATCTTTGTTGTCTTGCAAGGATGAGTGCCAAGTGTGTGTTATCACTTGAGAGAACATGAAGGATGCACCAAAAACACATTCTCAGTGAAATACAAACACTGCAGTCATACTTGCTGTGTTCTGTATACGACTGTTCAAGCAGTAAAGCGCATGATACGGATGAACCTTGAAACAGTTCTGAAGCTGAGAAGTCTCATAAGATGATCTTTTTTTTTAAAATCAGATTTTAATGCATCTTCTCTTGCCACCCATTCTCCCCCTGAGGCAATCTGTTAGCTAATATCCATAGGGAAAATGGTCTTTCTTACTATGCACAATAACTTCACATTAAAACTTCAAAGTGGTTTAAAATACACTAAGAGAAGTTCTAATTATTCTTTTTTCTTTCAACAGTGGCAAACTCTCTCGATCTTCACATACTTCCATCAAATTCACTGCCTGTCCCCTCTTTTCTCCTTTTTATTTCTCCCTGCTCCCTCCCCCCCGCTCCCAACCATACGGATGTGTTTGCTAAAGGACCAACAATACTGAGGAGCATATTATCTAGGGACCATGGAGGATGTCAGAAGGACCTGACCTTCATAAAAGGGCTGTTTTCCATCCCATACACACTCTCTATTTTTCATTCTATTTGCTTTTCCTCTGTCAGAATGTGTCTCTTTTTTTCTATTTGGAAAAAAATATAGTGATCTCACTGCAGCACTCATTGATAAAATGCTGAGATCATCACGTCAAAGCTGCTGTGGAAGGAAAGGAGTAAGAGTGGGAGAGGGACATGGAGGATGGTTTGCCCTGGCCCCCAATTTCGATGGATAGAAGATACCACAGTCAGTTATACCATGAGGCATCCTAACCCTATTGGAGCAGCTCTCCTGGCCCCAGAAGAGTGCTATGGAGTAATTATTGTAATACCACAAGGACAACTATTTTATAAATAAGAAAACAGAGGGAAATAGGTGGTAAGTAAGAAGGTGAGGGCCATACATGAATTTTTCAGAACTACTGAGAGTGGAAAACATAACCTGAGCTACAAACACATTTCTGATCCATCAGTGAGCAGGGATCTCATGCTTTGGCATATACCATTCTTTCCAATTGAATTTCAGTCCAGCAAGACAAGCAAAGGATGGATTAAGACTTTTAAAACTTATTTAGAGCACTTTTAAAAAGTGGACATGAATGTGTTAATACAGAAGGCTTTTATTTTCATCAGCAGAGTTCCATAAACTACTTGTGTTTGTTTATTTCTGTGAAACCATTCCTCAGATTCAGGCAGTTACAAGACTGTTGCTCAAACAGGTTGAGCTGATCCAAGATTTTCCTGTTAAAAGCTTAGATAAGCTTGAATCAGCAAATACTGTCCATCATCTTAACACATGGACACAAAGGGAGAAGTTTTAACAAGCACTGGCTGAAGTGGGAAAAGCTAAATGTAATAGATTATCCAGCTGAGAAAACAGACTGGAAATTTACTTTAGAAAACTCACCTTATAGAGTTTCGCCTAATAAACCACGTACATACGCGGTACTAAATCTCATTTGATTTCAAAGAATCATCACAGAGACCTTATTTTACTCTTATTGCTGATAAAAATTTGGTCTTGTTGTAAACAGGTATATGCACTAGTTACCAATGTTGTTTCTTCTGTTTTCCTGGGTTTACTCCTTTATACTGAAAGGATTCAGAAGCAGAGTAGGTGAACTATTTTGGACAAAAACCGAGCAAACTTGAAAGTGAACCAAACCTCAGAGATTTCTTCTTGAACTGTGAAAGGATACAGGTTGTGGGGTTTTTCCAACTTCTTGTTTTTACACACCTTCAAAACCATAAGTTATATTTGGCACTGAAAGTGGGAGCATGAAAAACAATGGAAAAGTTTGTTTCTAGAGAATTTCCAATCCAGCTTTGCAGGCTCAGAGAGATGGGCAGCTTGAACAGATATCAGACTGCAAGGAGGTTATCTGACCTAACCAGCCCTTCCCTTACTTGTCCATCAGAAACCCAGCATCAAAGTAAGCTCTACTTTCCCACACAATGTCAATTTCCAAAATATTTCTGAATGCATAGGGTTGTCATGCTGAGAGATTATTCCTAGAAAGATGACACATGAGGGCTTATATCATTTCACCATTCAATCCGCATTTCTACTCTGCCTGTAACAGCAACACAGGTCTCTCTATATATATGAGACATACATATGTATTGAAAAACATGTACTTTTGGAATCAGCCATATTGTTATAAATTAATTATTGCTAGCAATATCTACCTTCCATATTTGAGTACTATATATAAGCAAATATTATACATACCATACTCTTGTAATATGCTGCATGAACTTGGACATTTGGAAATATATAATATGTATAGAAGATACCTATTGTGCAGCAGGGATATACCTAACAATGTGCTTGATGCATTTTAAATATCTCAATTCAACTGTGTTCTGAGGGGTTTCTCTGCTACATCCTAAGTCTTTTTTTTTAAACCTTCTCCCAACTTTAAAGTGAGATCTTGCATTTATTTTCTATGTTCAGTTCCCCTAAATTAATCTGACAGTTTACTTAATTTGAAATGAACAAAATAGTATATTTCAATGAAAACAAACCTTCTTGTCTTTGGATTATTTACTATTTAAAGAACAACTAAATGCATTTCATGGGTAGCTTTTCCCTTCATGATGCTTTAACAAGTGAACGGCTCAGAAACACAACTCAGAGCTCTCTGCAGGCCGTAGGCCACTGCTGCTTCAGTCAGGTCAGAACTGTACACTTATCAGTTAGTGGGTTTTCAGGCCTTGACATATCTTAGAAAAGACAGGCCCTTTGTAGTAGTTGTCCCTAGAGGAAAGTTGGAAATGGTGGTGAGCTTGCTGCACATTGAGTAATGTTTAGCACTGGAAAAAAAATTTTTAAGCCCCTCTATTGTGAAGGGGCTTGCAGAGTTGTGCTGCTGTGCTGGGGAGCTTTCCTAAATAAGCAGAGCTGGATGAAAAGGCCAGAATTAATCTGTCCAATACTGATTTTAAAACGATGGCAACAATGACTCCTATTTTCTGTGTGTGTGAGTGCACATGGGTGCATGCCACGTGGGTACGTATTTGGGCATGCACGTGCTGTTTGCTACATTCCACTTCGAAAAAAACTGCTCCTGCATTCTTTTCAGAGTAATTCTGACCTTAAGCACAGACATCTTATAAAAATGATAGGAAGTTAAATGCCTGCTTT
>VZZY01008365.1:87500-115323 GCA_013400335.1 Eurystomus gularis
AGACACTGTGATCTTGTAAAATGATAACATTATGACTTCATAACTGAAATAATTTTGCATAGTACAAAAAAAATCCTATTCCTGTTACTACCTGGCAGGACCCCATGCCCTTCTTTCATTCCATAAAGATGGTAATTTAATTGAGAAACTGTGATAGAAATGTAGCAGGGTGGCAACATGTATAGTGGATTAATGCCCTGGCTTTTCATCTCCAGAGGCCTGCCTGAAATTTGATTTGGGCCACACGTGAAATGAGTTTGATAGTCTCAACCAAATCTGTAGTGGAAACTAATCCACACAAAAAGCATGCTGCACAGCTTAGCACAGCTGGCAGTCTCTTTTCAACAGAGGTCCAAAGCTGAAATACCAGGGGAGGTTTCCAGGCACAACAGAGGTGCATTTGCAGATTTATGTGTGGTAACTTGAATAGTGCATGTCAATAATCTGTTACTTTTATGAGCACTAAAATCCAAAAAATTCCTGCGAAATAAAGAAAATATGGTTTTAATTCCTTTAGAACCTGTTAGGTGGAGAACTGAACTTGATAATTTAGCTGAGTGAGCAGAGTTTACATCCCAGAATAAAATGTAAGGGGGGTGATTAATCTCTGACACTATCCACTGTTAAATCAGGGGTATTTCATCAGAAATTGCTTTGGCACAATAAGTTTATTGCATACTTGTAAGTACTCATCTTAAGAATAATGATTAAGAGAGGAAGGAAAAGGAACTTTGAAGACTATACGAGAAATAACAACATGTGCAGTAGTGAAAGCTTCCTTACTAGCAGTTATTGTTTGTATATTCTAAGCCAGCTGTTATTTACTATTTCCTAAGTAAGTGTTTTACATGGCCTTACACACAGCTGGCTATGGGTTCCCCCTTTGAAGATGGGTTTGTAGAGACTCTGGTATGATCCTGTCTATCCTGCTTGGTGTGTCTCCAGTACCAGAGCCTTCTCAGCATGAAATACTAGAGCAGATGCTGTATAGCTCTCTTTTTTAATGTCTTATCAGTATAAACTTTCTATTTATTTTTGTTGTGTCATACTGGATTGACACAGTATAAAAAGGCAATAATTTTGCCACGCTGTGAAGAAACATGTAGTAGGAACCCTGCTGTCTACTTCAGGTCTTTAAATCATGGCAAAGTTTTTGGCACATGGTGAAGAAACTGTCCTAAATCATGTGTCAAAGTTTCTCAAGTAGGTAACTGCTTGGAAAGAAACTTCAGAAGTAGATGCTGGCTGCTTATTTTAGCTGTCAAGCCTCAGCTGTGCAGGGTTACTCCCAGCCTTTAAATAAGCCTGCTCCTCTCCATCAGCTTGATAAGGAGTCAGAGCTGAAGCCTTAGGTCCACTTTTTGAAGCACGCAAAATCAGGTGTCAAAATTAAGCAGACCAGTTCCCACCTCACAGCACTAAACCTATGTGCAGTAAACAAAGTTTTTAAAATAAGTAGCCACAATAAAATCAGTGAGAATATTATTAAATAAGGATTGTAAAATCAGATCCTAATGACTTTTCTTGCTATCGCTAAGAAGACTACTTATAATAATGAAATTACCTAGCTGAGTAATGTATCAGAATCATAATTTTTCTTTTCTTGAGCAGTATTCAGTAGTTACTTTTTTATATATCTCTGATATAAGTTTTTATTCCTTACCTATCAAAGAGTTCAGACACTCACTGATTTTTGCTCTAATTTCTTCTTCTCCAGTAGTTTGTTGGGTTTTTTTTCTGCACTGTATTATGCACTACTCTCTCTTGTTTTTACCATCACTTTGTGATGAGCATAGATTTTCTTATGAGGTTAAGCTGAACCCAAATCTGTTGCATGTAATAGAACATAGCTGTTACCTGATATTCAGTTGCAGTTGAGACAACAGCAACTCATTCTAAATATACTGGTACAGACTTGCTGTTCATGACTGTAGGAAGCACTCAGTTTGGGCTAAGCATGGGAGAGAACAGATATGTGATGTGGCAGTACCAGCAGCACTTCTTTGTTAAACTGGGGTACTCTATATATTTCATATAAACTGAGGTACTCTGCATATTTAATATATATACATAGGAAGAGAACAAAAAGGAGAGTCTAGCATTTTCACCCATTTTTAATAGTAAATTATTCAGTGAAATGGGAGATTAGAGTGGGATTCTACAACTAAGAGAAGATAAAAAAAGAGTTATTCCATAATTGAAGAAGTTTTTGTCCCTGTAATGGATAATTATGGAATAACTCTCTTTTATAAGTGTTTAAAAGACATGAGAATGCTCTCAACTAAGTAGCTCTCAACTCTTACATCTTCTCTCCATAAGAGCCTGTGATTTATCATAAAGGAAAAAAACCACATGTATTTGATCTGCTTTTATTCAAATTTTCACACTATATCCAAGTTATTCAAATGCATGGAGGTATTTCCACATGGGTGCAGATACCCACCCATTTCAACCTCAGTGGAAGACAAGGACATATATGGCCTTTACAGGTTTGAAACTGCAAGCATTCAGCAGCACTGAAAGTCAGACTGTCCTATTCAGAGGTTTAAACACGTAGTTGTGTGCCTGAAGTTAGAAAGCCTCCATGTCCTCTAAAAACACATTCTTAATGTTCACATTTGGTCATGTTGTGTGAGATTACATTTGCAGTGAAGTCTGGAAATAGAAGAAAAAAAAGATTTATTTTTTGTTTACCTTTTGAAAATATATTTAAGCATCCCCAAGTATCAAACATTGGAATTTGTTAGTGCAATGTATACTTCTAACAAAGGATGGGAATGGATACAGTTTATTTGTAAATTAAATAAATATGTTTCCTCCATGCCCTTGAGAGCTAGCTGATTTATCAGTTAATAAAATAATCATACACCACAGACTCATGCTTCCAATTTATTTTAAAAAGAAATAACATTGCATTTTTGACATATATGAATACAAATGTAACACTAGAGGAAACTTTGTGAGTAGCCCTGTATATATATCACCAGCCCTGCATGAATTACCTTACTTGTTTTTTCTCTGCTATTTATGGGATGGATTCTGCATAAACACTTATTTCTTCCACAATTCCTAACTTTTCTGAATGGCCCTATAAACCTCAATGTGACTACTGATTAGAAAGAAGACTATTCATCTGAATAAAAAATGTAGAATGTACATTTAACACAGGTGAAAATAAAAGTTACATTCAGGAATTTAATTTGAAGTCTGCAACTAGAATTCACTAGTATTAACACCTAATGCCACAAGATAAACTTTAAAATAATTATATTTGTTAAACTATGGCTGAATTGACTATTTTTCTCGACTAAAAATGCTGATACAGATTTCAACCCTACAGAATTTGGACAGTTTGTACTAGATAGAATTATTCACACTCATCTCGCGGAAGGTGAAGGTCTATGTCTCTTAGTAGATTTCTTTTTATTTTACTTGAATTCTCTTTAAGTTTTGTGACCAGCAAACTGTACTGTAAAAAACACACAGGAGTGTTGCAAGTAGAGGTAAATGGATGGCAGAGCCGGTGTGCCACATGGCGATTCAGCCCAGCCATGGCTGCGAGAATGCAATGAGCATGGGTCTGAAATGCGTTTGTGAATATAGGGCTCATTACTGTAGCCTTTATATGAATAACTGTTTTCAGTGTGCCTGCTCACGTCAGTAAGGAGTAGTCCCCTGAGCAGAGTGTGCCATTTCAGACCCTCAGTTTTTTGTTTCGTAGGAAGCTGGGCTTTTTAGCATTCCCATCTCCACCCCTCCCACCTCCTGCTCTAATCATCTTCTCCTTTTTTGGATGTATGCCTCTCCACTTCTGCTCTTTAAATTCCCTATGCTCCCTTCTGTATATTAGCCTCAGCCCTACTTTGTTATTTTTGTTGCTTGCTTTGTCCTCCCTCCATCACTACTCCAGACACTTCTCTCCCCTTTGCAAGTCCGTTCAGTTCCTCAGGGACACTTCATACTCCCCCACAACTGAGCAGCTCCTCGTTTCCAACAGTATTTTTAAAACTTCAGGCTATATTCTCTTCTCTTGAGAGAAAATTAAAAAAAAAAAAAGAAAAGAAAAAAAATCACAAAACAAAACCAAAAAACCCTACTCCAGAAACTCCATGAGTTTAAACTCAGAGACTTCCAGCCAAATTCTCTTTTCAAAGGGACAGAGGAGATTGAGACCTATGAGGATGCCAGGGCATGCCACCCACTGAAGTTCATGGAGCCACAGGCAATCGCCAGAGGTCCTTTGGCTCTGCTGATCAATCCCTTCTGTGAAGCAGGAAAACCTCCTCTCCCCTGCCAGCAGCACAGTACTCTGAAAGTCAATGCGGGTGCTGGTGCAGCATTTGCTCTCTGATGGTCAAACCAGGCTGGACTTGATGGGAGTCTCTCTATTGACTTCAGTAGATATTCAGAGGATGAGGCCTCCGGGGGAGATGCATGCAGGTGCGAGGCAGAAGCTTTTGCTTTCTCATGTATGTCTGTGGAATAAGTTATCAGGGAATCGTGATACATAATGCTGCTTTTTCTCAGAATATATTCTGACAGTGTTTTCTGCTAAAGCATGCAATTTTTCAATATAAATTACTCCAGACTTCTTTAGAGGAAGGCAAACTTGTGGCAGGTGTACCTTCGGAAAGCTGAGGACTTCTCTGCCCATCCTACTCTATATTTCTTTGAAGTACCAAGCCAGACTTTCTGTCAAAAGGCTTCAGTTAAGACTACTTAAAATGTCCGTTGCACTTGTGTAAAACTGGAGTTAATCCCACTGCAGTGTTCACAGGGATTAGCTAAGGACAGGTCCTCCCCTCATCAATTCCTGTGCTGAGCAGCACCCAGGGAGCACCAATGCAAGAAAGCACAGACTCATACCAGGTAAACACTGATGTCAGGGGGAAATGCCTAAGGCCAAAGGACAATAAATAAACTTTTTAAAGAGATAGAAAGAGTAAAGAATTAGGCCAGAGACGGAATAAAGAAAGAGTCAGAAACTGGGGAGTGATGGTAGGTTTGTCGTTCTGGTGCACCCCCAAAGAATAGGGTGCAGGGCAAATGGGCAGGATGCAATGCTCTCACATCACCTCACAAAACATTTCACCAAAATAGCTCTGTTGTGTTTAAACGTGGAATTTAATGACATTCTTTTCTTCCCTTTTTTCCAAATTCCATCCCAGAACATGATATTCTGTAGTGTAAGAATATTTTGTCATATCTGAGTTGTTTTTTTTTTAACATATGCCGATTTTATAATCGCACTAAGACACTTTGGACTAAGCGGTTGCACTGATTAATCCACATCTCAGATGTGCTGGAAGCATGAGGTGAAATGAACCCAAGGTGTGCATTAATCAGCCCTACCATACAGTCTGTCCTATCTTGCTATTTAATTAAATCCCAAACCAAATAGTTTTGGAGAGAAGGTTGGGAAGGACCGCTTTTTAAAGTGGCTTTTACATGAGCTGTCCACAGCACATGGAAAAAAATACAAGATATATTTAGAACAATATTTTAATTTGCGATACTCTACTAGATTAGATGGAAAGAATGTAATGTTTAAAAAAGGAAAATGTGATTAAGAAGCTTAAGTGCACAGTATATTACATGAAAATTCTGATCATAAAGAAAGGTAATATCTACTCAAAATTATAATTTCTGTTCTTTTGAAATCATCTCAGCAAGAATTATCTACCCATATCAAATTGTAGCACTTGTCAAAATCAACTGTAAAGCATCTCAAGTGCTCTTCTGAATCAACAAAACAGATGTATAGCGATGTGAGGTTGCACTGAAATGGAAATAAAAGTGAACTAGATGCCAGTCATTGCCCTTAATCTCTTGAACCCAGCACTTAACACAGAGGATACTACAGGTCTTTGGGACACTGTTTAGAAGGGGAAGAAATCAAGACTTGAATCTTAATAACATATGCAAAAACACTCTATGAAATTACTTTTTTCTGCTTTGGTAGGATCTGATATGCTGAAAGATCACCTTGCTTTGTTCATAAACATGAGGCAATGTTTGAAACAGCATCTTATTTCAGCTTTAGACAGGCAGAAATACTGAAACATGAAACTTACAAAAAGGTGTTTAAATTTTTGAAATAGCAATTAAATATGCTTTGCGGTTCGAAAGTCATCATCCCCCTCCTTTCAGTAAAAATGTGAAATGATGTTTGTGGGATAACACCTGCAGCAGAATGAATACAATGAATATAACTTTAGTTAAGATTACAATATTGCTGATTTTTACTATGGACTTAACAGAGGAAAAGTATCTGCAAACGTTGGCCATTACAGCTCTAACCCCATAGCCTAGGACATGTAGTTGGAAGTGAGCTCCTCTGCAGATTCTGTATAACCCACCCTTCATGGAAACATGATGAAAATGACTGGTTTTTCTATGGCTTTGTGATGTTGGTACCTTCCAGAAGCATGATGCACAATGGGAAACTGAGGGGAACATAGACTGCAAAATGAACAATCGTTTTCCTCACCTGTCCTGTGAGCTTGTTAAGCCTCTGAATTGCAGGTGGAGGGATTTTTGTAGGCTGATGAGGTACTGCAGAATCATACCATTTATCTACACTTTACTTGCTTCCCTGTTTTCAATTACATTTAGACTTGAAGAATTTTTAGTAACTGATACAATGCTAAAAATCACTGACTTCTCTGCTACATATAATGAAGCCATCATAGCATAAGCTATACATAAAGTAGCCCATTTTCATCAGTAGAATTACAGAGTAGACATGGACTGATGAATGTGGAGCCCTTCTGACTCCATATTGAAAGAAGGTCCAGATGGACAGAAACCTCTCTCTGAGATGGAACAAAAAGCCCAACGTATTTTAACATAATTTAAACATATTTTAGCAAAGCTAATTCAGCCATCTCTGGATTTCATCCATCATTGACTCCTACATAGGATTTTCCCTCTTGTCTATAGCATGCAGTAACTGAAGACCAGCAATTCTATTTCTTAAGAAAGACACAAACTAGAGTGTTTGAGAACTTTTGAATTTAGCATGTGACAATTTGCAAAGCTCCTGAGCAACACTTCTCCTGCAGGCTATGTGCTTCAGACAGGATTGATTCATGCAAGAGAGGAGACAAAGTGGGATCTACTTTTAATTCCGTTACAACCACTGTCACTGATTTTTTTTGATACAAGCTGGTTAACAGGAAGGGCAAGTCCTAAGAAAGAACAGAGGAACTCAGCACAAGGTCTCAAGTTCCAGTTTCCAGCTCTGTCAGTAGTTAACTCTATGATCTCTGGTAAGTCAGGTAACTTCTGCATCTAGTGTTTTCTTAATGTTGCAAAGATTAAGTACACTAAGGATTTCTCCAAATATTCCAAATGTAGAAGTGATTTTGTCAGTTCCAAAGGTCAAAAGGCTATTATAAAATCAACAACAGAGAACACTGGAAAATGAGGGCTTTGGACAGCATTAATATACAGAAATCTCAAGTAGATACTTGTTAATTCAGCATAAAGCTGAGCCCAAGCAGTCAGGAATAGTAGCAGCTGCAAAGTCATGCTGAAACAGAAGCAGGACAAAATGTTTCTTCTCACATCAAGATTCAGTTTAGTCAGTCATGGCCCCACACACCCAAGCACAGGATATTTGAATGGTCCTACTCTTCTGCTTCTGCTGTCTTCCACCTTTTTACCAGCAGCACTGCAGCAATAACAGCTAAGACAGAAAGCCTGATTTTCTTTCCTCTATTTTCCTCTTGAAGGTGTTTTTGTCTTTGGAGTTTTGCAGGGTTTTCGTGGTTTGGTTTGCTTGCATTTTGGGTTTGTTTGCTTTTTTAAAATGGACTTTCTGGTTTTGTTTGGCACAAAAGTTAAAAATTGAAGGTTTTTTGGTTGTTTTCTAACATTCTAGGAAACACTGAGTATGTATCAGCAAAGTGTTTCCTGGCAGTTCTTAAAGCCCCAAAAGAAACATTTCAAGAGAACTACATGGCTTTTACAAGATGAGGACCCAAGACGTGTTCCAGGGGCAGCTCCGGGCACCCCAGTGTGCCCTGTCCACCCAGCACTCAGGAAGTTCCACTGAGCAGATGGCCCAGCTGGTGCAGACCACTTTGAAGCAGGAATCAAAGCACAGCATGGTGCACAAAATATTTGCATCCTTGTCCAAAGGAAGGGCCACTTCTCCCCTTTCTTTGAAGTCCAGAGGAGGTCTCACCATCATGGAAGAAGCTTGTCCTGATCCATAAGCAGTGCATAGCTGCAGCACAGCATCAGTAGCTCATACTTCTGCACCAGGCCACATACATCGGGAGATGGAAACAGGCTTTCCGCTTTCTATTCTCTCCTGTGGAGGTGGCATCAGGTCCCAGCTGGCTGCCAGCTTATGTTCAGGCTGTGAAGGAGGCGTTTAGTTGTACAGTGGACTACTTTACAGAGACTTCCATAGTGAATATTAATTGCACTAACTCTATATGCTTTTGAGTCTGTTTTCAGCACATTTTTTTATTCATGCTGACATTCAGAATTCCTATCCTGCACTGTATATGATGACACTTTGGAAAATGTATTCTTTTCACCTGGCCACATTTCCTTTCCAAACCAAACACATAACAGAAATCATTTCAGCTTTCTAGATTATTTCCTGACAAAACCAGGGTGGCTGTGAAAGTCAAACTGACACTACAGCTTCTCTCTGTTTTGGATTTCTTGAGGTTTTTTGTATGTTCTTTGGTTTGGATGAGCTCTGAAATGCTGAGAAAAACTGCATTATCTGTTGCACCACAGTACATATATTGTTGTTCCCAAAGGTTTACTTATAACATTCACAGCACCATTCATTTTTTTCCTTTCCCCCCATTGTCATTTCTGTACAGATTTAATACAACAGAAACATGGCTTCCACTGGGAGCTACAGGTAGAGCAGTTCCAAAGTTCTCTATAATTGGTATCTGCCATGACTGCTCACAGTAAGTTATGTAAATCACAGCAAGGACCCACAACCCCTAAAGGCATGAATATTTTTTTCATTCAATGCAGAGGATAACTACAGAATCTTAGTAATAGTTCTCTCCACATCAGGGATCTCCTTACCAGGCAAAGCCAAGGTCTAGAGACTGGCCATGTCAATTCTGCAATTTAAATCCTACTGTTAAAGATGGTTTGGTAGGTATTACAGTAAGTCAAGGTGTTGTAGGCAATATTAATTTTTAGGATGTATTTTCTCCTCATAGCCCTTGCTTCTGTTTACATTCACTGTAGTAATTCAAGCAAGACATGGATTTGAATATTTATTTCTTTTTTTTCTGTAACAAGAATTTAATTTAATATTAAATGAGGGGCTGTCAGGGTTTCATTCTGACAATCGAGGGATAATTCCACAGTTTTTCTAGTGATATATTTTAGTTAAAATCATGCCTTCCATGTGATCAGATGTGAGGTTACTATTAAATGTTTCCTTTAAAATAGTTCTGCAAGTGTGTGAACTTTTAGCCTAAATTCAATAAGTCAGCTTCTGTCTTCTTATCATTTTTTATTTCTCCCACAAATCTTGCATTTATGGGTCATATATACCAGTTTATGCACTATCTATTAGGTACCTGAATGGATCCTTAAAACGTAGTAATTGTCTACTTCTATTATCGGGAAAGGATTTCGTAAAATAAAATCCTTGTTCACATTTCCACCTTGATTACAAAACATCCTGATGCCCTTTGGCAAAGCACAAGAAAAAAAAAGAAAAAGAGGATAAATGTTTTTAAAAGCCAGTTAAATCTGATTCTCCTGCTGCAGTTACCAGCAAGAATTCTGACAAAGAAAAATGTCCTTTGGACTTAACTTTGCATATATTCTCCCAAACTGAATCCTAATCCAATCTAATAATTTTTCTTATTTTACCTCCACCTTTTTTCATCTACTTACTTCAGGAAGCCTAAGATCAGAATCTGTATCTGGTTTTTCACTGAGCACCTGCTTTTCTTTAACTTATAGTTTTTCTTTTATTTTTAAGAATATCAAGTAAATGCATGCTATACACACACAATATAGTATTACATGTACACAGAGGCATACACACACACATTCACTTTCAGGAACACACATGGGTTATTCAAGGAAATTAGGTGTTTCTTAACGATGTGGCATTAGGCAAGGCACTCTACCTTAAGCCTGTTTTCCCATGCACCCATTTTGCTTTGGGCTGTAACACTGGAACTCTGGTGCTTGCTGGTGCACACAGGTAAGTAGGGATACACAGACATGGCTGAAACACCCTCTTTAGGAAATGCCATCAGGTCACAATGCCCATCAAGGCTTTGAAGAAGCAGAAACACAATAGACAAATGAATTCCCAGGAGGACTCCCAGTGACGAAATAAAGGGGACTTAAAACCTCTGCCTCTGAACGGCTCAGAGCCCCACACAGCACAGCTCCAAGGGTATGGGAGAGGATCAGCCACTGATGTAGCCCAGGCTTTGTCAATTATTTTTCCATCTACTACAAAAGGCACCTACTCAACCCTGTTTTTCATTGCTCTACCAGCTAGACAGGCTGAAGAACAGAAAAGTTAGTGGCTGATACAGTCGGCTAGTACCAATTCAGTGGTTCAAATGTTCTCTATCATCTCAGAGGGAAATGTGTGCTATAATCATCCATGTGTCATGCTCAGCTAAGCTGGCTATTGGCAGAAACAGCATGCAATTGAAATTTTGCCCAGCCTTAATCAGTGGACTGTGTCCTCATGGAACGAGAGGTAGTTGCTTCTGGCAGAGACAGGCAACTGCAGAAATCTCCTTCCCCTATGACATATGCTATGAAGTTTTTAGATTACAACTGTTGCATAAAATGATGAAAATCAACTGTATTTTCACTTGAAAAATGTTGTCTAGAATGGTCGGCAAAATATATTCAGGACATAGTGAATGCATGCAGCTCCTGACCTTCATAGATTGTAGGTATTGCAAAAATTTACAATTCATTTGTTTATTTTTGATAAAACTTGTTTAAGGCTCCTGCAGTCTCTTAAATGGCTTAAAAATATGAAAACTATTATTATTTTACTTTGGTTAGCCAAAATCAAGCTCTTCTAGTACAATTCCTACTCTCCCTTGAGGCCCCTGAACTCTAAATGTTCAGGGTCTTGAGTACTCACTCCCCACTGTAACATGAACCCCAAGGTAGAGTAAAGAGTACCTATTTTTCCAAGTGATTCAAGACTCCTAATTGCAGGTTAAGTTTTTGGCTAGTTAGGACAGAGTCCAAAGGCTTTCTACAGGCTGAAGTAATTTTTGTCTGGAAAAAATTATTGGGGAATGAACGAAAAAAGAAATAAGCCTTGTAAAAATGTTGCATCACTCTGCGTTATGTCGGATGAGTTGTGATAAGGAACACTCTGTCTGACATGAAGAATTACATTAAGTTAAATATAAAATAAAAACTAAAATGGTTTTGGTTGTGGGTTGGCTTTCTGCCCCCCCAAACTCTGGTATGCTTAATTTCAGTTGCTGGAACTGTGTTTTCTACCTCCTTTTTATGGCCTTTTTTATAAAAGGTAGCTGGTACTCACAAAAAATTTTGGGACCTTCAAAACTTTTCACAGTTAATTAGTAATGCATGTAGCAAAACACCCGCCCTACCTCTGGGCCTTGGGGGTTGCCCTGGTTCACTTGTAACTGATTTATTTTTTAAGGTTGTCTGGCACATCTCCACCCAGCTGCTTCCAAGAAATTTCAGCCCAGCGTCAGCTGGGAAAGATCAGCTTCACATGCTGACATACAGAGGCGGCCTTAGGAATACTGGGGCCTCCGGTGGGAGGCGTCAATGGGAATCTTTGCTCTTTTTGCTGATCCGGGGATACAGTATCTGCCACCATACAGGGCTTTTGTTAACATTTTCCTTTAAAGAGCAGTCATCTGATTACTACCATTGTGTTTTTCCTCAATAAGAAACAGAAGTGTTATCTTTACCAGATTTGTGGCTCGTTATGTAGTTCTGAATGGTGGATGGCTTTTGCAGGCAGCCAAAACCATTGGTAATGACTTATGAGATGCCAAAAAAGCCCACACTATTTTACAAACTGTTTAAATTTTACAGAACACAAAAAAGGCTAGGGAATGATTCTGATATCTTTCTTTATGTCTGTGTAATATCTTACTCTTCAAGTCCTCTGCTGAAAATGCGGGACACAAATCCTAACCCTTTTCCTAGGGATACATAGCTTTATTTTTTTGTGGTTATTTTTACTCGGAACTTCCCTGAAGAAAATTTTCTACCATGCTGCCTCCTTCATTTTTATTCCTCTTCGGCTGCAATGAATATTGTCCTATCCTTCTTCCCTATGTTTCGATCTGGTGCCCTTCTATTCATTTCCAAGGTCAGGTGAACCAAGAACATCTTATCATTTACAGAAAATGTTGGTTTTTTAAAAAAAGTAGTATCTAATTGAGACCACTAGTGAAGGAAAAAAGTGTCTCTAATTTTAACATAGAGCACCTAATCCTTAAATTCCGACACAGTGCACAAAGCCACTCACTGTAAGATATAGCCTGGCAGTGAATTCTGCCTCTGAGTTCACCTTTCCAAATTTGTGTAGGGAGCTGAATGTTTGAAAGATTTTCATGCGTTAGTCACTGGTTTGGTTTGATCCAAAGCTGAGAGGATCCAATGGCAAATTCTGTGGTTCTTTCTTTTTTTTTCCGAACTTCAATAATCTTTTTCTTCACATACTTCATTTTGGAAAAGCAATAGGAACTTAATTTTTCTCAGAAGTGGAGGCAATAATAAAAAAACCAGAACTACAACATTAGCTCAATGAAAGAAAACTGGACATTGATAGAACATCAGACCTTTGATTAAAACAATCTTCTTAGAAAACTTCTTTCCCCAGCTAGATAAACTGAAAAAGATACCCATAGTTTAGCTATGCAGCTTTACTCAGTTTAACTGTTACTTTATGTTTGCCTGTATTCAGATGCTTATCGCGAGATACCATTCCCAACCTGCATAGAGACAGAGATTGTATTTTGTTAGGTTCCATTCAGCTCATCACCATTAAGCTTCTGGGTCTAGCGTTTGCTGTCTGCCACCAGGATTAATATCTTAGTATTTTCTTCCTAAGCTATGGTTACATTTCAAGAATTAAATGATCATTCAGAGAGCTGGCTTCAGTTTATGATCTGTTAAACCTAAGAGAGATACAGTACGTTGAAACAAAAAGAAATAGTCAAAATTATAAGCATTAATGTTAACTTTGCCCTTAGAGTCTTTATCACTTGACACATAATATGCATTCATTCCTGTTACAATAACTTCACTCCTATCTTAAAAGAATTTTTTCTATGGAGGACCTAGAGGATATTTTTATACTGTTTTGTGCTTGTGAGAAGGTAGCCTGAGAACTCTGGAGATAGAAATCTTGCATTTATAACCTCAGAATGTCTAACAGATGAAGTGAAACTGTCCCCACACTTCCCCACTTGCAGGCCTCAGGTGGGATTTGGAGGCTGAGTGACAGCTCAGCTGTTGTGCCCTTTCAATTTTTTTTCCCATCATTGAAGACCATCAAGGAAGGAGACTGATAGCATCAAATGAAATGCTGGTTGGGCCATAAAGATACTCATTCTCTGGGATCCTGACAGAGGCCATCTCCCTTCACACTCCTAAAGGAACAACTGATGAGACCAGAAATTCCTAGGCTGCTTCAGGCTAGGCCTGTCTAGTTAGGCCAGTTGGAAAGCTCTTTCCCAGGAATCTTATATAAGAGTTTCATTTGCCATAACAAGCTTTTCTGGATATATTCACATAAGCTCACACCCATGTTTATTCTTCCTAAATTAAAAAAAAACAAACAACAACCAACTAAGAATTGTCTTATACTATTGCTAATAAGTGTCACTACTACCATTGCCTCTTATTGTGCTGTTACTCCCCCTCTCCTTACATTACCTGTAAATTTTATTTTTTTCCTATCATTTTAATTTTTCTTCACCTAGTATTTGGCATACAGGTTCAAAGTTCAGGCAAATATAACAATCATTTGAGAAATACTCACCAGACACGTATTCATGCACTCTTGTATCACCTGACATACGGTGAACAAGTTGATGAATGACTAAGGATTTAAATGGTAATTACCATTCATCATTATAATAGACTTGCTAATTCATAAATTCTTGGTAAGCCCATTTTCTATAAAAAGGTTAATAATAAGAGTAGAAAAGAAAGAAAAAATAGCCCTAGCATGATAAAAAATGTAAAAGCTAGAATATCTTCACTGCCACATATCCCTTCTAATGATTGAGTAGCTTTGCACCAAAGTGCTTATTGACGAAATACCACTTGCCATACTGGGGGTCTGATGGAAACAAGGGTAGAAAGTAAAATCCAGGACTTAACTGCTGAAGGAAGAGTCTGTGATGTGTCAGAGACAAAAGAGGTAAGACAGTCACAAATGGCAAAGGCAGGCGGGATCCCCCTCTCTCATTTCCTAGTTTTGTAGTACTTGATGAGAAAGTCATATTCTCAGAACTGCTCACAACATACAGGGTAGGGAGAACTGTATGGGAATGTTCCTGGACTCCTAAGCAGTGCTGTGAGAAATGCACCAAGCCAGCCTTCATATCTGATCTGAAGTTATCTGAGCACCAATAGCCTCACTGGCTTTCTATCAGTGCCTCTGAGCAAAAGAAACATTAAGTCGTCTCTTTGGTTGAAAAAAAAATAAAAACAAGGAAAAAAAAAAGATTTGCATGTTTTAAGATCTTTATCTGAAAGAGCACTGTGAATGAACCCTCTGGAAAACAGCAATGTAAACTAGAAAGAACACATACAGACAACATGGAAATTCTATATATCCAGAGCTCAGTACTGGTCTTATTCCCCCATTAGATAAGGTACATAAATGCATAAAAATGCAAATATTCATTCCACCTCTAATCCTCATGTAGCCACATCTTTTTGTCATAAGAGACATATGGGAAAGGCTTCATTGCCCAGCAAGGAATGTAGTTTCTCTGTCCGTCTATATCGTACTCTCACTTCAATTATATTTTATTTTAATTTTTTTTTTTTTTTTAATCTTGAAAGGTTGAGCTAGATGATCCTTGAGGTCCCTTCCAACCTGGTATTCTATAATTTTATTATACTCCTTTCTTGAGCACCAAAGATGTAGAAGCTCCCCAAAATTACATAGTGAATGTACTTTTTGCTTCAGATGCATAAAACTAAGAAGGCCAGGGACAGGGAAAAGATCCATCTGTTTGCAAGGAACTGAAGGACAAGAGAAACAGAGAACAATAGAAGTGATGCAAGGAAGCTCAGTGTCCTTTCCCCTCACCCCCACTAGTCCCCGTACCGTTGTGGTAGTGCAGGGGAAACTGAAGAGGTACTCCCATTCAACAGAATGAAGTAGTCAAGTTTGAGTTTTTTATTATTTTAGTCCTCATTGGAATCATTCAGGGAAATTTGCTCTTTCAATGTGCTGCACGCTAGGTATCAGGGTGATTGGACACACACTGGGTATCCAGTGATAGAGCATTTGGAAGGGAATAAAATCAACCCAGATCTATTGTGGACTATATAACACCATACTGAGATGGTGAATAATACTAAAATTTACTACAGTGTACTGTATGTTCAGAAAAGTTTATAATGCAGGTAACCTTACTGACTGCTTTCCTGCAAACAAACTCTTTTTTTTTTAATCTCTCTTTCTTTGTCTCTCTTGTACACACACATTTTAAAATTTGAGAACTGAAGTAAATTTTTAAAAGGAGGTAAAAACTTCACTTGTACCTCAAATTCAGTAGACTTTTTTGAAACCAACAGAAGTTTAAAGATATGTTTAGAGCTCCAGGTTTTGGTCCACATCCTTAACTATGGAAACAAGTATGTAAAGCATTAAAATGTGCTCTGCATGAGAAATGGTTTTCAGGGTGTGTTTCTATTTGAAACTTTGAATAATTTGCAAACACTTAGTTCAATTGTACTGATTATAACATTTACATAGTGTGGAGATGATAAAGAACATAGTAAGAAGGTATCTATACCCTTCTTATTTGCTTGACAGTATGCAACAGTAAATGTGTACAAAGCAAAACTGAAAGCACATGATAAAAGTCCAGAACAAAAGAAAAAAATAGAACTCAAATACAGAAGTAGGGCAATTCAGGCATAGGTTCAGGCCTAATATTAAGATGTGACTACATTTCAAGCCATATTATAAAGCTGAATACAAATTCCAAGAAAACAGTGCATGTTTTCTTTATTACAGAAATGATCATGTTAATTTACAGTGTCAGTAAAATAATTTTAACACTGGATTTCAGATAGATAATATATAAAACCTTTATATATTTGCATGACTTTTGTTCTAGTTTTTGTGTATGCTAAGCCAAAAGCTTAAAAAATGTAGTATGAAATGCCACGATTAACAATTATTACTGGTTTTTTTGTTTTCCTGGGGATACAAAGCATAAAAAAAGGTCAGCTTTTAGGTCAGCTGCAACAGGGAGTTAAATTGGAGTAGAATGAATCAAAATGTTTTTGCTCAGCCAAGTACATAATCAAAGGATAAAGATTTTACTGAACAATTTAGTATCCAACTTCCCTAAATACCCTTTTTGTCATAATTCAAAATAATTCATTTTGTAGTTAAGAGTTAGTCTTAGCATTGTGGATAAAGAGAAAGGAAAAGAATAGCACTGATATCCATGAGCTATATATATTAGTAAGGTCACACATCCCGAGACTCCTGTGACATCATAGTAAGTGCAAGAGTAAAGCTCTGGTCGATTGTGAAGTCATGGAAGCATCTTTGGGCTCAGTTTGTTTGCACCATGTTTTTTTTACCCAGTTATTATATGTACAATATATGCTTCTTTACGCTTCCTTATGATTGCTAGGAAGAATACACACCCTTGCTGGGCTGTATTTTGTTATCTTGGAAATCTTAGTTTGTTTTTCTACTTCTTAGTTAGATTTTCTACTAATGAATGAGAGCATTATAGGGTTTCAGCCTTACATCACAGTTTCAGAGTTGAGCTGCTATTTTTGAACAGTAGAATATAGAAACCTTTAATTAACATTAGTAGACAGGCCTGCATGGTTGCTTTTAGATGCTCGAAAACCTTCTTTAAAGTGACTCCTTCACTAGCTTTACTGTTTTCAGGGTTAAATTCTAAAAGCAGCCAAATTGTTCCAGAGGTTGAACACTTGCAACTCTCATGAATTTACTACTAAACATCAGTTATTGAAGTTGATGGAAGATTAATGTAAAGGTTTGGCCTCAAAGTCTGTGTTGCTTTTATGGAAATTTTGAGAAATGAACATGAAGTCGTGTGATCTTAGGAATATTTGAGGTTCTATATCACAGCTTTTCCTATGCTTTCACTGTAGAATAGTATATTGCTTCTGACAGCTGCTTTTTTTTAACAGATGTATGTTCTTCTTCATAATAAGGTTTTCTACTTACTGATATTTTAGAAGGAAAGATTAACATAAGTATTTCTATCTGTAGAAATAGTTCTTATTTACTTGACAGTGGGAAAATCAGTGGAAAATGGTGACAGTAGGTATGGAAGAATTTAATGTAAAAGAGATGGGCCAGAGTAGGAAAAGAGAACTTGCAGAGGGGTACTCCATGTCATAAATGGCATGGTGAAAGGGAATACAGAACTATTGATGACCATGATTTGCATCGTAAATTAAGAGGTCAAGTAGAAATTTGCTCTTTTATTTAATGTGTAATTAAATCAGGGAACTCTTTGCCACAGGATATTGTGAAGGCTGAAACTCTAACAAACCCATAAGAAAGTCTAATAGATTCTTGAAGTGAAGAACCATGGGATCTATTAACCATAGTAACATACTTACTGCCTCCTGCTCAGGAAAGCCCCCAACCATGAATTGCAAGACAAGGAAAAGGTCCCCAAAACATATACTCCTACTACACTAGAGATCAGTAAACAGTTCCTGTAATATTTCCCTTTTTTTGCCCCATCTGATACTTCTTTTAACCTAGTTCTGACAAGTACTTGCAGAGCTAGTGGACTACTACATGATTAGAACAAATTTGCCTCATAGCACCTGTTATCTAGGAATCAGTGATCTTAATGCTGTATCAGAATAAGCACTCTATATAGATATATACACACACTACACACACACTATACACACACGCACATTTCTGTTGAACCATACAAGTCACTATCCCAAGATAAAACGATGGGAGTTGAAAACAAAATATTTACTCAGACTTTAGAGTTTTACTTGCATAATATATAGCCTAGACATCATTTGTCCAAAACTCCCATTTATGCTCAGGCCGTTTCTATAAAAAAGCCAAACTTTAATGTTTGCCAAAAACCATTCATTCTGCTCTGTATCTAATTTGATAAAGTCTCTCATTGCACTCGTAAGCCAAGGAGAGCTGCAGCTAGGTAGAGCTGCAGAATAGGTCAGAGTCCTGGACCATTACTGGCCAGGCTGTTCACACACTACATGGCCCAACATCACCCTCAGACAATGCACAGGCTCGGGAGGTGGTTTTTCAGAAGCAGTATCTGCCGTGTGTTGTGTGGGCACCCTATTTTGGGAGGAAGAAGATTCAGGCACGTAGACATGGCGACCACTTTGCCTTGAGAGACCAAGAAGGGCCTATTATACTTAACTGTTCAGGAACAGCCTCTGACTACTGTAGAGAGGTATTGTTCCAAGTGCTAACTATTTGAAAAAATATTTATGTCTCTTTAATTTTTGCACTTGTACATTGGCATTGTACAGGTAGCTTTGGGAAAATTCCTTGGTTTATGTGGGCTAAATATCACAGATGATTGTGGCAGCTTCACCCAGTTTTAACATCTGTTGGTCTCTGGCACTAACCGGCTTCTTTTTCACTGGCAGAGTCTTCTGGCTCCTTAAAGCACCATTGGCACGAGGGAAAGAGAGCCATGTGGAACATTTTTGGGCAGTGCAATTATATGGTATGGTGCAAGCTGCAGAATACAGTACTGGTGTTCTTCCTGATGTTGGTCTTTTAGTCGGATGTGGCTGTTTAACACTGATGTGTACATTTCTTGGAGAACCGCGATGCAGCCTTTTCCAAAAACTGCCGGCCCCACACCTTGCTCAATCCACTGTGAAAGAAAGTACTTTTGGTTTTGTGATTTTTGAGTTAGTTGTGCATGTTCTTTCATTTTAACAAGAAGCCTAAGGTAGGTCCAAGCTGTCTCTGACTGCAAATAAGCTACCATTCTCAGGCACACCTCGATTGTTTTTGAGATAGAAGACTTCCTGTGGGGTTTTCTTCTTGCTCAAGGTCAGATAACTTTCCCAGTACTCACACCATCTACAAGATTTACTATTGGTTATAAAAATAGTTATGAAATATAGGTTTATTCTTAATGTCTGGAAGTGGGCTTGGTGTTATAACTGGTCTATAAATAATAAAATAAATATCCATGCATGAATACTTTGAGGCATAATGCATGTACTAAACACACAGTATATGTACCATCAAGTATTTCAGAAATATCTAATATATTCTGAAATATATATTCTGCTTTTTTCCCTCACCCCATAAACTGAGCAAATGTCTCTGGAGCCATGTGTCTGCACTCAGGGCTTAGTCATGTGCTACCAAATCATCTGCATGAGGAAACACAATGACATCCATTGCATAAGCCACCCACTCTGTGGATCTATAGCCACAGACAAGAGCATTTGTGGCTGGTTTACCATTGCCTTCTTGTCCCTTTTATTTCCGCCCATGCAGATTTGTGAAGGACTAACAAAAACTCCTCAGATTATTTAACATGTCAGCCAGGAAATTTGAGTTGGCATGAAAGAGGGAACAAACCACAATGAGCAAAATGTTGTCCAAGCTTAGTTTTCCAATGGATTAAGGAGGAACCAGCTAAGATGACCAAAGCTATCAATGCAGCTCATTATGAGAAAGGATGTAGATGAAGGGAATGAACCCTCAAATGACAGCTGGGTTCTCTTTTGTCTTTCAGCACTGAAGTTTAGAGAAATGCTAGATGCACGTGAAGATTTCAGGACAGAAGAGATTTTGGAGACATGCTTATCTTGGAAGGTTATGGATGTCATTTTGTTTAGAAAATTACACAGCAATGAACTCCCTTTAATACAGAAATAATCTTACTACAGTTTTTGTTTTTCTGTGGTGATCTCAAATACACAATAGTTATTCCCTGTGGTGTAAATCTGTAATTTATATCACCTGGGTTTGGCTGACAAAAATGCTTCAGCAAATACTTCATCCCATTGCTGCACTGTTTGCCTTGGTTTTGAGCATTGCATTCATAGTCCACATTAAATGACTAGCCTTGTGCTTAATTCATCCACAGGTAAAGAGACATTCTATTGCAGAACTTAAGCAGAGAAGCAGTTCTTTATGGAGTAACTACACATTTCTGCATATGTTTATAGAAAGGTCCCTTTTTCAATCAAAGTAGAACAGATATCTGATGGTATCTGGTTGCATATTCATGTAGAGCTCAGGGTTCTATATGTAGGGTCATGTTCTATGAGGGCACCATTATAGTTTGGGGCCTTCAGCCTCATTCTCGGGAGTCCTGATTGTGCTTGATGCCCATTCCTGAAAAATAAAATTGCTATGTTGTCTCCCTGAAAGAGACCACTCCTTTGTGCTCCTGACAGCATAGTGAACCTGAAAGGAGATTGTGGTAGTTTAGTAAAGCCGTGACGGGGCTGTGCAGGCACCCGAGTCAAGCGACTGCCACGCGGTCGTTTGCCACTGCCCTCCAACACCGCGGACAGAGAAGTGAGTTTCAAAGTGCCTTTTTGCGTTGAGATAAGGAGGGTTTAATACAGTGACACATAAGAAATAATCGTGGCAATAACAGCAATAACAACAGTGAGAAAAAGAAATGTACAAAAAAGTGATACCGCATGGACAAAGAGATGGTCCCGAGCGGATAGATTGCCCATCGCGAATCGCACCCCCCCTCCCCCTGGAACCAGAACTGGCCCCGGGGCATGATGTCAGCATGGTATAGAATAGCCTGGTTGCACCAAATTAACCCTGTCCTGTCCGAACCAGGACAGAGATGGACCTCTTAACTGTTCGGAGAAAATACACTGCATAAAGCTTTATTTATGGTTTCTTCAAAGAACCAGTTTGAGCCAAATTCTCCAGTGCTTCTACAGGTGATTTATCGTGTTTGACTCTAATGACATCTAGGGAGTCAAAACTCCTATTCAGTCCAACAAAGTCAGTTCCACTTTATCTTGTGAAGCTTGAGTGCTTCTCTCTGTCTTCTTGGAACATAAAGTACAGTACCTAGTGCTATACAATACTTTTTTCCTGAAAGTTTGTTCAAACAGCCATTTCCACACAGGAACTGTCTGATAACACAGGGTCTGAAAATCAACCCGAACATGGTTTTAATTCAAAATATCTGACAAACACAGTATCTGAGAGTTGTTATTTATGAGCCATGGCTCCAATGAAGAGTAAGCTCTGAGAGAAGTGTGCACAATTGTCTAGGTTAGTGCAGATGCTGCTGCAGCTATGTTACAGTTCCAGTGATGTTTTCTTTTTTTTTTTTTTAAGGAAGTCTTCTGGCAAAGAGATGTGTGGGGCCGCTGACAACACAGTTAAATCTTCACCACCAGATGTATTGAAAATAAATAAATAAATAAATAAATAAATGTAAGTTCTGGAAAATTAAACATAACCTAATAATATTTCTCAGTTTTCTTCAACACTGCTCCCAAACTTATCCAAACACTTTATAGACATTATTTGGGTGTCACCATGTCCCCAGTTCATGATTAGATGGAAGGGGAATAAACAGTTGAACAATCATGTCTTCTTCTCTGAAGAGCAGAGCTCCTGCAACACAAAGAAATGAGAGCTATAAAAGTCAGTGCCTTTGAAGATAAACCTTTTCTTAGGGGATATGAGTAATATCATCAAGGCCAGTTATGTACATAAGCATGTGTTCAAATTTAAGCTCTGAATAGCTGTTATAGCCCAGATTCTCAAGGTACTATAGTATCTAACTCCTGTTGGAGGCAAGGCAGCTCAGCTTCTGGGAATCTGGTGTTCTCTGGAATATGACAAAGCCCAGTGCCTCAAGATAAGCACAACCTTAGGCATCTCTTCTTGCATTAATAGCCTAACCAAGCTGTTTACTAGCAAGGACGGTAGATGGTTGTCTCATTTGCAGTAGGAAGCATCAGGTGTGATTCATGGCCAGATAACACTACAGATTTGTAAAGGCCATAGAATTAGTCACAATTGTCAGCAACTAGGAATAGCAGCTGCAAGAGGTAGTCCTGTCCCGTAGATTTTTGTCATTTAGCCCAAACCTATCAACTGAAAACAGAGTATATATGGAAGGAGAGGTGAAAGAAGACAAGTTTCTTTACCTGTTACTTTAGTGCCTCCTCTTCCCCATCTGAGAACAGGAAACTGACCCAGTTTGTGGAGATCTATTACAACTAAGAAAGCTTCTGGAGCCCCTCAACATAAAGTGTACAGAAAACCCCAGAAGTCTGCAATGTTATTTCAGAGACTGGAAATAATCTTTCTGTAATGGCGTAGGTATAGGAATAAAATATTCTGTATATATTTTATGTTGCTGTATATTTTAAGAGAGATTTGAGGTCACACTCAAAGGGGGAATTTCTCTTATGAGTTAGGCCTGAATGATTTTACTCAAAATTAATAAATAAGAAATGAAAGAGAAGCTTGTTTCTCCAAAATCCAAGTTGTAAAACATACTTGTTTAGATTTTTTTCAATTTTGTTTATTGCTCTTTTGGTGTTTTATGTTCTTAGATGACTACAAGGATTTAAACAGAATTTCTAGTTTTGGTTCAATAAGATTTTAAAGAAGAGCTTTAGCAATTGCAGTGCCAATTCAAACTTACTTCCTACTAAAGAGTAAACCCAAGGAATGCTTAACTTTTCTGGTTTAAATTCTTCATTAAAAAGTAAAAGTTTAGATTGGCAGGAAAAATGCTATTTAAGCTGCTAGTACACCAACATCAGAGAAAGCTGCATTTTAGCCCTTGGTACTCTGCCAGGTTCTGTACTACATCTAACCAAGATAAAGACAGGAGTAAATTTTAAATAAATAAATAAATGGGGTGAGATAAGTTTTATTTAGCCTTTGTTGCCTTAATGGATTTAATCTAAATAATTAAATATTTGTGAAGTATCTCTTGAGACCATAACCCATGGACTTTCAAAATCTGTTGATTTGCACTGGGCAGCAAGTCCAAAAAATAGTGACATAGAGCTGCAAAGCACAGTCTTGTTTGGTCAAATGATTGGCATACGTTTCTGAAGAAATAGCCCTTATAACTTACTTAAAGCTCTGCTTATGAGTAATAGGCACTTTTGCTCATGAGTGAAATAATTATGAACAGTATTACACCACTTAGCTCTCTTAAAAGTTATAGCATCAGGGTCCTGATGTTGTAGCTTGGCATTTCAACTGTAAGAACTGAGTTTTCACATTTAATATCTCAGTCATTCTGGATCATATCCACCTAAAACTTGGCAGGCAAGCTTGTTTGCCCAGATGATTTTTTTAATACTTCAAGATTAGTTAGGCCTTTTCTAGCTGTATTATAGCCACGAATTAGTTTGGGGCTAGTTATAGATTTATTTACTTTTTTAACTGGCTGCAATTATAAAATGATTCTGTTAAAAAAAAAAAAAAGACAATCTGCTACTTGTCACCAGTTTTTGTAGACTGCTGCACTTTGGATTTTGAAGCAAAAGAAGTGTTTTAAAACACCCCAAAGACAAACCATGAAAATCAAATATTGGGCCTTGGGGCAAGTGAATTCTCCAGCAGACTTTACCAGTTCCACTTTACCTAGGCAACAGAGTGATCAAAAGAAAACACAGAAAGTTTGAAAATTATGTTCTACTCTTGGCACCACAGTGTGTCAGTCTTGCTTTTTGCTGTGCCTGCATAGATGACATCTATGGGAGAGACAACCACTCCCAAATCGGTGTGGCCAGTAAGCCACTATCAACCATCAAAATTTCTCACAAATCACTGTACACTTGCATCATCAATCCTTTAAATAAAGACCCTGTATAAACCACCTGACTCTGGAGACCTAATATGTTGGCTTCATGGTCTGGTACTATACTTCAAACCAGAGCCTGGGAGTCAAGAAGGGCAAGTTTTGCTGTGGGCCTCAGGATGGCTATACAAAAAGTTGTCTCTAACATCAACCGTTCCTGTTCCTGAATAGGTCAGAATAGGCCAGTATTTCAGATGATCACCAATTCTTAGAGTATCTGATAGTTTGCCAGTAGAACTAAAAAAAAAAAAAGGTCTTCTGCTTTGTTACTCAACAGGTAAATAATGCAGATTTAGAATATAGGCATTTTAATAGACTGGGTTATGAAGAGGATCTTAATCCAGTTGAAGCCTATAACAATACTTCTAGTTGGAGATGTGAACATCACTGATTCTTTGATTCACTGTTTGAACTGCAAATGTGAGAGAAAATGTATTACTTTGATCCAAAACTGAAACAATACATGTTTCAACGGCTTCTGCAAGTTCAAAAAAAATCCCACAAAATTTACTCTAAACTATAAAACATTCAGTTTTGTTTAGAGAATTTTTGAAGTTTGCTTTATTAAACAAAAGTATATTTAAGTTTCAAATGTCATTTCAAATTGAACAAATCAAAACACTGAAATTAGAACATGTCTAAGCAAATGTTGGAAATGTTGGGGTTTTTTTTCCCCTCCAATCAAACAGTAAAAATCCAACAGAATTTCACACGTTCTTTTCATTAGCTCACACCTTCATTGTTGTATGATTAAAAAAGCCAAACAAAATAAAACAATATAATTTATTCCTGCTTTCATGGATTTCCAGGCTTTTAATGGATTTCGTGGTTAGACACTAGTAAAGAGCACCTTCTTAAAGAGTCTGTTACATTGCTAATTCTTTGTTCCAAGTGTAAACAATATCGTCCCCTTAAATATATTCATACTGTCTAAAAATGTATGCCCATTTCTCTTTCTTTCATCTATTGTATTTTACTCTGAGGTGCTTATGTTAAGGAACATTTGACTGGAAAAAAAGAGGCTGAACAATCTGTCTATCAGTTTGCCATCAAGGCTTCTTACTAAAGGGTCATATTTCTTATTAGTTAAAAAATATGTATGTTTATCATCAGGCAGAGGTAGTCCTCTGGGCTGTCACCATGGTGTTACCACGTTGCTGTTGCAGCTTTCCATATGGACAGAATTAAAGCTAATACTGAAGTCTTACACCCAAGACAGCATTACTACAGTACTATCAATGTCATCATCTCTTTCCATGTGCATGACATCTAAGCAATGTATTTAGTAACACTGCTGCAGACTTCAGTGTTCGAGTCCCTCTTACTTTCCTATCCTGGATTTAAAAGCTGCCTATTAGGAAAAGAAGATCCCAGCTGGAATGAGATTATAATGCAATCATCCCGTTCAGAACATTATGCCATGATTTTAGCAGCATGCTAGAAACTCCCTCTGCTCCCTGGCTTAATGAAATTTGAACTTATTATATGGTTCAGCACAGTTTTTGGAAGACAACCAATAAGTATGGGAGGTTTGCAGTTGAGACAAGGGGCTTGTTTGCCAGGATTTTATTCTCTTGAGGAAAGTTAGCTGCAGGGCCAGGTCTTTTCATTGGCTATAAAACAGCTATGCTCATAGCAGTATTTACTGATGATGGTAGCCTGTGATAGAGCCCTATCTTTCCAGCAATACTTTAACCAGTGAATACCCAGTAATGACTGCAGCTGTATACCCGCTCAATGGTGCTTTGCTACTATATAATACAGTATTCAAGAAGGGGCAATTGACTGCAGCAGTACATTTAATTGTGGAAATCCACCTATTGAGTAAAAATCACATACTACACCTAGGTGTTACTTTATGTAAAATTATAACATGAAGATATTCTGGAATGAAAAAAAGGAAAGATGTGTACCTGCATACAACAGCTTGTTCTATTTTTCAGGCTAACAGCTTAGCTGTAACATTTGTGCATTAGCTAAATAACATCTCAAGGGGAGCTGGAGATAGAACCTTGATGTCTCCTGATTGTACGTGTGTGAGTTTGTGCTCTCAGAGGATGGTCCTTAAAAAACTCCCTGCTGGAAGCTATTGTGCATATTGTAAAAGGACCGTTGCTAAGTGCCAATTGAGCTAGTACTGTATACTTGCCATTTTAAAAGAAGATTTCATACCACTTGATTATGTTAAATAGAAATGTTTGAAATTTAAACTGAATTACATCAAAATGGCACAGTAGTTATATGTCTAAAGAGCTGCTGCTACTCTCTCTCATAACTAATGTCAATCCCTTCTGGTAGACGGTTTTATGTGAACCTGTCTTGCAGGCGAAGTTTAGAGAGCCTTGATATAAAGAAGTCATGAATAAATACTACAGTAAAATCAGGTCTGTGTTTGTATTAACAAGCAAGAAATCTGTTACAGTAAAGTACTGTCCTTAGCCAAGAAGAGATACCATTTTTTAAGGTTAGAAATTTATCTTTACCCTTTAGGTTGCACTAAGGTGCAAGAAGTGTTTCAGTGCGGAGGATGACAATTTAGCGGAACTTGACGAACTTCAGTAATACAGTCTAGAGAATATAATTAGTACAAATAATGCAGAAATTGTGTCAAGTTCAACTTACCAATAACAAAAAGGAAGAACAATTTTAACAACAGCTAGTCAGCATCAGAATCTGACTGGAACAGAAATCCAAGATCATTGTCCAGTAGATGGAAGAAGTGAATGATATAGCACAAACAATTGGAAAACTTATTGTAAAAAATAAAGAAAAACAAAAAGGAAAAAGAGGTGGGCATCTACTCTACATGCACAAATCTGGTATTTTTATGATCAGTAACTGATGACATTGCATGCAAAGATGGGCAAAAGTAATAAATTACTTTTTAAAAGCTACTTCAAGATTTATGAATTTGACAGAAATTTGATAAGTAGATCTGTGGGAGGAAACAAAGGAAAAAAATACATTTAAACCATTAGTAAGTTATGGTATTAGTAAATTATCTTCTAAGTTTTCATTTTCAAATTTTAGGGTTTGTGGGTTTGTTTTTTTTTCTAAAAGAGACAAAGTTCAAGTGAATTAAATTAATAAATACCAGAGAAATCTGAGGGGAAGGGATTGTCTAGGTTTTTTAATGGACTTTATATTTCAGGTGGTCTGAAAATTCTAAAATGCAATTTTTCATTTAAGGAGTAAAGAGAAAAATAAATCATTTAAACAGCTCAAATAACACTCCAGGTGCTCCAAATTTGTCATCACCCATTCTAGAATATTGTTTTATTTTGCACTGTGGTGAAATGCTCAGTTGACTACTCCCTCACCCACCCCCACCGTAGTCAATCTGATTTTACCCTTGGAAGGCAATAGATAATTTCTCTAACGAAAGAGCAATGGCAATTTCATGCCTGTTCACCCAGTCTCCTGTGATGTCACCAGAATGAGAGGTTTAATGGGTTGTGATGGAAATGATAATCTGTCCACCAGTTTTGTTGGCAGAGGGTCCTCCTACAGGTACTAGTCTGCACACTGTGGTGAACAAAGTCTTGCACCACACAAACAAGTAATCAAACTTTTCTTTCACTAGCAGTTTAGGTCCTTCCTTTTGAAGCTCCTTCAAAGTGTTTTGTTTTCCAGTTTTCAAGCCATTCTCTTTCGAATGCCTGATCCCTAGTTGCTTATTGTTTGATTTTATATTAAACAGACCAAGAAAAAAAATAGCTTCTTGAAATTTTCATTCTCATGTTACTATGAGTTAAAAAAAA
>VZZY01008365.1:115364-122864 GCA_013400335.1 Eurystomus gularis
AAAAAAAAAAGAAAGTGATCATTATGGTTATATTCCTGTCCAGGAAAAATCAGCTGCAATATATTTACTAGTCATGGTAGAAAAGCATAGTTATGTAATTATGACTGCAAAGAAATGTCTTTCAGGGATGGAGCTAGGTATGCCCCCAAAACTAATGTCCTTGACTAAGAGGTTTTGCAAAGCACTAAGTGCAGTTTTCCACTACCACAACCTCTTTTGTCTTTATATTAATGTTTACAGTGTAACCCTCCTATCTATCATGGTAAAGAAGTAAACAGTGTACAAATATGGACTGGTGAATCATCATATAAGTGAATGAGAGAGTGCCGGAAACTGAGGACTATGTAGTACATGTGATGTACCTTCTATTACAACATTCATTTGTTCGCTGAAATATTTTTAAATGTGTAGATTTAAAATAATAAAGAAAATCTTTTTTTTACATTTTGCTTTGAATTTTTATGCTGAACTTTATTGAAACATACTTTTTAAAATCAGTCATTTTAGTATCCGTTTTTATCAAATTATAATCTTTTACCACTTAATAATAGAGGAGCAGAAGCTTTTTAAGCACATAACGACTGTGACAATTTGATGGAATTCAGTTTGAGTAATAATTTTATCAAATAATATATTTCTTTTTAAAAATACCATTTATTAAAACATTATCCACAATTTAGGTAGAATAGCAAAGCAAATGTCATTTTTAAACACACAACCCACCTTTGCTGAAAGCATAGCACAATCACAACATGTTATAGGAAGTGTTGGCATACTTTGGAACACAGGATGACTCTATCAATAGATTATTAAGCCTACAGATGAGAGCCCAGCATTTCTGAGCTAAATGCTATGTATTCACTTCTCCTTGTGCATCTCCATTTATTTCAATAAGTTTTCATGGTTTCTCAGCACCTAATGCGTGAAGACACACCCATCTGACATAGACTAAAGTATTCACAGTCTCCCAAAAAAGAGAATTTTGCTCTCCTTGAACCTCTTCAGGTCTGGTGCCCCACAGGAAAGGAAGTCCTGGCCATGGGATCTGGCAGGCACTGACACAAAAGTGACCTCAGCATGGATACTCTCAGGAAAAATCAGGGCAAATAATCAGAAGCATTCCTTTGGCAATTGCAGATCTTCAGGTGAGGGACAGAAACATAATACCTTAAATTGAAGCTGCTCTGTGGAAATGATACCCAGGCAGAAGATGGAAAACACGCTGAAATACCATAAACTGTCAAATACAATAGGTGACAAGGACTGAAAGCAAAGGTAAAGGTCCACATACATAGTATCAGAAATGGAAACTGTTACTCTCTAGTGAGAGAGCCAAAAATATTTCCTCTCACACTTCAGCTCACCCAGGAAACTCACAAGAAGAGTTTCTTCCAAGACACTTTGACTGTCCTGGTCAAGCATCAGGCTTATGACATTTCTTCTTTTGCAGCTATTTTTTAATCTTAAAAGAATATTTTCAATTTTATTCTAAAGATTAAGACATTTACCTAGGAGGAAGATAAGCTGCATCCCTCCATCTGCGGAAGTCTAGAAGTCTCACAGAATACAAGCAAGGGTATGTAGAGGAGAGGCAGATGTGGTGGCTCCAGTGTCCCCTAGGCAGAGGTCAAGCTGAAGCACTGGTAATCTATAGTTCCCTTTGTTTGCTCTACATGTAAAAATGTCTGAAACAAACAACAAGTTTGGAGTCACACTAAACAACCATTTTCTTTCTTTCTCATTTTGGTGACCAGATAGTTTTAAATGGTGAATTTTGTTTGATGCCAGTAAATATTTTTCATCAGTCTCTCACTTCAGAAATCAGTTTTCATAAAGATTTTTAGGAAGAAACTATTGTTCTTACAAGTTGGTCTGTCTTCTCCCTCACACACAACCAACATATCAATAAATATTTTTGTTATAAAATTTGACTCTCCATGCCTGAAAAAAATCATTTCTGAAAAGAGCTCTAGTCTTGGAACACAGTTCCATGAGATGCAGAGACATGAGTTAACATCTGTGCATTGCCGGAAAACAAACTCCTGCTGCCTACCAACCATTGTAAAGTTATGAGCTTTACAAAATTTTACTGACTCTGGAGCCTGACAGACTTCATTATAGGCAACTTTAATTCCTTACATGAACAGAAGCAAAGCCATTGAATCAGCTAAGTGGTTTTCTGATGTGTTAACGAGAAGGAAAGAAAAAAGCCCAATGCAACATCAGAGCTGCTGCAAGGGAGGGACAAATGCTACCTTACCTCTATTTTAAAGATGTTTATTAATGGAAGAACTCATAACAGGCCATCTTCATTTCTTCAGGGAATACTGTGAACACAAGATGCCTCCCACTTCAGATGGTCCTGCAAACCAACCAACTTACTGAGTATCTGCTTGGGTTAGTACATCTGCCATTGGAACAAGTTCGTTTGTTGCTAGGGTGAGATTACGCTTTTTATATGTAAGTGCTGATTTGTCAGAGAGCACTGGAAAATAATATTTTTAAACATTTTTTATTCTACCATCAAGGAATTGTGTAGTTTACTTAACTGTAAAGGAAGGGACACATACAAGTGTAAAATATTTCACATTTTTAACTATCCTTAACTGTAAACCTTAGGGTAGGCTTTCAGGAGGAAAATTCCTTCTTCAGATAAAAATTTGTGTTTAGTCTGGCTTCCTAACTTCTTTTGCAATGTTCGTCTAAGACTTTTCCATTCAATATCTTACCTGTCCAGCATGGATACTACTGCATATAAGAGAAGCATACACATTATCAGGCTACCTTGAAGAATTCCAACTTTTCTAAGACTTGAGATGAATTCCTGTATTTTGTTTATCTCTAAAGGATGTTGTCGAAGTTTAGGTTCAATCCACCAGACCTACAACAGACTCCTTCTGTTAACCCCTCTTCCCCCCCCCCAAGTAGAGGAAGAGAAAGAGGATAAGGGAGAGAGACTTATGGTCCACTCCCCTCTCAAATGGGAGAGGAAGGGAATGAGAGAGGGGCTTCCAGATTTGAAAAGAAAACTAAAACAGCTTTAATGAAGATAATAGTAATAAAATGATACACATACCAATATATACAAAACCAGTATCAAACCCAAACTTCCCCTGATGGCAATTACATCATAGTCACCGCTAAGACTGTAGCAGGCATTCTGGGAAAGTCCCAGAATGGGCTCAGCAGCTGACGGGAACCAGGTTCAGGTGCTGAGTTCAGGAACACATGAATTGGGATCAAAGGCACAAGATGGTCCGAGAAGAGAAAGCCAGTGGAAGGGCCGACGGGAAGGAAAAAGGGCAAAAAGGACCAAAAGGGCAAAAAGGCCAAAAAAGTAAAAAAGGCCAAAAAGGCAAAAAGCCTAAAAAGGGGTAAAGGGACAAGACCCTTGTGATCTCTCAGCTTTATACTGAGTATGACATACATGGGATGGAATACCTTGTTGGTCAATTTAGGGTCACCTGTCCTGGCTGCTCCTCCCCACAGGTGCAGCCTTTCACTTTCTGCACCCCCTGATGTGGTACACAAGAGTTAGCAGTGACCTTGGTCTGCACACCAATCCTTGGTAGTAACTCTACACATCAAGCGTTATCACTGCTAGAAGCAGACACAGTCTGCAAAAACATGATGTTAGCTTCAGAAAGTACAGTTAGTTAGAAAAGACTTAGGTGAAAAGTAGAATCACTGAACAGAGTTGGTTTGGTTCTAACTCAAACCAGAACAGATATCTCCCATGATGGTGTTACCACTGTTTCATATACCTCTCCTGAACCACTTGCCTACAATAATTTGGTTGTGGATGCACTTAATATTTCATAAGTGTTCCATAAAATACTGCTGTCTCTTTAGAATTTACTGTGTTCTTTTCCTGCCTGTAACTGCAGACAGAATACAGTTCTTTCACTGGTCTGTATGAATATTCATAGGTGACAAGTACTTTGAGTTCTGAGATATCAGATTGGGAGGTTTTGCAATTATTAGATCAGGGCTTCTCTCAGTTGTAACCTGGGATTAAAATGTCTTTATTTCAGTGCAATAACAGAGGAAGAACACAAGATTACAATAGATTTTAACAAAAAGAAGATAACTTTGCATTATTTTTCATTCTTCTTTCAGTCTCTGTCATGAGGATGGAGTCATGCTGTGACATTCTTCTCTGGGTATTGGAACATGAGAATGATATACTTGACTTTGAATGTCTCGAGTTTTGTAACATATAATAGTTGGGTTTTACTTCTTTCACCCCAGTATTTTGCATTTTGATAGGCAAGTGCCACTTCACCGCTAAGGCTCTTCTGCTGACCTTTAACACAGCAGGTAGCTCTAGCAGTGCAATTATCAGGATGGGTTGTGATGTCCTGGAGGAAGTCAGCGTGTGCACCTGTATAAACTGGGATATCAAGGATGTAAAAAGCAGAGGAGCACATACCAGGCAAGTGAAGCCATTTGATCATGACAATCCAGTCAAGCCAAAGTCAGAGTGACGGTTATGTTGGAAATTCTTGCTTAGCCTCCTCCATGCATTTGAGTGAAAACATAAGAGAGTACAGGTTAATGTGACCTCATTTTTCTTTCTCTGAAAGTACTACACTTTCCAACTCAGAAAATTCTGTCTACAAGTTAAGTAACAGGAAATCAGCATACAGGAATCTGATTTATACACTTGATGTATATCGTTTATCAGTTTGATCTCTAGTTTCCAGTTTCACCACTGTCACTGGTCCTTACACGATTCTAAGGTCGTTGTTTCCAAATGTGGGTGCCTAAGGCATAAATATTATAGAATCATAGAATGGGTTGGGTTGGAAGATCATCTAGTTTCAACCCCCCTGCAAGGGGCAGGAACACCTCCCAGGTTTCTCAAAGCCCCATCCAACATAGTCTTGAATACATCCAGTGTTGGGGCATCTATAACCTCCCCAGGCAACCTGTTCCAGTGACTCACCACCCTCATATGTATCAGGGTGTCATCCTTAATATATAGAACTACCTTGTATGAGAGACAAACTCAGGATCTGACCTTCAGTAACAAGAAGACATAGAAAATACAAGTCTCAGTGGACTGTTACTATAAAATGTTCAACAAAGAACAATCAATGTACACTACCATAAGACAGCCCACCCATAAAAGGTAAAGAAAAACAGACATAAATGTTTCTCCTACTGTAGCTTTTGTTATTGCACTTGTAGTTACTGGTGTTGAGGAGCTGCTCTCAAATTTTCTTGAACAGAAAATGTTTTCATGACAGAAGCATTTATGCTATGTGTTACTTTTGCCCTTACAAATATAACTAAAGAAGTTTGGATAGTTTTTCTTTTATTGAGTAGCACCCTTTCGAAGTACACTTGATATACCCTCTTTGCTCTTGCTTTCCTTACCTTCCCTGTTTCTCTTTCCTTCACTTGGTGGCTGTTGCTATCACACAGTTTGCCTTTCCAAGTTCCAGCCCCCCTCCATCTTCTTCCCATTCTCCCTTCAAAGAAAACAAAACAAAACAAATCTCTGTTCATTATTTTTTCTTCCTGAGACAAGTTCATGTTTTTTCAACATACTGAAGGAGGACAGTGTATGCTGATTTTGCTGCTTAAACATTATTTTTCTTCGTTTCTCTGTTTATTTTTCCAAATGTGCTAAGAGACCTCCCAATGAGATCCTGTCTTCCCTCTCCACAGTCTTCCCCTTAGGAATCTGAATGTTGCTAATGTCTCTTGGGTAAAATCCAGCCACTGTGTCCACATCAAGTCAAGCTGAATTTACTCCATGCCCTGCAGCTGCTCTATTGTCTCCTTATTACAGCACAAGTTTCTATTTGTTTTATTTATTTATCATTTCTAAGTACCAGGCTTTCTGGCAAAATGTTGCCAGCTGGAAGTTACATCGAAAATGTTTAGCACAGCTTTAATACATGCTCCAGAGTATGTGTACATGCATTTCATTCTTGGTAAATCAGCATTTAGGGAGTATGGGGAAATAGGCTGTGAAATGCGATCAGCTTGTCCTGAGCTATGGTGCTATTTAATATAATCTCTATCAAATTCAAATAGCAGAAACTCATCTAAGTCCTTAGTGCATGCATTTGCTCCTTCCTGAACTATCAATATCAAAAGAGCCTCATAGGCAACGAAAAATGAAAAAAAAAAAGAAATGAATAGGTATTTTTGATGAATAACCATCATCCCTGACTGTGCTAAATCACATTTCTAATGTCTTTGTTTTGAGCATTTATTAGCACTTACTTCCCTCAGTTAAATAAGAATGAAGTGCTATAAATAATGTTTATGCCTCTAGGAACTTATGTAGATGGTCTTCTGGTTTTCTATAGTTTTTTCTTCATTCAGAATTAACTAGTCAAATTCTCTGTTGACAGGGCATAAAACATAGAAATAGGGAAGAAAACTATGGATGTCTGTGTAAAGTTCCTCTGTTTTTCAGGGAGGAGGAGGCACTCTCTCACAGATCCTCTCATCACTGCTTAGTGCAACAAGAATTCCAATTTCAACGTCTGCTGCTGTGACTCCATGTCAGTCCAAAAGAGATCTCTCCCTGCACATTGGCCAAGCACACGAAGAGTAGATCTATCTTCCTGGGCAAATCATCCCACACATTTATTTTTAATTCCTACCTGTGAATCATAACTAACACACACTTTGATACTGACCTCAACTTGAATACTTTCACAGGCAATTCTGTATTTCATGTATCCATTAGTAAGACTTGGAAAGAACCAGGAAAAATATAAATATAAACTTCTGATAAGTACTAAATTCTTTTCACTATGAATTTCCAGTTGATTTTCATAAGTTTTCTGGACTGTTATCTAAAATGTACTGCTCTTAGATAATAATGAACTATGGTTTAGTTCTGCTTCCAGTACTTCAGTGGGAAGAATAATTTCTAAGGCATTTCTCAGGAACAACACTGTCCACTAGGATCCATTTGGACTGGAACACAACTTATTTGTGGCAGTTTGGTTCCTCACTACTTATACAAGAGCTAAATAAAAAATGGAATATATATAATAGCATTCACCTATGTATTTTACGTTAAAGTCCACCAGAGTCTAACTTCAGGTGTGACTCCAAATAAGGCAGGGAATTGAAAGAAATATATACCTTTCTGTAGCCATCTTGATATATGTATGACACGTAATTTCTAATGAGCTTACATTTACAACTACTAATTTTCTTCTTCCCTCCCTCCAGCATGCCTTAACACTAACTCTAATGGTTTAAGGAAGATTATATTGGTATAAGAGCATGATGGAACCAAAACACTTTAATTTAGGAGGAAAATTAAAACATGGAGGGCTTTGGATGTGTATAAGGCAAAAGATGACCACTCTTTACTTGAACACACACTTTCTTCCAGCTAGTTATATATTGGTACGCATGTGGTAAATGTCTAGGACAGTTTAAATCAATCTACAAAAGAATTTATACCAATATGCATGACTAATCAACATAATCATTTTCTTACATATCACCTCTGACTTTGGA